>CM068377.1:34317662-34684513 GCA_034770075.1 Aralia elata
CTGAGTAAGGTTTAATTTGATATAAGAAGAAACAAAAAGAGTCATGTAACGAAGGAGTTACGTTAAAAACGAAAACAACGTTTTGTTAAAGAAATTGTGAAAATGGATTTTATAATTTTATTTGATGTAAAATTTTGAAAAATGATATATGTTGTTATGTGATGACATACATTGACATGTTGGGGATCATAGTGAATCCGGTGTATAAGGATGGATAAATATTAATGCTATGTGCTTATATGTAGTTCATAACATGTAAATTGTTAATGAATGCATACAACATGCTCGATAAAATGCCTAAGAGAAATTGTATATCTAAACATTGAGACTTAAAAATATCCAAGTAATGGTATTAAGTGCTTGGAGTAATATATAATTGAAGAATATTTTAAGTATATTAATAATATTTAATTATAATATTAATATATAAGTGAGGATTATTTTAAGTATATTAATATTATTTTATAATAGTAATATATAAGTGAAGATTATTTTTAAGTATATTAATATTATTTAATTATAATATTAATATGTTAGTGATGATTATTTTAACTGTATTAATATTATATAATTATAATATTAATATAGAAATAAGGAGTATTATGGTTATATTAATAATATATAAGCATAATATTTAACGTGCTTAATTGGTGAATATTATTTCATTAAATTAGGTTGTCAATCGAAGGAAGAAAACGAAATATTCGATGCGAATAATATACGTGATGATCTACGGACTGAGACAAGTTTTTCAGAACTTGCTCTTATGTGTAAAATGTTATTATATATTATTGCGATGTTATATTATAACATAATGTGCTATGAACCATTCAATTTAAACTTTATACTTTGCAATGAAAAACACGATGATATGTGATTTACGTGTTAATATGCTTACATGTATAATTGTCATACATGGAAATATTGTGAAACATGCATGATATATGATTTATGTGTTATGTGTAACTGTTAAACTTGCGGGCAACATTGTTGCTCACCCACGCCACAAACAGATTTTTGCAGCTAGTGAAAAAGGACCTGGATGGTCAGAAGAAGATGACTGCAAGAAAGGCATTTAAACAAGAAAGTAATGTTTATGTTGCGATATTATATTATTTTAATATCGTACTATTATTTACAAGCTGATGTATTGTATACTCTGATTTAGAATGATGTGTACAATTAAAGGTTAGAAAACCTGGGAGTAGATTAAGATGTATTGTAATATTATAGAGATTACATTTATATTGTAAGAATTGTATTGTTTATGTAGTATCGTGACGAACCGAACCCGGGGCTAAGGTGACCCGGATTTGGGGTCGTTACATTCCCTGGTTCACGAACTCTAGATGAAGATTCATCTCCAGCACATCAACTTGAAGAGTGAACCCTTTCACCTTGGTTACTAGGATTCCATCAGTATGGACAGTTCCAAGATAGAATTCTTCCACTAGCTTTGTGAAGATTTTTTGTATTGTCGTCTAGAATCACCTGGAACCCAGCTTTCTGAACCAGCACTAGAATCTTAATGAATTTTTCCTCTGCTTCGCCAAACTTGTCGAAGAGGAAAGAAAGAGGAGCTGCTCTTAAAGCATCAGAGACAGCTTCCAAAGTTCCAGTTGAAGATG
This sequence comes from Aralia elata, assembly GCA_034770075.1. Lineage (NCBI taxonomy): Eukaryota > Viridiplantae > Streptophyta > Magnoliopsida > Apiales > Araliaceae > Aralia > Aralia elata. Next base: position 34,319,291 of record CM068377.1, read on the forward strand.
ATTCTAATGATGATGAAGACGATGATAAAGATATTGCTCTGCTTGCCAGAAGATTAAGGAAATTCATAAGAAAAGGTAGAAGTAGCAAGCCCAGGAGATACGATAACAGCAACAGCAAAATTCATGATCACTCAAAAGACCTGTGCTACAATTGTAAAAAGCTAGGTCACTATATCGCTGAGTGCAACAAGCCCCTGAAAGAGGAGCTGAAGAAAGATGAGAAGAAGAAAGAATTAGCTCCGAAGAAAGAATTCAAGGGCTACAGGAAGTTTTAGAAGAAGGATAAAGGTCTTGTCACAGAGGGTTTGTGGAGTGATTCTGAGAATGATTCAAGTTCAAAATCAAGCGAAGACGAATGACCCTAGATGGCCAACTTGTGTCTTATGGCCATAAAAGCAGATAACACCACTGATACTCAAGAAGTTGATATCAGTGAGGTATTTAATTTTAATTCTCTAGATGTAGATATAGATGATTTAAGAACTGCATTGCATGATATTACATCTGATTTGTATAAATATATGAAGTGGTTCAGGAGTCTATCAATGGACCATTCTCTTCTTCAAGAGGAGAAAGAGAAAGTACAAGTAGAGTTGGAAACAACTCTACGAAATGCCAGCTCTCTCTCCAAGCTTGAAGCAGAGAATGAGAGATTGAGAAAGATAACTGAACATTCGTCACAAGGAGAATCAACTCTCTGATTTCTAAGATTGTGGAACTAGAAAAGACTATCTCTACGTGGAATAGGTCTTTTTCTTCCATGGACTCCCTGATCACAAGTCAGAGAGTTGTCTCAGACAGACTAGGTTTAGGGTTTGGAGATTCATCCTCAGATCGTAGCTTGGACACAGCACTGGAGATTAACAATAACAGTGCTTCTACCTCCCATATAAACATTATGTTTGAGAAATCCACAAAGGTTGCAGAGCCGATTATTCTAAGCTGTACGATCTTTGTTGATCAAATTGTGATCCCTTAGAACAATAGATCACGCATTGGTCTAGGGTTCAGGAAACAGCAGGGTAAGCCAAACACTACCTTCAAGCCTCGAAGGATAGTAGAGTCAAGTCATACTTACTTTATGAACTAACCATGCAAGAAACGTAGAGTTGACTTCTACCCTACAAAATCTCAGAATCATAGAGCAGTGTGGAAACAGAGAGAGTATGAACCCAGAAGAAAGACTGTAAGTGTCTATAGTCCACACGTGTCCTTGAAGAGAAGGAATCCATGCAAACATACAAGCATGCATCATATAAGATGTTCTAATTGTCATTAGTATGAACATATTGTTTCTTTGTGTTATTATGATTATTATCATATTTATTATAGACCTAGAATTAAGCAAGTCTGTGTCCCAAAAGGAACTAACAAATCAGGACCCAAATAAATCTGGGTACCAAAGTAAAAGTTAATTTTTATTGCAGTAAAGGAGCTCCACTAGCTTAATTTGGTATCTTGATAATGGATGCTCGAGGCACATGACCGACAATAAGGCTCTCCTGTCAAACTTCAAGGAAACAAATGGTCCTGTAGTTGTCTTTGGAGAAAACAACTCTAGAAAGACTTGAGGATATGACTCTATTGGAAATGATGCAGTATCATTCAGCAAAGTGGCATTCATTGAAGGCTTAAAGCATAATCTCCTAAGCATCAGTCAACTATGCGGTAAAGGGCATCAAGTAATTTTCCTCAACAACCAGTGTCAAGTCAGAGACCTAGAATCAAACTTATTGAAGCTGACCGGAACTAGAGAGGGTAATATGTATATGGTAAACTTTGCAGAGCTAAGTTCAACTGAAATTGTTTGCTTCTTTGCTAAAGCATCCGAAGATATAAGCTAGATGTGGCATCGAAGATTATCTAATTTGAACTTTAGAAATATGTTAAAGTTTGCCTCTAAAGATCTAGTTTCAGGCTTACCAAAGCTCAATTTTGTCATGGAAAGACCTTGCAAAGCCTATTAACTAGGAAAGCAAACAAGAGACTCATTCAAAAGTAAGACAGTTAACTCCAATGATAGGCTTCTTCAAGTGTTTCATATGGATCTCTTTGGGCCTATCCCAACTATCAGCCTTAGAGGAAAAAGATACTCACTGGTCATAGTGAACGACTATACTAGATTCACATAGGTATTCTTCCTGAGCTCTAAGGACAAGACCAACTCCTAATTAATTAAATTCTTCAAGCTGGTTGAGAATGAGTAGGGCGAGAAAATCAAGGCAATAAGAAGTGATCATGGAAGAGAATTCGACTTTTTTGAGGTGGATAAGTTCTGTGAAGACAATGACATTCATCACAACTTCTCAGCTCCAAGAACTCCATAATAAAATGGAGTAGCTGAAAGGAAGAACAAAACTCTTATAGAGGCAGGAAAGACTCTTCTAGTCGCAGCTCGTTTACCTGAATATTTTTGGGTTGAAGCTGTCAATTCCTCCTGCTATACTCAAAATCGATCGCTCAATCTCTCTATATTTAAGAAGATGCCCTACGAGTTGTGGAAAGGAAGGAAACCCAATATAAGCTATTTCTATGTCTTTGGTTATGCATGTTACATCCTTAATAATGGTAAGAGATATCTGACCAAGTTTCAACCCAAGTTGGACGAAGGAATCTTTCTTGGATACTTTGTCGAAAGCAAAGCCTAAATAGTGTTCAACAAGAAATCATTGAGTGTTGAAGTATCAATTCATATCACCTTCGATGAATCTACCTTAGGGGATTCAAGAAAAGCTATGTCTTTCGATGAGATCGTAGAGCAGGATCCAGTAGTCGTAGAGCAGGAGAACCCTACGATCAAAAACTCAGGAGTCGTAGAGCCAGACCTAATGATCGTAGTGCTGGAGCAAGAGATCGTAGAGTCTATAGTTTTTGAGATGGAGACTCTGCGAATTGAAGATTCTACTGAACAAGAGCCAGAGCTTGAAGAACTCAGACAGGAAGGCACATGGACTGATGTTCCAACTGGAAACAGATGGACAAGAGATCACACCCGAGACCTGATTATTGGGGATCCTAGTGCAAGAATCAGTACTAGGTCAGCAACTCAGAACGAATGCTTCTTCCTAAGCTTTCTCTCTTAGATAGAGCCTAAGAAGATCGAAGAAGCCTTGGAAGATTCAAGCTAGATCGAAGCTATACAAGAAGAGCTGAACCAGTTTGAAAGAGGCAGAGTTTGGAGATTAGTCCCAACACCTAAAGATCATCTAGTCGTCGGCACCAAATGAGTATTCAGAAATAAGATGGATGAAGATGGTGTGATCACAAGGAATAAGGCAAGATTGGTGGCCAAATGATATTCTTAAGAAGAAGGAATCGATTATGATGAGACCTTTGCTCCTGTTGCAAGATTGGAAGCCATCAGAATGTTCCTTGCATATACTGCTCACATGAAGTTCAAGGTTTTTCAAATGGACATCAAGGGTGCTTTTCTGAATGGAGAACTTCAGGAAGAGGTCTATATCGAACAACCCCTAGGTTTTGTCAATCCAACTAATCTTAATTATGTTTATAGATTAGATAAAGTTTTATATGGATTAAAACTAGCACCTAGGGCATGGTATGAAACTCTAACTAATTTTCTTATTAAAAAACGATTCACTAGAGGTAGGGTAAACCAGTAGATACAACTTTATTTCTTAGGAAGAATAAGGATAAAATATTATTAGTACAAATCTATATAGATGATATTATATTTAGATCTACTGATGAAAAATTGTGTGAGAGATTTGTCAAGCTAATGCAGAGCAAGTTCGAAATTAGCATGATGTGTGAGCTGAATTTCTTCCTTGGACTACAAGTGAAGTAGACTGATGAAGGAATTTTCATCAACTAAGCCAAGTATATTAAAGACTTACTCAATAAACATGGCATGGAATCAGCCACTCCCATGACGACTCCAATGGCATCTATAACCAAGCTTGATAAAGATGAGCAAGGTAAAAGTGTTGATATTACTTAATACAGAGGTATGATCGGATCTCTCATCTACTTAACTCTAGTAGACCAAATATTATGTTTTCTACTTGTATTTGTGCTAGATTTCAAGCTAATCCTAAGGAATCGCATTTAATAGCTATTAAAAGGATTTTCAGATATCCTAAGGGCACTCCACATTTGGGACTGTGGTATACCAAGGAGTTGCCCTTTGATCTATTAGGGTATTCAGATGCTGACTTTGCAGGATGTAAGATAGACAGGAAAAACACTAGTGGTACATGCCAAATGCTTGGGAGAAGACTAGTCTCATGGTTCAACAAGAAGCAAAACTCAGTATCAACTTCAACTGCAGAAGCTGAGTATATTGCTGCTGGTAGCTGCTGTGCTCAAATTCTTTGGATGAAGAATCAACTAGCTGACTATGGGTTTGAGTTTAAATTTATTCCTATATACTGTGATAATACTAGTGTTATTACTATCACTCATAATCATGTCATGCATTCTAGGACTAAACATATAGACATCAAATACCATTTTATAAAAGATCATGTTCAAAATGAAAATATATTTTTACATTTTATATCTATTGAAAATCAATTAGCTGAAGCTTTTACCAAACCATTAGATGAATTCAGATTTAATAAGTTAATACGTGAATTAGGAATATTAAATTTATATTCTTAATATTATGCTCTGGAGAAAGCTAACTTTGCAGGAAGAAATCGTAGAACACACAAGTAAAACAAAGTTCGTAGAGTGCTTCGTAGAGTGGAGAGGTATCACATGGTAAAAATGTCTTATAAAAGGAAGATCTACGATATTTGTCATATCGTTGAGTAGATAAGGGAAAGTTACAGCGCGTGCACGACAAATCCAAATCAAGTGTACCAACCCGAAAATTTAAGAGAATTATAAATAATCTTGAATGATTAAATAAAGGTTTAAAGAATAAAACCTAGATTGGAAGCAGAAGAATGATTAAAATTTTTAGAAAAACCTATACGGTTTGATATTTGAAAGAATGTAAAGAGAATGTGAACGATAGAAAGGTTGAAGAATAAGATTACTAATGGAGAAATTCAGCAAACCATATTCAAGCCAAATATATGAAAATCAAGATTTAGCTATGTTATGTGAAATTTTATAGCATAAGTGAATATTAGCTATGCAATATGAGATTTTGGAATATAATAAATATATTAGTATATATATTTATTATATGTAAGTGAACGGCATAAATAATTTTTAAAAGGAAATAAGATGAGTAAAATTAAAATAACTTATTATATAAAGTTATTGGTGGCATTAAATATACTTAAGGTATAACTGTCATTTTATTGAAGAAATCATATATTATATGATTGAGTGTAATGTATGCATATTTTTAATGTAGTGAATATATTATTATATTTACTACAGTTAAATTGTTGAAAACAAGTTATAGAAGGGAAAAGAAAATAATTAGTTTTAAGTATGCAAGAATTATTATATACTTTAAATAAATGTTATTAAAATAAATTCTAGCATTGAATTATTTTAATAAAGAGAGAATATTTATTTTAATTATAATATCTTATTTATTGAATAGATTTTCATTTATATGGAAAATAAAATGAAATGCATATATTTATTACGCGAGGAAATGAAATTGTTATGAACAACTTGTATAAGGATTTGTATGGGGTGGTTTAAGGTATATATAATATTTATATATACTTTACCTAAGGATATTGGAATAAATTCTTATATGAATTATTTTAAGGAATAAAGGATAATATATTTATTTAATATATTAAGAAAGTTAAAAAATGTTTTTATTGAATTTACGTTAATGAGGTAAGGATATTATATTTATTATAATATCTTGGGTATGTAAATAATTGTATTTGCATAAGAAGATTATGTCTAGCATATTTATTTTGTAAATATGTAATTTATGTATGATATGTTATGTTCTATATAATTTATATACCAAAGATGGGTTATATAAATTATATTTTTCCATATGGGTAAAACATTTTAAAGAGGATGAATTAGTAACTTAAGAGTTAAAATTTAGTTACTAATTATTGGGTGATTTTAAATTATCCAATGTAACTATTGTGTTATTTAAGAAACAAATAAATTAAATTAAAAATGGGCTAGTTAATTTACTAGCCTAAGTGTTAATTTTATTAAAAGTCCAAGCAAGGAGGGGCCTTATGGTCATTTAGCAAGTAGATAAAAAAAAAAAATTTGTGAAGCTTATCAAGTAGCCACCAAGCTTGCAAGGTGTATTCATCTCCTCCTAAACACATGTTAGCTAGCTAATAGGGGGGCATGTGTCATGTGTTGGTTATTCAACACATGGGATAATTGAAGCAACAAGGAGGGGAAAGGGGGATGTACCCGCCCACTACATGGGTGGAAAAAAGGAAGTCATTTACTTAGTAACTAAGTATGGTAATAAAGCAAGTATTATTTCCCTTTTTCATTTCCTTTTGGCTAGTGTTAGAGAAAGTAAGAGAGAGAAGAGAGAGAAAGAGAAAAGTCACGGATTGGAGAAGGAAAAAGAGAAATGGTAGCCATGGAGATAGAAGATGAAGAGCAAGGAAGAAGAAAGAAAGCCAACAAAGGAAGGTAAAAAGGAAAAATATAAGTATTAGTTAAAAGTTTTATGTAGTTTTATTACTCATATATTAGACCTATGAATTTTTATGTTCTTGTTGGTGAAACTTTATGAAAAGGTTGGATCGTAAATTATATGGTGTAATATGTTGATATATGTGATATTATGTTGGAAAATTTTGGGGAAAAAGAAAGCTAATGAGTTATGAGTTTTTTCGGAAAATGTTTAGTTAATAGTTAATGATCCATGTGATTTATTTTGGAGATCTAAGTTTGATATTTGTGATTTTCTTGTTAGGTGTGGTAGATCTATATGTATTGAACAAAAGCCCTTTTGAATGACTTAAAAATGTTGTGGAACGAACGAGTTATGAAAGATATACTAAAACACATCTATGTTAGAATAATAAGGCTGCTGTCCCAAAAAGGAAATTTCGAAATTTGCTATAGTACTCTAAAACTTCTGTATAAGCTTTCCAGAGACTCTAAAACGGACCAATTCCAACTTCGGAGCAAAACGTTATGTCATTTCAAAGTAACCGAATCAAAACTGTCCAAACAATGCGAATAGTTCCCTTCCATAAATTTCTGGGCCTGATCTGTTTAGAATTTGGAAAACTGTCAGTAGGCAAAAATTGTAGCCCCAGAAGTTAGCTTCGCGTGGGCTCAAGAATCGCCTAAAAAAGTTTTAAAAAGAAAAAGTTATGACTGTTTTAGCGAGAGAGGGTAAAATTGCAAAAAAGATGAAAACTGTTACGAAACTGCCCAGATAATAATGCAGCATGCAGGGAGTTTTGGCCTAAAGCAGACAGGTTAAAGCTGTCTGGATTGGATGATGATTACTCGCAGTAGATTTTGTTAGTAAACAGACGGGTTATACTGTCTGGATATTAACTAAAGAAGAACTTGGCCTGAAGCAGACAACCTTAACTGTCCGGATAGATAATCAAAATGAAATTTGTTCTAAAGCAGACAGTCTTAACTGTCTGGATTAGACCTGTAACATAGAATCTAAAAAAGTTTGGCCATGTTGTTTAATTTATAAAATGCAAACGACCTAAAATGAATAGTATTGTAATGTAAACCAAAGTATGTTGGTTTCCAATAGCCGAGTAGTTGGCCAACGTTAAGCTACGTTGTCCCGAACTATATAAGACAAGCGTAATAGATTTTAATTAAAGAATGATTTAAGATGTCTTAAGTTATGAGACATGAGCATCACGAGACTTTAGAATTAAAGTCTAATCTATAAACGAAGCTAAAAGAGAAATACACCGGGGTGTATATAGTTAAGTACATTATGTTGGGATATAAAACCCGAACATCGTGAATTATAAAATAAGCTAGGATAAACTAATATAGCAATTATTTAAATTAAGGTAATAATATACTAAATTGTGTTTTACTATAAAAGCCATGTATTAGCTGTTTAAACTCCGAATTTACGAGCAAAGTTAAAAGATATTTCTGAAATGGAATATAAATGGTTTAAGCTTCAAGATGTAAAATATTTACATCTTAAAATGTGTGAGACTCTTATTATTTATTAATAAAGTTTCTAAAGGAACCAAGATTGGTTTTAAATGAATTATAAATAATATTAATTTTTGTTAATTAATAATTATGGATAATGAATATAAATGCATGTTTTGCGACATATTTAATTATCTAAATGTGTGTGCATGTAAATACAATTGTGTAGGATTTGTGGAGAAAAGTTAAGTAAATTATAACGGTAATCTCCAATCAAGGCAAGTCTCTAATCTTAAACTCCTTACGATATTGCAAGTTTCCTAAACTTACTCAGATATTTATTCTGTGCAAGTTCCTTAACTCAAACTCGAGTTATTATCTTTCAAGCATGTTAGTGGATAATTATTGTTGATTATTCCACATCTATGATTATTGATTCGTACTTAGTGCATGTTGCATATGTTCATCGAGTATGAAAGGCTGATCACCTTCATTACCTTAAGGTTCAGTTAAATTGGTTCATGGTCATTATTGACACCCTATATTATTGAATTCAGTCATTCAATCATTGAAGTTTTGATTCATGCTCTTTCGCAATTATTATATTGTTAAGAAATTCTAAAGTTTATTCTTTCCTTCAATCATGATATATCTTCTTTGTATTTAAACTTGCTGAGCAAAGTAGTTGCTCACCCTTGCTATATCATGATAACAAATTTCAGATTAAAACGAATGTTCGAGAAAAGACAGAGGCAGATGCAAAGGACCAAATTAGGTTGATATGCACGTTAACTATTAAGTTATTTGGATGTAAGTTACTTGTGTAAACCTTATGTACGTTATTAAAGGAATGTATAAAGATAAAGGTTGTAGACCTTGGGAAATGTTATAAAATACTCTGAAATAAACAATTTATGTTTATATTTTCCGCATTAGTTATAGAATTGGTATGAAGAGGATGTATCGTGACGTACCAGATCTAAGGTTCAAGGGACCCGAATTTGGGGGCGCCACATCAAGCTAGTGAGACAAAGAAATAACTGCCTAACAGATATAAATAGCAATTAAGACGTAACGTGCGCCCAATAACTACTCAAAACATGTCCCACTCAGCCGAAATAGAGGGAAGTACATTTATATATTTCAAAATTTTAATTTAACCTTTACCATTCATCTAATCTAAACTCTCTAGCATTTAAACTTTCTCTCTCTTTCTCAAGCCCTAGTTTTGTTTTCTAAAATTATGCAAACTTAGATAAACGTTGTTCTTTTCTAGATCAAATCAACATCGCGAAAGATGTCGACCTATCAAGTCATCTCTGGAAATCAGCTATGCTTTGAAGAATTTGGAGGCATTGATGCTTAGTTCAGAGTAATGCTGAATCTTGTTTAGAAGGTGAGATTTTATGATGCACTGAGCACAAGCACAATGATCTTCTCCAAAAGAGTTGAATAGTTCTATCTGAACGGGTCTTGTGCAAATGGAGTCATCATTTCAAAGGCTAGAGAAGGCACTCTCTAGTTTGATGTGATGGAGATGAACCATCATCTAGGGTTCGTGATTGAAGGAATCACTACCTTCGAGGAAATTGATGTCAAGTCTGGGCTCGAGCTCATGGGATACAAGAAGAACCCAAAGCTCAAGGGGATGAAGAAGAAGGAGTTCCCCCAAAACTACGAGTTCCTTACCGACATCGTCGAAAAATGCATTCTCTGCAAGGACTCAGCCCACGACTCTGTCAGCGAACTCTAGCTGAAGACCATGACAACCATAGTGATGGAGAAGAACATCAATTTTGGAACAATATTGGTGGAATGGATCTCTAAATGGTTCAGTAATGCTGAGAAGAAGAAGACAACAAATAAACATCTTCCAAAGATGTACTATGAAAGGTTCATCAGCATCCTCCTGAAAAAGAGGTTAATAAATTACCTTGAGGACCAAGAAGGAGATATTTTGAATGTTAATAAGAAGATATCGAAGAAGCTCTTTGATAACTAGAAGAGGAACCCAGTTGAGATCTTTCGGTCAAAGTAGTCTAAGGGGAGTGAAAGGACCCTCAGTGAAGTCTAGAAACTTACTAAGACCAAGGCGAAGACGAAGATTGCCGAAATAGAGGAAGAAACCTCTAGGGGCTCAGTAGCTCCTAAAGTTCCTAAGGCATTGGCTTCAAGTGCTGAGAAACCTCCTCAAAAGAAGATGAAGAAGAAAGAAGAAAGGATATTCCTAAGGACTCTCAGGACAAACCAAATGTTCCTGAGACAAGGGATTTAACAGAAAAGGTGGATGATTTTGTCTCTCTCTCTCTCTCAGTTGGTCAAGAAAAAGGGATGGAAAGACAAGAGACCCCTGTTCAGCCTCCTCCCAAGTCCACTCGAGAACAAGCTGAAGATTATTGTGAAGAGATTGAAAGAAGACACACAGAAGAAGCTGCTGAAGAAGGTATATCCCTTGCTGAATGGGATAAGAAGCAGATAAAGAAGGGGAGATCTACTAATATGGCTAAATCCGGCAAGATCATTTTAATTGAAGATTTTGGATCTGTCAAGCCGATCATAGAGCCGGAAGCAGTAGAAGATGTTATGATGACTGAAAGGCTTCTGAGCTTGAGCCAATGAATGATGAAGAGATGGCTGTGAAGGTATCTAAACCTGAGCCAAAGAAGAGAAGATTAATAAAGAAGACAGAGAATAATATGAAAAATGCTGAGGAGTAGAAGAAGAAGAAGAAAAAGAAAACCCCAGAACTAGCTAAGCTAGTTGAAACTATTTCTAAGGGGGGAGAGGCCAATTTCAAGCTCTTCCGATGATTCCTTGGAGCTAACAACGATCATTGAATCACTTGTAGAGGACATTGCAAGAGAGCCAAGTCAACTTGGTTCTGAGCCTAACAATGGTATATCTCAGGGGGAGAGATTTGAGGTTGCGTCTGAAGATTTCTCAATCCCTAAAGAAATAGAGACATGACCAGGACCAATTATTTGAAATTCTTGGGCACTAAAGCTAGTGCTGATCTTGAAGGCCTAGACAGAAACACTGTTACCTATCAAAGTAATAGTGACTTGTAGTTTTTCTTCTTTCTAATGATGCCCTGGCTAAAGGCTCTTATGCTAAGGAATCTGAGCTACATCACTTGGACACTCTCGTCATATCCTAATATCCAAGTGTTGTCTTAGAATTTTCCTAGGGTCATCAAGTGTGCCAGAAGAATAATCTCTAATAGCAACACTTCTTCTCATTTAGGTATATACAATAAATTTACTTTCATCCCTAATTCTTTATTCTTTAACACCAAACCTCTTCCTCGTTATGAAGCAGTTGTAGAGTCCAACACTACGAATGCTGAGTAATCATCGAGCCAAAACACCCTCAATCCTCGATCGTAGAGTCCCAAAACCCTACGATTGATTTATAAATTCTTAACTCCCCAATCGTAAAGTCCCAAAACCCTACTATCGATATATAAATTCCTAACTCCATGATCGTAGAGTCTCAAAACCCTACGATCGAAAATAAAAATACTCTCTCTCCTATACACGTATCTTCTTCACCCAACATCTTTCCTGTACATATACACTCTAACTCAACATCTCTTCCATCCTCTCCAATCGTAGAGTCCCAAAACCCTACGATCGAAACCCAAACTCTTGTGAATACTCAAAACACTGACCATACAGATATACCTTCTACATCTCATACTTATACAGACATACCCTCCTCATCCAATACTCCAAACTTAGAATTAGTTCTCTCTCACCTGAATCGTGAAAATAAGGAAGGAGTTGAAGCTTTAATGGAACAGATCCTAGAATAAGTTTTATTAGTTCCGTCCAAGATCCAGCTCGAAAGAATATTAGGCATCATTGCTGATGAGTGCAATGAAGGGATCCAAGACACTGCTACTGGAATTCAGAAAGGTCTAGCTCATATAGCTGAGACAGCATCCAAAGTCCCTAGAGAGATGTCCAAGGAATTTGGTAAGAGAATAAATGAACTAATAAAGACTATACTTGAGAATATCCAGAAGTGAGACGAGATCTACTTCAAGTAGATCACCGATTATAAAGCAGTTATGCTCTCTCTTCAATCTACAAATGCTGAATGTATCAAGTTTCTTACAGACAAGGTTTTCTCTTTGAGCTCCTCGTTGCTGGAATTTAAAAGTTGGTGATGCAGTCAATGGAACGCATTCATAATGCGATGACACTTGTTCATCATCAAAGAGAACAAGCTGAAACTAGATATCAAGAATCCAGAGATGACATTACACTTTTTAGGAGCCAAATGCAAGAACTTGTCAATATTGTCAAGCAACTCTCTAAGGAAGTTCATGCTCTACGAAGTGACAGAGATGCTGACAAAAAGGGGAAGAGGAGACGACCTCAACAAACATTAATTGTTCCTCCTCATCCTCCTTCTAGAGTTTCTTCTATGCCTCAAGCTATTCCTTTGGGCCAAGGTCAATCTCGTGGACAGTCAGCTTCCTCTTTAAGGCCAGGATCGTCGAGGATAGTAATACCTACTGGCTCACGACTCCATCCAGTGACCCAACTTTCATGAACAGAAATCTTTAAGAGGTTCACATTGAAGGGGAAGTACGATTTAATATGCTTGATCTTGGACCCAGAACCCAATAGAAGAAATTCAGAGAAGAGAAGTTGAAGGGAAAGAAAGCTACATGAGAAGGCGAGAAGCTGAACGAATAGATCCATCGAGGAGTAATAGGGGGAAAAGGTAAACAAATAGATAAATATCTATGTTGTAAATTTTTTATTAAAATTTTTTATACTCTATAAATTCTTTAATTCATCAACAAATTCATTCTTTCTTTCAAGAAATACAGTTGCTCACTGTATATAAATCATATTTAAATTCAAAGTGTTATATTATCTGTATTTTATAATTGATGATTGCTTGAAACTACTAGTTTTGTTATCATCAAATATGGGGAGATTGTTAGGACAAATATATATTTGATTTGATGATGAGATAATGTATATTTGTAACCTAGTAGCTTTTGTGAAGTCCTTAAAACGAAATTGATGTAAAATAACTTAGATTAGAAGATCAAACTTGTTAGGTTGATCTATTTCGTTGAGTAAATGAAATGTACAGACTATAGAAAATTAAATGATCGTAAAGCTATTTAGATGATCATAAAGCTTACTAAATAATCGTAGAGCATACTGGTCAAGTTCGCAGAGTCTAGTCTAATATTGTAAAGTTCAAATAATCGTAGAGTCTGCTAAGAGATAGTAAAACATATTGAAGATCACAGAATCTGCCAAAGATCGTAGAGTTATCTACTCCAAGATTATAAAGCAAGTAGAAGACTGTAGAGTCTAATAAAGATCGTAGAGCACATTGAAGATCGTAGGGCACATTAAAGATCGTAGAGCTTATAGAACGTAGAGCTTGTTAATCGTAGAGTCTTCTAGCCAGAAACTCTACGACCACCATGAAACTCTACGATTAGGAAAATCGTAGAGTATATTAGTTCTAACATTAGACTGACAATGTGAAGACTTATAAATTAAAGATCCCAAGATAGTTGCTAAACATCTTAAGTTTAAAAGGAAGATCAGATCGAGTTGTGTTTAACAGCTAGTTCGGTGAAGTGACAACACCCACATGAATATCACTGTAGCAGTCTGATGTGACATATCATAGCCAAAAGCAAGCTGACACATCCTCTCTAAAAGTCAACAATCAGAGATCTTCTAGGATCGGAGCATTAAATGAGCAACGATAACTTTTCAACGAGACAATCTCGAGGACGTCTGTAAGAGGCACATAGATTCAATCCAACAGTAACAATCACAAAATATACAAGTTGAATTGCTGCCCATCTCTCAAGAAATTTTCTCTACGAATCTAGAATTACTCGTTCTACTGCTAAGTCTTTTATTGTTGAACTTAAAGCCACTTAGCAGCACCTCCAACTAAATCCCTCTCTTAGTGATTGTTCAAGTCTTAGTGATATTTGTAATCAAGTCTTAGTGACTTGTTCCAAGTCTTTGTAACTTGAAAGAATCTTAGTGATTCAATTGTTATAACTGTTCTTAGTGAACAAATCTTAGTGATCACCCATCCTTAGCAGATTATTCCTACTCGAATAGTAGAAGAGTGGACTAGAAGATCTTTGTTCTCCGAACTACTTAAAATTCCTTGTATCTTCTTTACTTTCAGTACTTATATTTCTGCAAAGTCATTTATATTTATCTGTGACTTAATTCCATATGTGTGTTAAATTTAGAATTGAGACTCTCTTAAATCTTTGAAGGGGATTTTCAAGTTATCATTCCGTTGTGCATAATTAAATTAACCTGCTTAATTTATAAGTTGGTAATTACTGATTTAAAAAGAAAATTTTTGTAAAAAAGATTTATTCAACCCCCCTTCTAGATCTCTTAGTGCCTTTGGGAAACAATATGAATTATTAGTTTGAATTATTTTTAATTCGAGTTGAATATGTTTAGGTGATGAATAACATTTCGTATTTGATATAGTTGGCATTTGAGGGTAAGATTTTGTGGAGTGTCCTATAAGTGGTTTTGAGTATCAGGTACGGATTTCGTACTCCGCTCCTTTGATTATGGTTATATTCTATGTATCTCGTGATATTTCGTCATTCGTTACCTTTTTCTTATATTTATGTTGGCATTCTTGAATAGAAGTTTGATCTTTGATACACTGACTTTATTCTGTAATTTGAACTCTTTTTCTTCTATTATAATTTGAACATAGTCCATATTTTTTCAGCGATACTATCATTATGTTAATTTTGTTTGTACTTCTAATCGTTCAGAATTTGGTACTCGCCTAATTGTTTCATTTATAATCAAATCTTTATTTTGCTTTAGTTTGGTCTAGATGCTCCAAACTTCATATTTTGTAATCTTTTGAATTTATTTTTTATGCATAGAACTTTATTGATCTTTATAGAGCGAAACATGTTGTTACATTACTTTGGAGGTATTTTGTCTATGATTTGATTTGGTTCAACTTGTACGTTTAGAACCCTTTTATTAGTATTGTGTCGCATGGGTTGTGACACCATATCTTTGTAGAATGTAGCGTAGGATATACTTGATATATAACCACCTGTGGGGGTACCACACGCAAGTTCTCTTGGCATCGAGGCATGACACTTTCTGTGACGGTGCGATCAGTCCACGACATATCGTTTTGTATGTTGCTTTGGGTGTGAACTTTGGCCATTTGATATATTTGTTCAGGATGCATATGGGTTTACCTTAATTTCTATTTTGTTTTACAGATTAGTGATGTTTGTGCTAGACACACCTTCCAATTTGCATATATTTGGATTCGTGGTCCAATGTGTGATTTACTTGTGTGGCATTATTTTGACTTGTCTATGTGGCAAGGTTCTGTTTTATTTTGAGCTCGGTATGCAGTAACCACTTAGCCACTTTGATTCAGCCTTCTATTTGTTTCGTTAATTCTGTTGATTCACATATATTTTATTCAGACTTGGAGATTATATTATCATTGGTATTTATGCTTGAGGCCTTGTTCAGTATTTTGTCAATTGATTCTATAATTTAGTTATACATCTTTTATATATCTTTATTCATACTCAGTATTTGGCTTATGCTGTATTTTTCTTCCGGCATGTTTGCAGGGACGATTTAGGGTTTCATGTGAAGAGAACTACCTTTTGCCAACTAGGTTGATTAGATTTTAGATTTTGATAAATTGTGATTATTTTGTAGATCTTTGGAGAATTGTATTTAATTCAACATTTATGGATTATCAACTGTTAAATATTTTGAAGTTATTAGTGCTATGTTAATTAATTTGAGATTTGTTGTGCTTTACATGTAACCTCCATTTCCTATTCGGGAAGGTGGTGTTACAAATATGGTATCAAAGCTTAGGTTATGATTCTGTAGATTGCCTTTAGGCTCGACCTGTGAGTTATGGGTAAACCAATGGGTAGACAGAGGAGTTTATTTTTATTTGGTTCTTTGTTTGGTTGGTCTTGATTTTGACCAACTGTCGATCTCTTTTTGACTTGTAGTTGATTTGAGGAAGATGAAATAATTTGCCAAGGTTATTATCGTTATGCGATGAAACAATGATATTAGTTAAGAATTATGATTGGATCATTAAGGAGAACAAAGCTATATTTTGTACCATTAAGAAATGATTATATATGTAATGCAATTATGATGTGAGTATTTGTATTAGCAAGTATTTGATTTTGAAGAATTATTTGTTAGAGTGCTTTTTGATAACAATCTATTATGATCCTAGAATTGATGATTTGATTTGGGTTATGCTTTAATTTTTGTTAAGCTTGTGGATAACTTGAGGTATGCATATTGATGGGATAATATAATAAAGTAAAAACTATTAAGTATAAAGAATCTCTTATAAACTTGAATCGTAGATATTTGAGGAAATTAGATTAATCATTTGAGGCTAATGATCAATTTTGCGGCTATTTTCTAGTAGGATATTGGAGTTATGTTGTATGGCGTTTCTTTGTGATAGTAAAAGGAGATCTTGGAATTTGTTGGGTTAAGGTTTGCAATACGAGAATGATTGACTCATTAAATGATTAGATAGTAAGTGATGAAATTCAATTAATTTTTAGAGATCTTGAACAACTATAGTTTGCTTATGCAGATAGTAGAATATGTGATTTGGAGTTTGATATGGTGATGAAGAAATCTTAGTAGTATATTCTTTGTTGTAATAATATTTGAGAACTAATTTGGATTGAGATTTAAATATTTTGAAGCTCTTGAGGTGCTAGGGAGAGTTGGTAATATAATTTGTATAGTTGTTTTATTTATCCGACGTCCTTAGAGTTTTGTATGAGTTTATATAAAATAAATAAATAAAAATAAAAATAATTTGTTAGATCCTAGTCATGTGTGGAACATAAATATTTTACGAATTAAAGATAATTTTAAATATTTTGGGTATTCGAATCTTATTTAGATGTGGAGAAAAGTTTGTATTTTTGAATGTTTGCAAGAATGAAACTCAATGAAATTAATGGGGGCCCGTACAACTGGAGCATGTGGTTTAATTTGATGCAAAATGAAGAACCTTACCAGGACTTGATGCAGTAGTTGTCGAATCTTCAACTAGTACATGGACAACTGTGTGGACCGATGAACTTACTAGTTTTGATTGTTACAAATGGCAGTGCTACGTCTTAACTAAAGTTCATGAATAATTATTCAATTTAAATAAAAATAAAAAATAAAACTTTCTGTAGCTTATTTGAATTCTGAGGATGAAATTCTTTTTAAGGGGGGAAGAATGTAATAACCTATATTTTTGCTAATAATTAAATATTATTTTTATTTTTTCTAAAAGCACAATTGAATTACAAAATGTAAGTTACTAATATTTTTCCTTCCTTGTCTCGTTTAGAAAATTAAATTCTTTTAATAGATAATTTAATAATTGATTTTATTAAAATTAAAGAATTCATTAGGATTTTGGTAACTTCTATTATTTCCTTGTTATATTTAAGGAGTAGAGATATAACCCTAATCCTATTCTAATTTGGTTAGTTGAATTCCCGAGTAGAATACTTATACGCATTAGAGTCCTTTAAAAAAATTATAATTAATTCATCCGATGTCGAAATTAAGTGAATTCAAAGTTCATTTCTTCAATTTTTCGTTCTCTACAATTATGAAGAGGAAGAGAAGTTATTGGAAGTCATCTTCATGCCTTAAAATTTTGAAAATCACAATTTGTCCTAATTTCTATCACTATTTTTAGCCCTAATTTTAAAAATTCGTAACTCAGTTATATTAACTCTGAATTGACTGATTCTTGAACCTATTTCATGTATCCTTTTGAGAGTTACAATTTTCGTGCAGACATAAAGAGATTTTGAAGACTCTAGAAGACCCGAAATTCAGATTCTTTACTGCTGCATATTAAAGAAAGCCGAATAAGGAATGTAAATATTATTTTGTATTTTGATTTTAAGTTTAGTTATGAGGGTTTTTAAATTAGAGATTATTTTTAAATAAAATATAGACATGGAATTAGATATCATGATAATCGGAAAGAAAAGATAAATTTATATTAAGGAATATAATTTGATTGAATGTAAACGTTAAAATCTAAAAATTAACTTCTATATTTTATGGTCTATTGCATGTGTTATATCTCCTAATCCGACCATTGGATCATCATAATTTATACATATATAAGCTGAGAATATGTTCCCTAATTTTGAACCGTTAAAAATTAACGCATGATTTGTTATGAATTTTAAGAAGTGATTGTCGGAGATTTTTCAAGCAGATTTTCAATAGTGAGTTCTAATATTTAAAAATGTATAACTTAATGATTTTAAATCCGATTTGGGTGATTCTTGAGGTTAAATTGGAGTATTTAAAGTCTAATTTCTGTTAAAATTAATTAATTTAACAAATAAATTTTAATTAATGGTAATAAGACCAAAATAATGGTCCGATGCCTTAAGAATAATTTGTCATAATAGGGTTTTAAGATTTTTTTAAGTTTTGTTATTGACTTTTAAGTTTTGGAGTATTAATAGTGATATAAGGCGATAATTAAAGGCACCTTGAATGGATTATAAATTATTTTGGAATTATTAGTTTGGATTATATTTAATTTGACGTGAATATGTTCAGGTGGTGAATAACATTTCATATTTGATATAGTTGACATTTGAGGGTGAGATTTTGTGGAGTGTGCTATAAGTGGTTTTGAGTATCAGGTACAGATTCTATACTCCACTCCTTAGATTATGGTTGTATTCTATGTATCTCGTCATTCGTTATTTTTTCCTTATATTCCTGTTGGAATTCTTGAATAGAAATGACGTGTATGGTAGTTATTGGTTATAATTATTGGGCTCACTCGTGTATGGTGGAATATCCACTAATTATAATCCGACACTCATTTTGTATCCACCTTTTTATCGTCATCTTTTGTCACCATAGCATTACTCATTCTTCTATTCTTATAACTATAACAATCCTTACAATTATAACAATCGAGCAAATGCTCCGGTTTTCGTTGGACCTGAGTTGGCTAGGTTATATATAGAGTGAGTTCTGTTGCGTTATTTGGGATATGAGGGATTTTGCCATCTTTTCATCTCCTCCTCCTTATCTGTACAAACGGTCAATATTTCTCTATAAATCCCCTCACATTCTGTATTTTGATCTATCCGTCTTCTAATTTCGGCGATTCCCCATCTCACACTCTTCATCAGGCTGATCTTTATTCCTCCATCTTTTCCTGTTTGCTGATAATTCATACTGTGAGTAATTAATATACACATTTTTTATACATTTTAATATTCCCATATTTATTATTTTATATGTTTATTTTATTTAACTAATACATTTTATTTTATTTTGTAGAATTTACCTTATTTATCTTGGTGAATAAGTAAAAGATAATTGTTCCATCTTTTAAAGATGGAGAAGGAGTACTCTTGGGAGATTACCATGTAGAGGTTGAAGTCAAGAATGAAAGAAGATAAAAAGGAAATAAAAGAGACTAAGTTCGATGAATCTGAATTAGGGCACAAAATTATTTTTCCTATAAATAGGTCTCTTGTTTTAGAGAGAGGGCACCACTTGTTATTTTCTTTTTCTTAGTTTTTCGCTGGTGTAGAAGGGAGTGAGATATTTTGAGAGCTTTTGTCTTTTCTCTTATTCCAATTATGTGTGGTACTAGTGTCAAAGAGTATTTATAACTTTCTTTTATGGATCTAATAGAAATTCTCTTTTTAATTATTGTTCTTATTTCATGCAATTAGTAGTATTAATTTTTAATTCCATGCCTGACTAAATTTCTAATACCTAGGATGGTGATGAAACTAAGTATTTCATAATAATATTTTCTTTCAATTCCGAAATTAGTGCCTGATTATTTTCGACTTCATATTTTCCTTCGCACAAATTGCATATGATTCTTATATTGATTGCGAGATTTTGATAAGTTATGGTTAATCTGTGAATTTTTCATAACTTATACTTGCCCATATTAATTATATGAATCATTATTTTTAAAGGGAAGAAAAAATAACTTGGGAATTAATTTGAAAAATAAGAAATTATTTATTATGTTAATATTTAGTGGATTCAGATTCCTAGGTAGTTTTTCTCGTTACTAGTTTTCATTATTAATTTTAGTTTGCATACTTTAGTTGTTAATCATCTCCACTATATTTATTTCTAATTTGCCTATAATATTAATTAAGGATATATTAAAGAATTGATCTAGTCTCTGTGGTTCGACCTGCATTTGCCAAATCTACAATAGACGTTATGCACTTGCAGTTACTAAATTTTATCATATCAAAATTTTGACGCCGTTGCCAGGGACTAAAATTAATTTTTTATTCCTTAATTTTTATTTATTTGAATTAGTTTTTGACTCTAATATTGTTTTTCAGGATTATCGAAGCGGATCGAAGGAGCGAAAAGATAACTATTTTGTTACTGTGCTTTCTCTAGTACTTCGTATCTCCATATTTTTTTTTTAAAAAAAATAGTAGTTTAGTATTATTTTTTGGTTTTTAATTGTTGCATTCATGTATTCACTCACATAGAGCACATCTTGTTTAGGTTTTTATTTTATTTATTTTTTGTCAAATATAAACTGTGGTGATTGTTGGAGGATTGAGGTACGTCAAATTTCTCATTCTTTCGTAATTCACATAGTTTTAGGATATTTTATTTGTTTATAGTTTTTTTATTTATGAATTTTCATCTTTAATATAACATTAAGGGCAAAACCCCATAATAAGATAAGGTGGGGATTTCATCACCTTTCATTGGCCCACAAACAACCCAACTTGCATCTTGCATAACCTAGACCTAATAAAATCAAGTAGACATTAGCCCTAAATCTCTCGAGCTCAATTAGGACAAGAGATTTCAAGAGGAGACTAAATTTTAAATTAATCAAACTACTGGTGTCTAGGAAAGTTGTAAGACCCCGATAATTTTAATAAAGAGAATTTATCTTTCTTCTTATTATTTTTTTTAAACAGAAAGATGTTAAATCGATAATGATAAAGTTACTAGTGAAATGTGACAATTGAGAAGTTTAGTAATAACGCTAAATCACTATTCACGTGATCACTATTCACGAGAGACTATTTACGCTAAAAACGCTTTTACACTTTCTTCGACTTTCGATTACGTCATAACGTTTATATGAGTTGGATACAAAAATTATACGGTATAAATACGAAAGTACTATTCATACGAATATACTATTCATTTATACAAAAAAAGTCAAACCTGTATGTCGGAGAATATTCGTTCTGTCGGAGAATATTATATTCAGTAAAGTACGACGGCGCTGAAATAACAAAATATTAGTGGGCCCCACAATGACAATATTGTTAACGATAGTGGGCCCCATTGTCGGATACTGAAAGCGACAGTATTTTGTCAACAGTATTATCACCGGCAACTGTTGAAATACCCGGTAATAAAAAGAACAGTAAAACGCGTTATTCCACAGTAGTACGTGGTATTTCACAGGGACACGGTATTGCACAATATTTTAAATTATTGATTCAATAATTGATAAAGTAGCAATTACACAGTATTTTGATTCAATAATTACAATAGCATCCGCATGGTACTTTTTATTATTTATCATGGCACTGTAACTCATATTATTTGTTATGATATTTTAGCATTATTGACTGATTAAAAGTGGAGTCTAACTTAAGGGTACCTAATTAAAATTTTGAAATTCACATGCTGTGAACTATTGATTCACATGATGTGAACTATTGGTTCACATGTGGGAACTATTAGGGGATATTATGCAAGATTGATAATTTTGAGGGATTATATTAAAAATAGAGGCAAAGATGGAGGTACTAAAGTGTAATAAGTCGAGCCCTTTTTGTGCAATTAATGAAACTTGGTTTTCCTATAAATAGGAGGGATTATCTTAAGAAATCTTCACACCTTCCTTGCATATACTTCATCTCTCTCTACATTTCTTGAGTTCTCTTAGTGTGCTAGGCTATTGTGAGTATTTGTGAGAATACTAGTATTGTCCAAGTTAGTAAGCTTCATAGAAAGCAACATCCAGTCACTTGTTAACGAAGGTAGGGTATATCATTTCTTTCATACTCTTATGTAATATCATTTGCTTCCTTGTTCTCAAGTGATATTATACTCATAAAGGTTGTTATTCATTCCGTATTAATTTGTGGGGATAACCTGTCTGTGCGGATTGACGCATGCCTGATGAATATCCTTTTGTATTCATTCCTTATTATTCTGTGGGAATAACCTGTATGTACGGAGTGTCGTACCTGGTGAATACCCTTCTGTATTCATTCCTTATTATTCTGTGGGAATAACCTGTATGTACGGAGTGTCGTACCTGGTGAATATCCCTTTGCATTTGTTCCTTATTAATCTGTGGGTATAACCTGTCTGTGCGGATTGACGCATGCCTGGTGAATAACCCTTCGTATTCATTACTTATTAATCTTTTGTGGAAATAATCTGTCTACGCGGATTACCGCATGACGGGTGAAAACCCATTTGCAGTTTCATATATTATGTTATACTCGTATAACGTATCATTTTCTTTTGTACTCTTTAAGGGATATCTTTTCTTTCACATTTCTCCATTTATGATAAGAAATCTCTGTTTGTTTCCAAAAACCTTATTTTAAATGGTGAAAATCATTGAAAATTTGTTGAATATCCTTCATAGTTTGTGCTTCATCTAATATCTTTTCACCTGAATCTTTCTATTTAGTTTGATACGATATAGTTAAATCGTAAATTTTATTCTTGAATATCATTCTTGAATTTGACTCCACAAATTGGTCATCATGTTGTCAATTTGTTCAACCTTCGACACTAGATAAATTAGACATTTATTCTTATTCTTGATCTCACTGTATTCATTCTATATCATTGTCATCATCCTCATCCTTAAATTGTGGTGATAGTCTCTTTGGCCCGTAGTGCAAAGATGAACTGGCGTGACATAATTTTGACCAAACTGTGTATTGGTATTATCATGACTTTTGGTGTTACAAACAAAGGCGTATGGTGAAAGTTCTCTTTGGCCCGTAGTGCAAAGATGAACTGGCGTTTGGCATGATCATGACCGGTGATGTTACAAATAAATATCTTTGTCACATAGTGCAAAGAGAGGCTGTTGAATATAAATTGTTGATTTGGATGTTCATAAAGAGGAACTGTTGATTGGTGTTACAGGGATAAAATATTGGTGGTGATCCTTTAATTTATAGAAGATGGTAGATATTATAATCTACTTGACTCTTCTAATGGATTATTCATTCCGCTGCAGTTGTTGTTATTGAACAATTATAATATCTTTAAATCTCTGATTTATTTTGGTTGAAGGCTAAAGATAATTTCATTTTTCATTATCTTAGTCATGATATTTCCTACTGGGCTATTTGTGCTCACCCTTTTCCTTTTTGTTCCTTTGTTCCCCTCGGGAAAAGAGAGTGTAGCGGGGACTAGCCGGGGAATGGAGTGATAGTCCGAGACAATAGAAATATCTCAATACAATATTATTAGTGTGGCTATAAGTGTATTGAGAATTTAAGATGTATTTGTATTGTGTTGTCGTATTTTGCACAACACTTATCAGTTGTAAATGGAAAAATTCGTATTTGTATTTGTATTTTGTGGAATGTTATTGGCGACTCAAAATGGGTTGTGTGGACCTATTTTGGGGGCGTCACAAAAGTGGTTCAAAAGGCAAACGCCTAAAGAACGTGTGGTTATTCAATTAGTCATTGTACCCACGGAGAGACTCCCACCGTTCTTACACTTACTTGGCTAGTGGCGTGATTAATTTTGAATTTGGTGGACCTTGAGGTGTAACTTGGAACAGTTAGAAGCTGTTTAGATTTTATTTAGGTTGACCTTAGAAGTAATTTTTATTTATTTATTACTGTTTTCTCTCATTTGTTTTTGTGTGCCTATCTGTTTAGTAGTGTATGCAAAAAGTGTGGATTAGGAACAAAACATCCCGTTAGTGAGAACACCTGATTTTTTGGAGTCCACTTTGAAAGATCTCACTTTAAGAAAAATGGAGGTCGCACAAACTGTTTTTTAAGGGATTGATGTTATCCTTCCCGCTCTGCCTAACATTCATACATCAGTCTACCACCGGTAACTGGTAATAATTTTAAACTTAAACCGCATTTTATAAATATGTTGCCTAGGTTCACTAGTATAGAAGATTCATATTTATTCATTCAGGAATTTGAGGAAGTTTGTGCTTTAATAAAAATTGTCTGATGACTCAATTAGACTAAGATTTATCACATTTGCTTTAAAAGATAATACTAAAAAGTGGTTATATAGTCTGCATTCCATATCAACCTGAGAGGGATTTGTTGTTACATTTCTAAAAAAATATTTTCCAAATCATAAAACTGCTAAAATTAGGACTTCAATTCATTAATTTTTCCAACTTGAAAAAGAGTCCTTTTGAAAATATTTTGATAGATTTAAAAATTTGTCATCTTAGTGCCCACACCATGGAACTGAGAAATGACGATTATGCCAAATTTCCTACGAAGGTTTAGACTATCCCACTAAAACAATGTTAGAGTCAATGTGTCAAGGGAATTTTCTGAATAATGATGAGGAAAAAGCTTGGGATTTTTTAGAAGACTTAGCAGAAAAAACCATGCAACGGGAAACCACCCGAGAGACCGATAAATATCGTTCATCTAGGGGTGTTCATACAATTGACAATTCAATTGCCACCGAAGCTAAGTTGGCTGATGTACTTAAAAGAGTTGAAGCTTTAGAAACTAGGGGACCATCACATGTGAGCCAACTCTCAATATCAACACCTTTATGTCTAAGGTGTAATTCACCAAGTCATGTGACAGAGGAATGTCCTAGAGTCATGGCCTAACATGAAGAATATGAACAAGTTAATGCAATGTTTTAAAGACCTAGGAATGACCCATTTGCCCCACTTATAATTCAGGTTGGAGAAATCACCCTAATTTTTCATAGAACTAAGGACTTTAGAGAAGACCATGGAAACTTAATAAAATCTCAGCAAAACACTAACCAAGCCTTATCTCGTCTAGAGATCCAAATGAGTCAATTGGCCACTACAGTTAGTGAAAGTGAGAAGGGTAAACTTCCTAGTCAACCCGAGACCAATCCAAAATTTCTAATCCCTAATCAAAAATCTTATCATGCTAATTCACTTGAAAACAACCAAGTCAATCATGTGAATTCTGTAATCTCTTTAAGGTCTGAAAATTATTTTAATAATCATGTTGGCATTGATAATGAAGAAGAGAAAAATTTAAATGTTGAATCTAACAATCCATCTTCAAAGTCAACCCAGCCTAAAAAAACCCACAAACTCTGAGTCAGTAGGCCCATCCACTAAGCATATGTCAAAAAAATGATCAAACCACATCTTCTGAGTCAAATGAAAAAGCCTTTAAACTAAAAACCCCATTCCTTCAAAGACTTATTTCAAACAAGCAGTTATCCTAGTTAGACAAAATTCTAGAAGAGTTCAAACAAGTGAAAATTAATATTCCTCTTCTAGATGCCATTCAACAAGTTCTCTCATATGCTAAATGTCTAAAAGATTTGTGCACACATAGAAGAACCACTCATGTTCCTAAGAAAGCTTTTCTAATAGTTCATGTTAGTTCTATCTTGGCATGTCAAGTCCCTGTGAAGTATAAGGACCCTATTTATCCTACTATTTCATGCATCATATGTGACACCTTAATTGAAAAGGCTTTATTTGATTTAGGAGCTAGTGTGAACCCTTTACCATTTTTCTGTGTATCAAACCTTGGGTTTAGGAGAGTTGAAAAAGACAAGTGTCACACTCCAATTAGCTGACAGTTCCATTAAAGTACTAAAAGAAATAGTTGAAGATATACTCATTAAGGTTGGCGATTTTGTGTTCCATGTTGACTTTGTTGTCCTTGAAACTCAGCCTGTTGCCAATCCCAAGGGTCAAATTCCTATCATTTTAGGTAGACCATTTCTAGCAACCTCTAATACGTTAATCAATTGTAGAAATTGACTAATAAAATTTACATTTGAAAACATGACAATTGATTTAAATGTGTTTAATGTGGGAAACAGTCTAGTGATTTTTCTGACCAACCCGTTGAAGTGAACATGATTCAGGAAATGTCTGAAAATGAACTTACGGGAGAAGATAAAATTCTTAATTTTTGTCTAAATCATTTGGTCAAAATTGGGATGAGACAGAATATGTAAATGAGGTGAATAAAATGTTAGAGTCATCCACATCAATGTCTTACTCTAAATGGGAACCCGTGACTGAGCCAATCTTGCAATCTTCAGAACCTCTTGAAAAAAGTCCATCAAAATTAGAACTCAAACCTCTTCCTGATAATGTTAAATATGCCTATCTAGGACCTTCCAAAACTCTTCCTGTGATCATTGCTTCTGATTTAACAAACACACAGGAGGAAGAGTTGCTAACCATCC
Organism: Aralia elata; assembly: GCA_034770075.1. Lineage (NCBI taxonomy): Eukaryota > Viridiplantae > Streptophyta > Magnoliopsida > Apiales > Araliaceae > Aralia > Aralia elata. The sequence goes on from CM068377.1 coordinate 34,345,828, forward strand.
TTCGAGAAAATAAGGAAGTCATAGGATGGAGCATAATAGATATTATCTAACATAGGATCCACTTAATAGATGATGTTAAACCAGTGAGAAACCCACATAGGTTCAGGTGGTACCTAAAAAGTCTAGCTTAACTGTGGTTTAAAATGAAGATAATGAGTTAGTTCCCACTCGTGTCCAATCTGGTTTGAGGGTTTGCATAGACTATAGAAAACTCAATGCTGCCACAAGAAAGGATCATTTTCCTTTACCCTTCATAGACCAAATTCTAGAAAGGTTAGTTGGTCATGCTTATTATTGTTTCCTTGATATATTCGGGCTACTTTCAAATTCTCAAAGCCCCAGAAAACCAAGAAAATACCACATTCACTTGTCCTTATAGAATCTTTGCATATCGTTGTCTATCCTTTGGGCTATGTAGTGCCCCTACCACCTTTCAAAGATGTATGATGAGCATTTTTTTGGATGGTGGAAACATTTCTAGAAATTTTCATAGATGATTTTTCCATATTTGGGTCTATATTTCATGAGTGCCTTCACCACCTTGACTTAGTTCTAAGAAGATGTATGGAAACAAACTTAATTCTAAATTGGAAAAAATGTCATTTCATGGTAAAAAAAAAAGAATTGTTCTTGGTCATATCATATCTGAAAAGGGAATTTAAGTAGACAAAATAAAAAATCGACCTCATTGCCAATCTTCCACCACCTAGGACAGTCATAGAAATGCGTTCGTTCCTAGGACATGTAGGCTTTTATAGGTGATTCATTAAAGATTTTAGTAAGAAAGCAAGACCCTTAACCACTCTTTTAGGTAAAGATGTAAAGTTTTAATTTAATGAAAAATGTTTCCAATCCTTTGAATAACTCAAAAAGGAGTTGACTTCAGTTCCTATCATCAAATCACCTGATTGGAGTCAACCATTTGAGTTAATGTGGGATGCATCTGACTATGTAGTTGGTGTTGTTCTAGGGCAAAGAATCAACAAGATTCCCATGTCATACACTATGCTAGTAGGACTTTGAATGATGCACAATTGAATTATTCAACTACTGAAAAAGAACTTCTAGCTATAGTTTTTGCCCTAAAAAAATTTCGATCTTATCTTATTAGGTCTAAAATCATTGTTTACACTGACTACGCTGCCCTCAGATATCTTCTCTCCAAGAAGGACTCAAAAGCCTGTTTAATTCGTTGGGTCTTATTGCTCCAAAAATTTGAGCTAGAGATAAGGGACAAAAAAGGGTCCGAAAATGTGGTAGCTGATCGTTTGTCACGTTTAGTTGTGGAGTCTAACTCTGACCTGACCTTAAATGAATGTTTCCCAGATGAACAACTTTTCTCCATATCTTCTATACATTGGTTTGCTAATATTGTGAACTACCTAGTAGGGGTGCTCATCGGTACAAAACCGTACCGGAACCGAAAATACCGAACCGGTACCGATCCGAAACTATCGAAAAAACAAGAACCGATACCGGTACCGAATTACCGGTTTCGGTACCGGTTCGGTACAAAATCGGTACCGGTTTTTTCGGTTCAGTTTTCGGTTATACCGCATTATAATATAATTTTTTACAAAAATTAAGAAACCATTTTTATAATTTATTGTGAAGTGTTTACACAAGTGCTTTGACAAGTGGGTGGATTCCATTGGGGGATTGGGGCCTCGATCCATGAGAATTATTATAATTGGGGCATTGTTTAGAGTATTATTATAATTGCATGCTAGAATCTTTTTGTGAGTTGTGGATAGTGGAGTTTGTTTTTTAAGTTTGCTTTTTAATTTTAAGTCTTTTCGTGTGCACTAGTGCACTTGTCCGGCTGTCTATGTCTAAGAATTGTAAAACAATTTATTTACCTAATTTATTTAATGAAACCCCATCATTTGTGTCTCCCAAAAATCTTTTAGACAAAGATTTCTATCGTTATTAATTATTATATCATTAAATTTTGGTATTTTCGGTATTTCGGTTTTTACCGAATTCAAAGAATTCTTTACCGCTACCGGTACCGAAAATCATTAAAATACCGAATAACCGGTACCGAAAAAACCGGTACCGAAAAAAACCGGTACCGCCGGTACCGGTATCAACCAGTTCGGTAAAAAACCGAAAAAACCGAATTTTTTGAGCACCCCTACTACCTAGTCACTAGTGAGATTCCTTCCCATTAGTCCAAACAAGTCTGGTCCAAATTTCTTTCACAAGTCAAACATTTTTATTGGGACGACCCATATTTGTTTAAATATTTCCCTGATCAAATCATTAGGAGGTGTGCACCCGACCATGAGTTTAGGAGTGTCCTGTCATTTTGTCATGACCAAGCTTGTGGAGGACATTTTGGAGGCAAAAAAATAGCAGTCAAAGTCCTCTAGTGTGGTTTCTATTGGCCTAGTCTATTTAAGAATGCCACCAATTTTTTGCCAATTGCAATAGGTGTCAACAATTAGGGAGGATCACCAGGAGAAATATGATGCCAATGCAACCCATTCTAGTTATTGAATTATTTAATGTGTGGGGAATAGATTTCATGGGCCCATTTCCAAATTCTTTTGGAAATTTATACATTTTAGTTGTGGTTAATTACTTATCTAAGTGGGTAGAAGCTATGCCAACCAAGACCAATGACAACAATATTATTGTCAAAGTTTTGAAAGATAACATTTTTTCTCGCTTTGGTACCCTTAGGGCCATAATCAGTGACCAAGAAAAACATTTCTGCAACCAGCCTTTTGAATCCTTGCTGAAAAAGTATCCCATCACCTACAAGCTTGCAACACCATACCACCCTCAAACAAGTGGTCAAGTAGAAGTCTCGAATAGGCAAATAAAATAAATTCTGAAAAAAACGGTGAGTTCCAATAGAAAAGATCGGTCTCTAAAATTGCCAGATGCATTGTGGGCTTACCGTAATGCCTTTAAGACTAACTTAGGAATGTCACCGTATAGGCTTGTGTTTGGAAAAGCTTGTCACTTACTTGTTGAACTTGAACATCGCGCTTTGTGGGCCATAAAATAGTTGAATTTTGATATGTCTACTGGTGGGAGTCATAGACAATTGCAATTAGCTGAGTTAGATGAGATTAGGAATGATGCTTATTGAAATGCTAAAATTTACAAGGAAAGAACAAAAGTGTTTCATGATAAATCAATTTTGAGAAAATTATTTTCACCTGGTCAAAAAGTTCTCTTGTATAATTCTAGGCTATATCTATTTCCTGGCAAATTGCGTTCTAGATGGGATGGACCTTTTGTAGTAAAGGTCGTTTACTCTCATGGGGCAGTCAATATTGAAAATCCAAAGAGTGGGGCAATTTTCAAAGTAAATGGTCAATGACTCAAACCCTATTTAGAAATGCCGAACGAACCAGAGGAGGTGGTGGACCTTGTTGACCGACACTAGTCCAAATGATTGGCATTGTGCTTGAATTTGTAAGTTTGTATATTTATTTTTCTTTTGTACAGTATTGTCATTTGATTCCTGCTCCACCATACGAGGTACAATTCTTTCATTTCTTGTTCTCTTTCTTCATTTGCATACATTGAGGACAATGCATGATTTAGGCATGGGGGAGTTTTGCATTTTTATTATTAATTTTTTTTAGGAAATTAATTCTTTTTATAAAAAAACAAAAAAGATTGAAAAAAATAAATAATTTGTTTGACTTGTTATGAGTTGGATTTATTCTAATAAGTGTCCGTGGAGTTAAAACTCATGAGTATGATTAAAAGATTTAGAACTCTTGAACCTTTGATAAAATACGAAATCTTAATTAGTTTGAAACACCATCTGGAATAAAATTGATTTCGTAAGCATTTTTGCACTTCACATTTGCACTACTAATTCTTAGTTGTAGGATATAAACTATGATTCGAGCAATTTCGAAAAAAAATAAAAAAAAAATGAAAAAAAGTTTGAGAAAAAAGAAAAAATAACTGCTTCAATGTCTATTGAACGAAATAACTGGGTATCCAATCCTCAGAAAACATCGATATTCACGTTGAAAAGTGTGATGGATATAAGCAGCTTGACTAGTCTACTTTTGTGACCTTTGTTACTCGAGTTAGTAAGCTCTTAGGGGTGTCTCTACACTTAGTGCCCTAAAGTCAACTGGTTTGGGAGTCATTGGTCCAACGCTCGCTACATAGATAACTCTGAAAAGCCTAAGAAAACGAGACATTGCACAAGTCAAGAAAAAAGAAATGAAAAAAGAAAGGAATGAAAAACAGAAGAATGAGAAAAAAAGAAAAATAAGTTTGCTTGATTTTCATGGTAAAAATCCCTACTAAGAGTTACATCACATACACAATGTATACATTACATGGAATTACTTTTATGAATGATGGTGTCTAGAATGAAGATTGAGTATTTTTGATAAGGTGAACGTGTAATTTTGAATTTAATCTTGCTTATGTATAATGCCCATGTATACTTAGAAGCTTTCTTTCAATTTCATAACTTGTTGAACCCAAAAATATTTTAGTTTAAATTTTGAATTTTGTGGATATATTCACTGCAAACCTTCACGAGACATAACTCGTCCACTTGGGGTAACCTTGGGGTTTAAAGGCTTGTTACATGCTAAGTGCAATCGTGTTTCCTACGAAAATGGGGTAGTTTTGATTTTTGTTTTTATTTTTTTATTTTTATTTTACTCGAGGACGAGCAAAAGCTAGGTATGGGTGTATTTGATATACACATTTTTTATATATTTTAATATTCCCATATTTATTATTTTATATGTTTATTTTTAACTAATACATTTTATTTTATTTTGTAGGATTTACCTTATTTATCTTGGTGAATAAATAAAAGATAATTGTTCCAGCTTTTAAAGATGGAAAAGGACTCTTGGGAGATTATCATGTAGAGGTTGAAGTCAAGAAGGAAGAAGAGAATAAAAAGGAAACAAAAGAGACCAAGTTCAATGAATCTGAATTAGGGCACAAAATTATTTTCCCTATAAATAGGTCTCTTGTTTTAGAGAGAGGGTACCACTTGTTATTTTCTTTTTCTTAGTTTTTCGCTAGTGCAGAAGGGAGTGAGATATTTTGAGAGCTTTTGTTTTTTCTCTTATTTCAATCATGTGTGGTACTAGTGTCAAAGAGTGTTTATAACTTTCTTTTATTGATCTAATTAATAGAAATTCTCTTTTTAATTATTGTTCTTATTTAATGCAATTAGTAGTATTAATTTTTAATTCCGTGGGTAGCTAAATTTCTAATACCTAGGATGATGATGAAACTAGGTATTTCATAATAATATTTTATTTTCGTTCCGAAATTAGTGTCTGATTATTTTCGCCTTCATATTTTCCTTCGCACAAATTGCGTATGATTCTTATATTGATTGCGAGGTTTTAATAAGTTATAGTTAATCTGTGAATTTTTCATAACTTAGGATTGCCTATATTAATTATATGAATCATTTATTTTTAAAGGGAAGAAAAAATAACTTGGGAATTAATTTGAAAAATAAGAAATTATTTATTATGTTAATATTTAGTGGATTCGGATTCCTAGGTAGTTTTTCCCATTACTAGTTTTCATTATTAATTTTAGTGCGCATAATTTAGTTGTTAATCATTTCCACTATATTTATTTTTAATTTACCTAAAATATTAATTAAGGATATATTAAAGAATTGATCTAGTCTCTATAGTTCGATCTGCACTTGCCAAATTTACATTAGACGCTGTGCATTTGCAGTTACTAAATTTTATCACATCAGTAATTAATCAATCAACTTTTCGTAGTTGGGGGTATTTTCTTCCATCCTATGTTAACGAATTTTCAAATGGATATTTCCCTAAAGTAGCTGAGAATATTTGCATGTAATCTCTCCTCTTCCATGTACCTTTCAATTTATAGGGTTTACTATTTACATATATAATTTTTACCAAATCATACGATGGCCGATCAGCAGATGAGGGAGTTTTAGATTAATTGATCAAGCACTATGTCAATCAACCCCATTCTCCACTCAGTTACATCCGGCTTTGAAGTTCGCCATAGTTAAGTCAATATTTAACACCTTTTTCTTTTTTGTAATACTACTTTGAGGATTCATAATTTCTGAAATGATTTTACGGAGCTTAAATTGTTCAAGAATTTTTCATATAGTATTGCTACTTAATTTGGTTGGGTAGTGCATTTTAAGTGTCTGATGAAATGAGGCTGAGAGAATGCTCATATGCTTACATATATCGACATGTGTGATTCATAATTTACACCATCACATACATGCAGAAGATATATTTTTGTTCTTAAATATAGTAGTAAGACCTTCAAATATAATAAGCAGCCTCAACCAAGAGTGTTTCTATTTTCCCAATTTTACATTTTGAACTATATAGCTAATAACCGATTTGATTGTCTCATGGTTTTTAGAAGACATCCCATTAGGAGGGAAACGTTCATATGGATGATAAAATTAATAAATTTTTGTTGTACTATACTTCGGTACCATCTTTAGTAAATTAGTTAACTTATAACACTGATAATTTATTTTTTTTCAAAGGTCCAAATTGTAATACCCCCAAAATTTGTCCCACATCATGTATTTGTTAAACCATTCTTCCTTCCCTTGCTTATAAATAAAAAGCTAACCTTTGTTTTTTAACTCACACTTCTAAGTCCCACATTAGTGCCAAACTTAGGAAGTGTTCTCTACTTGACCTGTAAATTGGGTTAAGTAGAAAATTTTGGTGAATCACCAAACATTTAGTACCTCTTATTTATGGGAGGAACATTTTGTTGGAGGGATTTTTTATAAGTACCTCCTTAGTTAAAATTTTCAGTATCGAGGACGTGAGCAGGCTGCGAACATCATAATTTCGGGTATGTTTATTTTCTTGTGTATTTAATTAATTTTTTGCATTATAATTTCTTGTAGCTTTAATTTTTGTATGCTATTTAGTTTGTTAGTTGATATATTTTTGGTATGTTTTGTTAGTCATTAGTATTTTTGCATTTGTTATTATTATGTTTTATTGAGTTTATTAATTAATATTTTTGGATATATCCTTATTAGTGATTAGCATTTTGGGATATTAAATTATTATTTTTATAACTTGTTTTGTCAGAATATAAGACAACATAGTAGACTATAATAATAATATTTGCTTGTAATAGAATTAATAATGGAGATAATATTTTTGTTAAGATATTTATATGTATTTTGGATAGAATAAAAGGATTTCAGATTTTGTCAAAAAAAGAAAGGAAACATGATCTTAATCAATTTACTAATGTATTATTTATTATTTATTTTGTGTAATTAGTTTCGACGGAGGGAATTTAACGAGTCAGTTTTGCAATATAATTTTGGGTATTACATTGCTTATTCGAGGTACGGATTTCCGTACTCCTTCAGCAATATTCTTGTGAAATTTAATTAGTTCGTTTTGTTCTGCGTTTCGAATTCCGTTATTATTTCACATAATTGTTTCTTGTGAAATTCATTTAATAGTTTCATTTTGGAGTTGATACAAATGACTCGTATTTGTACTCTTTGAGTTGGATTATCATGTCTAGTATTTATTTTGATATTTGTAGAGCGGTACAAGTTGTTACCTTCTTTTTGAGACATTATGATTATGATTTGATCTGGTTCAACATATACATATAGAACCCTTTTGTTGGTATTATGTAGCATGTGTTGTGACATCATATTTTTGTTAGAATATATCGTAGGGTATACTTGAGCTATAACCACCTGTGGGGGTACCACAGGCATGTCGTCTTGGCACAAGAGACGTGACACTTCCATGACAGTGTGATTAGTCCACGGTGTCTCTATTTTGTGCTCTGATGGGAGTTGTCCATTTGGTGATTTGTTGTGAGAGGCGTATGGGTCGACCCTAGTTTTCTGTTCTGTTTTGTTCTGCGGATTGGTGATGTTGTGCCAAACACACATTCCGATTTTGCATGCATTTGGATCTGCAGTCTAATGTATGATTTGCCTATGTTGCATTATTTAACTTGTCTATGTGGCAAGCTATATTTCTGAGCTCACTATGAAATTATAACACTCAACCATTTGATTCAGACTATTAAATTCATTGTGTTATTTTTGTTCGGTTCTGTTCAGTTCAATTAATTGAGTTAGTTATTTCAGTTCATTATTTCTGTACTCTTCTGTTTGTTTCGTTAATTCTGTTGATTCAGATATGTCTATTCAGACCTTGGAGATTATATTTTCGTCGGTATCTAAGCTTGAGGCTTTGTTTAGTCTTTTGTCTTAGTTGATTTCGTATTTCAGTTACACATCTTTGTATTTCTATATCCGTACTGGGCTTTTGGCTCATGCTGTGTTTTTCTTCCGGCAGGTACTCAAGGTGATTCAGGGCTAGTGTGACGAGAGTTCCCTTTTATCCAGTGATTTAGTTATTTTGTCTAGGCTGTGATACGTCGGTTGATTTGGAGTTGTATTAAAGATTTTTAAATTGTGGTTTGAGCTGATTTGACATTTTTTACGGTTTGACTTCTGGAGATTATTAATTATTGGAGTTAAATTTTGAGGCATAGAGCTATTGATTTATTTTGTTAGTTCTGTTGTGCTTTGCACGTGACCTCCCTTTCCTTATTCCGGAATAGGGGTGTTACAGAGATGGTATTAGAACTTAGGTTCCTTTCTTGTAGAAAACCTATTAAGGTTCGACCTGTGAGTTATGGGTAGACTTTTGGGTTAGGGTTTTATTCTGTTTGATAATTTACTCAAATGTCATATTGAGTTTGTATTGATTTCGCTTATAATAAATATTGCTTCTGTCCACGAGGCTTCTATTTTACTGGCCCTACTCATTCGATGGTGGCGAATTCTTTTGTTCGGCATTTTGACGTGTCATCTCTGTCCTTAGATTTTGCTACGTCTATCACTACTCCGAGTGGAATTTTTATTTTAGGTAATTTTTGTTGCGATTATTTTATTTGATTTGAAAATAAGACTCGTCGGGCTAAAATCTTTGTACAATTTTGATAAGATTCTTGGGATGAATTAGTTAGATAATCACCATACCATTTTCGATTGTCAAGCGATGAAGGTTATCTTTGGAAATTTAAAGACTCTAGATTTTTGCATTTCAAGGTTCGTGATCTGGTAATGTGGTGAAATAGATTTCAGCTTTGAAGGCTGGAAGTTGGTGGCTAAGGAGTGTGAGGAGTTTGTTCTGACTTGATTCTCTATTGCTTGGTCTCGATTTTGACCAAATGCTAATCTCTTTTTGAATTATAGTGGATGAGGAAAGTGAGATAATTTGTCAAGGTTCGTATTGTTATACGATAAAATGAGGATATTAGTTAAGAATTGTGATTGGAGCATTAAGGAGAATAAAGCTATGATATGAGAACTTATATTAGTGAGTATTTGGTTTTGGAGAATTAATTGTTAGAACACTTTTAGTAACAATCTGGTATGATCTTAGAATTTAGGATTTGATTTGGGTTTTGTTGGATTTTATTAAGCTCGTGGATGATGTGAGGAATGTGTATTAATGAGATAGTATGATAAGTGAAAATTGTTAAGTATAGATGATCTTTTATAAGTTGGAGTTGTAGATATTCGAGGTAATTAGATTAATCGTTTGAGGCTAATGATCAATTTTACGGCTATTTTTCAGTAGAATATTGGAGTTATGTTATATGAAATTTTTGTGAGAGTCTGAGGAGATCTTGGAATTTGTTGGATTAGAGTTTGCACTAAGAGGTGATTGATTTATTTAAATGATTAGCTAGTAAGTGATCAAATTCAATAGATTTTGGGAGACCTTGAATAGTTTAGAGTAGACAGTTTTCTTTTGTAGATAATAGAATGTGACTTGGCGTTTAATATGGTGGTTCGGATATCTTAGTGGTATATTCTTTGGAGTAATAATATTTGAGGACTAATTTGAAATGAGATTGAGATATTTTGAAGCTCTTAAGGTGTTAGGGAGAACTACTCAGTCCGCGTTTTATTATCCCATTTGAGATTTTAGAAAAGGTTTGGCAGAGTTGCATTTTGGTTAACTTTGCCTCCACAGTTAGCTCATGTGTATAATGTATTCCGTGTCTCAGTGTTGAAGAGTTATCATTATCATCTGTTGCACGTGGTACATTATCTGTTGGAAAAGATTCAGGAGGAAAACCATTTCATCTGTTATATTTTTGTGAAAAGATTTCTATTCGAGCAAAGTATTCGCATCCTTTTAATAATCAGGTTTGTTTTATTTATTTTGATTCCGGGGACGGAATCCTGTTTTAGGGGGAGGTAATATAATACCCCCAAAATTTGTCCCACATCATGTATTTGTTAAACCATTCTTCCTTCCCTTGCTTATAAATAGAAAGCTAACCTTTGTTTTTCAACTCACACTTCTAAGTCCCACATTAGTGCCAAACTTAGGAAGTGTTCTCTACTTGACCTATAAATTGGGTTAAGTAGAAAATTTTGGTGAATCACCAAACATTTAGTACCTCTTATTTATGGGAGGAACATTTTGTTGGAGGGATTTTTTATAAGTACCTCCTTAGTTAAAATTTTCAGTATCGAGGACGTGAGCAGGCTGCGAACATCATAATTTCGGGTATGTTTATTTTCTTGTGTATTTAATTAATTTTCTGCATTATAATTTCTGGTAGCTTTAATTTTTGTATGCTATTTAGTTTGTTAGTTGATATATTTTTAGTATGTTTTGTTAGTCATTAGTATTTTTGCATTTGTTATTATTATGTTTTATTGAGTTTATTAATTAATATTTTTGGATATATCCTTATTAGTGATTAGCATTTAAGGATATTAAATTATTATTTTTATAACTTGTTTTGTCAGAATATAAGACAACATAGTAGACTATAATAATAATATTTGCTTGTAATAGAATTAATAATGGAGATAATATTTTTGTTAAGATACTTATATGTATTTTGGACAGAATAAAAGGATTTCAGATTTTGTCAAAAAAAGAAAGGAAACATGATCTTAATCAATTTACTAATGTATTATTTATTTATTTATTTTGTGTAATTAGTTCCGACGGAGGAAATTTAACGAGTCAGTTTTGCAATATAATTTTGGGTATTACATTGCTTATTCGAGGTACGGATTTCCGTACTCCTTCAGCATTATTCTTGTGAAATTTAATTAGTTCGTTTTGTTCTGCGTTTCGAATTCCTTTATTATTTCACATAATTGTTTCTTGTGAAATTCATTTAATAGTTTCATTTTGGAGTTGATACAAATGACTCGTATTTGTACTCTTTGAGTTGGATTATCATGTCTAGTATTTATTTTGATATTTGTAGAGCGGTACAAGTTGTTACATTCTTTTTGAGACATTATGATTTGATTTGGTTCAACATGTACATATAGAACCCTTTTATTGGTATTATGTCGCATGTGTTGTGACATCATATTTTTGTTAAAATATATCGTAGGGTATACTTGAGCTATAACCACATGTGAGGGTACCACAGACATGTCGTCTTGGCACAAGAGACATGACACTTCCGTGACAGTGTGATTAGTCCACAGCGTCTCTGTTTTGTGCTCCGATGGGAGTTGGCCATTTGGTGATTTGTTGTGAGAGGCGTATGGGTTGACCCTAGTTTTCTATTCTGTTTTGTTTTGCGGATTGATGATATTGTGCCAAACACACATTCCGATTTTGCATGCATTTGGATCTGCAGTCTAATGTATGATTTGCCTATGTGGCATTATTTGACTTATCTATGTGGCAATCTATATTTCTGAGCTCAGTATGAAATTATAACACTCAACCATTTGATTCACACTATTAAATTCATTGTGTTATTTTTGTTCGATTCTGTTCAGTTCAATTAATTGAGTTAGTTATTTCAGTTCATTATTTCTGTACTCTTCTGTTTGTTTCGTTAATTCTGTTGATTCAGATATGTCTATTCAAACCTTGGAGATTATATTTTCGTCGGTATCTAAGTTTGAGGCTTTGTTCAGTATTTTGTCTTAGTTGATTTCGTATTTCAGTTACACATCTTTGTATTTCTATATCCGTACTGGGTTTTTGGCTCATGCTGTGTTTTTCTTCCGGCAGGTACTCAAGGTGATTCAGGGCTAGTGTGACGAGAGTTCCCTTTTATCCAGTGATTTAGTTATTCTGTCTAGGCTGTGATACGTCGATTGATTTGGAGTTGTATTAAAAAATTTTAAATTGTGGTTTGAGCTGATTTGACATTTTTTATGGTTTGACTTCTGGAGATTATTAATTATTGGATTTAAATTTTGAAGCATAGAGCTATTGATTTATTTTGTTAGTTCTGTTGTGAGGCACGTGACCTCCCTTTCCTTATTCCGGAATGGGGGTGTTATACAAATGGACAATTCCCCCTTGACTGTTGATCCGCCAGTCTTGAACTGGAGGGGATCCAAACCCGACAGAGTAGCTTCATCTCTTTCTGTTGTTCAAGCAAAACCGTGAGATGTTGGTGTGTTACTTTGCCCATTAAGTTGAACATAGGTGTAGACATTTGAGCCCTATTTGGAGACTGATTGCTATAATGAGATTTATGAGAACGAATTGAATAGGGTGATTGCGTAAAGTGGTCAGCTTCAAATAGCTGCTTTTGCTTAAATTTGCTGGAGTTAGTTTGGATATTCTGATCTAGGTGCCTGTACTCGAACATTGATTCGAGTTAAAATCAAATAAAAGTTTAGATCTTCACCCTTTATTGTAGTTCATTGGCGATATTTTATTATTCAAGTGATTAGAACATATTTATATAGACTATAGTAGCCAAAATTGTCTCAAGTTTACTCCCAATTTTTTGCAGAATATGTAGCATTAAATTGGTAAAGCAATCTCAACGTACCATATAGGCCAATGCTAAAGGAAGGTATTGTTGACTAACTTTTGTCAAATAATTTCAGTAGGAATTAATTCATATTATCTTTTATTTTATGAACCATCATTTTTTATGACAAATTTTAACTTAATGTAGTAGTTTTTTGTATTTTTGGGTTCTCTGATTTTAGCAAGGGGGAATTTACGCTTGGTAAAACTGACATTGGTGCATTAGGAGGTTTGTTAAATTTTTCCCAAATTTAGACATATTTGTTGTTCTTTTTTTAATGATAGTTTTTCGGTTGTACATGATTGTTTTAAATTGTTTTTGACGTTCACGGGTCATAGCAATGATCATGGAGATCCTCTAATCAATGTCTCATGAACTTGCTTGTGCCCTGCACACGGACTATGTAGCTAGTATCCTTTAATTACAAATTTAACCATCACAAATGGACTCTCCATACTTTGGGATGCAAAAGCTAGTGTAGCAAAGTATGTACACATCGAGTTAGTAATGTTAAAGGTCTCGAATGTATTTTAAATGTCTCAAATTCACGTGTAACAATTACATTGATTGTTCAATATCATAATAGATCTTAAGTGATCATTACACACTCATAATAATGATGACATATGACTTGGAGATGATTTAAAATTTAAATTAAAACCTTGTACAATATCCTTAAATTACAAATTTAACAATCGCAAATGGCTGTCCATACTGTGGGATGGAAGAGCTAACCTAGCAGAGTACGTACACGTTGAGTTGCATTGAACCCTGTGTTCCAAACATTGACATTATATAGAATTTACTAGATGATGTCGTTGAGTTGACCCCTTATCATTACTACATTACGTATGGCATCCTTCTAATAGGTAAACTCATGCAGGATTAAATTACTCCATCCGCTCCTTTTTAAGTGATGTTTTAAGAGAGAATAAAAATATTAAAGATTGTAATTAATTCTGATGCTGCTCTAAATAGTTGCAAATCTAGTTAGTGGTATTGTTTTTGGGGATAGTGATGGTTTCATTTTTTGTATCTTGCTTTGATTCCTGGCTTGTCCGTCTTGATCGATTGACAGCCGAAGCAATGGGTATTTCTCAAAGGCCTTACACGTTGCTCATGAGCTAGGTTGCTCTGATATTGTGATTGAATCTAATTGCTTATTATGATCGACTATCTTCATTCGGGTTCTATACCCATCTCTAATGTGGGGCACTTACCTTACTGTTGGAATGCTCTAGTTGTGCAATAGGTTTCCCTCTGTCCAGTTTAACCTAACCATGTTCGTCGTGAAGGGAATCTCCTTGTTCATTCATTCCCTTGCTAAATTGGCTTTATCTTATAATGGGTTTCACTTTTGTATTGCATGTCCTCCCTCAACTTCATCATATATGGCAATTGGGCATTTGGGCCTCTCTTCTTAAAATTCTGCACTATAAATTGTCATATTTTTGCCAGTTCGAAGTTCACTTGGGCTTTAATTAGACCCTCTTGTAGCAGTAATGAGTCTAATGACAATTTCCCCTGCTTGGGGTTTTGGGCATTCTTTTGAGGCTGGTTCCTCTTTTTAGCTTTAATTATAGACCCCCTTGTAGCAGTAATGACAATTTCCCCTGCTTGGGGTTTTGGGCATTCTCTCGAGGCTGGTTCCTCTTTTTAGCTAGTCTCAATTATTTATTCGGATTTATTTTTACGAATTTCATTGTTGGGTGGGGGCGGCATTTGCTTTAATGTTATTCTTTGTGTAATATTCCTCCTCTTGGTTTTCCTAGGGATTTCAAAAGATTGTAATTAATATTGTATGATCGATCAAATTTGATATAAAATCTTAATATTACTATTTTAAAATTTATTTTTAAATATAAAAAGAGAAACAAGTTAAAAATTGATATAGAGATAATATGATAAATTAAGTCATTAATGTTTTCTTAAAATTTATAAATAATAAATGGAGTAAAAAAGAATAGATTTTACTCTTTAAAAAGACGGCTATAAAAAACAAAGGGAGTATTATGCAACTAATTGCAATTTTCAACTTGTTAATTTAATGGTAACACTCTGTTGACCATTGACTCTCAAGTCGGGGACCAAAAAAATTTAGCGTGTTATGGGCAGATTTCTTTCCCTTCATTTTGGAAAAAGGCTTATGTATTAATTATCCAATAATTCTAGGGAGCCCGGGGTTGGTGACCGGGGTTGGCGATCAGGACACTTTTTTTTTTTTTTTGTTTTTACTCCCAAATAATTTATGTGATCTATTGGAACTAAAATTTTAAAAAAAACAGTGATTTAGGTGTGATTTGGATACATATCAAAAATAGGGTTACACACACTTAATCACACCTAAGTCACTGTTTTTTTTTTAAAATATCAGTTCCAATAAATCACATAAATTATTTGGGAGTCAAAAAAAAAAGTGTCCAGGTCGCCAACCCCGGGCTCCCTAGAAGGACTCTTATCCATTAGCATGAAGTGGGCTAAGTTGCACACTGACTGTTTTTATTACTCCCTCTATTTGAAAAAAAATAATCTATTACAAATTTATAAAAAATTAAGATATATTTTATTAAAGTTTTTTTTATGTAAAATAAAATAAATTAATAAATAAAACTCTTATTTTGTAACAGAGAATGTTATTATTATACTTTAAGGATGGCAATGGGGCGGGGCGGGGCGGGATCACACATTCCACTCCCATTCCCGGTCTTATAAAAATATGTCATATCCGCTCTATTTCTCACAGGGATTAAAGCTTAATAACCATCCCCATCCCCATGAGAAATTTAAATCACCATGGAGATTAATATTTTGTGAATTTTTTAAATAAAAAAAATTAATCCGAGCAAAATGAACATAATGTCGCCTTGGCATGTGCCAAGATGAGGTTAATTTAGTTAACCAAATATAAGATGTCCCACCATCTATATGAACCTGTACTGATAGCCGGATGTGAAGTTCAGAGTTGGCGTTTGGGAAAGCGAGCAATCTCGAAATTCGAGTTAGGCGCTTATGGAGCGACTGAACTAGGATCCGTACGGCATGACTAGAAGACATATGCTCATATTGAAGAGATTGTCTGCCGTAACATGATAACCCACTACAAAAAAATGGTGATTTTGCAACAAACGGTTTTCGTTGCTAAAGGTGCGAAATTTCGTTGCCAAAGGCCATTTGCAAGGATTTTTCGGTCGTTGGACCATTCGTTGCGCAATGAGCGTTGCTAATTGTCTAGCAACGAAATGTTTTTTTTCGTTGCAGAAAGTGAGATATTTCGCAACGAAAGTTTGTTTTCGTGTAAAATCATAGATCATTTAGCAACGAAATGTTTTGTAGCAAATTTATTAAGAAATTGTTACTGAAAAGCAACTTTCGTTGCAAAATCTGCCTAATTGGCAACGAAAAGAAACTTTTTTTTGCCAACGAAAATGAAATTCGTTGCATTTGATACACATTTGCCAACGATGTTTGTCGTCGCTGAACAGTAAGTAAATTGTTGCTGTAATTGATTGTCGTTGCTAATTGTATACTTTTTGGTAACGATGTTCGTTGCTAAATGTACAAAATAAACCGGTCATATATTAATTTGCAACGAAATTTTTCGTTACCGTTGGTTTTGTTGTGGATAATTATGATCAATTAGCAACGATACTATTCAAAGCTGATTGTTTTTCGAGAGCAACGAAAGTTGTCAATTAACGACACTATACGTTGCCATTTGCTTTATATGTGCAACGAAAGTTACTATGATTTACAACGATATAAATGTTGCCTTTTTCTTTGTTATGTAACAAATGTCAAAATTATTTTACAAACAAAATAAATCGTGGCACAATGACCCCATAACAAATTATGACAAGTACAAAAAACTCAAATATTATTAATTAAATAAAATCATCTGGTACATGATCATTCATCATCTTTACAATCAACTATCTAAATGATTTATTGGGGCACATGTACAAAGTCGACGCCTTCAACAAACTACCCATGAAATACCATATCACTACTTAACTAGGGAAAGAACTGTTCAGTCCATTACACACAAGCATGTCTGCTACTCACTTTCACAACATTCAGAGCATGAATACACAAGGTGGAGGGATTACCAAATTCACAAGCTTCAAGAGATACTTCATCACCAGGGTCTTTATTGACTTGCAACATGTATTCAATTACATTCCTCAAGTATGGTTGTAGTCACCTGAATAACAAAAGATGAAGATGAGGGGGATACGAGTATCATGAAAGACGTTAAATATATGAAATTAGAGGAATTAATTCAGTTTCTTTGTTTGAACACACAGATGGAATGGAAACCAGTAGCATGCAAGAATAACTAGTACATAAAAGAAACACTTAAAAGAGATGAAATGCACACCAAGAAAGCAGGATGAACTTCGATTAGCTGAACAAAAGCTGCACAGACCTGTTCAAGAGAAGGGCAGGCATTAAAAGGACAACAGTGTAAGCAAGATTTAGCTGAAAACTTAATAGCATATATATAACAATTAACACGTAAATGTGAGATAGAGTTCATGTTCCATAAATCAACTAGGTGTTTCAGAAAAATAACTAAAAATACCAACACATTATAATAGTAAAAATGCACTGCATTCTTGTAGTGTCCTATTACTAGTCTCTTCGTACCAACTAATAACTCGAGCCCCGTAAAAAAATCATTAATTGCAAAAGTTCCAAAATCTAAGCCATCGATAAGCACATTTTAAATGTTTTAGCATGACATGGCGTCATCACTCCACTTTGCCAAGAAAAAATATAACAATTGGTTTTGTGCTTTTTCTTGGACAAACAAAATATTATAGATTTAGAGCCAATAAAGGAGTACCATATAGAGTACACGAAATTGAATTACGTCGAAAGCCAACACTACATACAACATATTCCCAGTAGCTTCAAAAAGGACTACGCACAGTTACCTCTCGAAACAATAAAATTAAAACTATTCTCCCTATACATCAGAGAGACCAAAAACCAAAAGCACAAAAGCCCACATCCCATTACCAAAAGAACAATGCAGAGGGAGAATAATAACCAACTCCACAGCTCCTTTACACAGAGATTCTCAAAGTTAAGGGCATCATATTAACAAAGTATGTTACTGACATACCTGCTTCTGCTATAAATGCAAACACGTGTGACGTGACATTAATTAATAACAATTATCAACCATGCAGGCATTAGTAAGAAATGATTACGAACACCTGTCTTTTGACCATTGGATCAAAATGAAATGCTGAGCTAAATGTATAATGCTACTGCCAAATAGAATATATTAAGGGGTTGTTCGGCAGCTCCTTATAAGTTGGTCAAACCAACTTATAAGGAGCTTTTTGCTATTTTAGTGTTTGGCTATGACTTATTTTATGACTTATTTTTTGACTTATAAGTCAAAAAAAATAAGTAACAATTTGAGACTTAAAAAAAATGACTTATAAGTCATTCTAAATAAGCTATTTTGACCAAATGTAATGACTATATTACCCCTCTATTGTCTTCGTAAATTACATCTCTACCCCTTCAAGTGAACACAACTACTGCTAAGCTGAAGTTACCTGACCGTATTGAAGCAAACTGTGGCTGTAGAGATTGTAACTGGAGTTTCCAAATTTAACTATATGAGAGAACTCAGGGAGCACCGGATCATTTGAAACAAAAAGTTACCTGCAATAGTTGTACTAAAGGATTCAGATGATAACATATATCTCATGCATGGAGGAAAAATTGTGAGTTATATGTTTAGCTACACATTATAGTAGTTGCATTCACCCTACTAACTATTGTTTTACATAGGTTACTGTGATAAAAGAACTAAGACATAATCGACCCAATAATTGAATCAGAAATATCTTGATTAAGTAATAACAGTGGAGATGACAAGCTTTTAACATAGACTTCATAAAGCAGAAAAACTAACAGTGGAGATGACAAGCTTTGATGCACATGGAACAATAAAAAATTCAAAAATACAAACACACTAAGAATCTTCAATGTTGTAGTATTGTTTTGAATATTGTCTTTCCTCAAAAAGAACCATGTCCCATGTAATGTGAACATTATATCAAAAGAACTAGATGAACCAAAGAATAACCAAATTTGAGTAGAACCTGGGCAGAGGCACCGCACCACCAAGTTCGACAATTCCAGTTGTTTGTTGAGGATCACCTCCAAGAGTGCCAAGGGTATAATTAGCTACAACCCAAGCATATAGTCCTTCATCAGAACCTGAAATAACAAAATAACTGAAAAGCACGTCAATCTACTATAACCAAAACAAAATGCAATAACCAAATCAAAGGCCCAAATTCAATGACCTTAAGTTACTAATGGTTTAATTATGCAAGCAATGAGAGATAATATTGCATTGAAAATTTCCAACTTTGAATAAAATTGTAGTTGATATGTTTAGAGAATAAAATTGTTATTGCATTAGAGTTTTATTTAGTGCGATTGTGGATGATTATTATGATATGATATTAAATCAATGTATCTATTTATAATTTCCTTTTTAAATAATAAGATGTTTATCAATAATAAGTTGTTTACCAATAAGCTGTTTAAATAATAAGCTATTTACCAATAAGCTATTTAAATAATATATTTACTATTAATAAGTTGTTTACCAATATTAAGTTGTTTAAATAATAAGCTGTTTAAATAATAAGTTGTTTACCAATAAGTTGTTTAAATAATAAGTTGGTTACCAATAAACTGTTTAAATAATAAATTGTTTACTAATAAGTTATTTAAATAAGTTGTTTGCTAATAAGCTGTTTAAATAATAAGCTATTTAAATAATATATTTACTATTAATAAGTTGTTTACCAATATTTAGTTGTTTAAATAATAAGATGTTTATCAATAATAAGTTATTTACCAATAAGCTGTTTAAATAATAAGTTGTTTACCAATAAGCTGTTTAAATAATAAGTTGGTTACCAATAAACTGTTTAAATAATAAATTGTTTACTAATAAGCTGTTTAAATAAGTTGTTTGCTAATAAGCTGTTTAAATAATAACATATTTAAATAATATATTTACTATTAATAAGTTATTTACCAATATTTAGTTGTTTAAATAATAAGTTGTTTACCAATAAGCTGTTTAAATAATAAGTTGTTTACCAATAAGCTGTTTAAATAATAAGTTGGTTACCAATAAACTGTTTAAATAAATTGTTTACTAATAAGTTGTTTAAATAAGTTGTTTACTAATAAGCTGTTTAAATAATAAGTTGTTTACTAAGAATAAGCTGTTTATAATGTCCTTTTTAGTAATTTTACATTTAAAATCGACTTATAAGTCATTATCAGCCGAACACTTTCATAACTTATTTTAACTTAATTTATGACTTATAAGTCATTATCTGCCGAACGCTTTTACTTATAAGTCACAACTTAAAACAACTTATAATTTAACTTATATTTTAACTTATAAGTCATTTTAAAATAAGTCATTCCCGAACGGGCCCTAACACTCATAGATTTGAGTAACTCTTATAAATGTTATTTAAAAAGCTAAATAGTGGGACAGAGATGAAATAGCCATATTTTTAGTCAGACTTCAAAAGGAAGGAATTTTCAAACAGTTACAATTGGTTATGCCATTGGAAGATTACTTACCAATTTTCTGAACCTCTGCAGCAGGGTCATTAACAAGAATAAACAAACCTTGAAGGAATTTATCAATGGATATATATAACACCTGCAAACAGGTGACATAGAAGTATTGACCACTTGAGTATAAATTGCATTATTAAATAGCAATATCAACAAGGAAATAGAATTATAAAAACAAAAGAACAACCCATAGTCATAGTTGGCATCAACACAATGTATTGATTAACTGAGCCCAAAGAAAGTTTTCTCAGTGAAGCGTGTGGGGACTGAAATAACTGCTTAGATGGAAGGTAAAGAACCACCAAAAAAAATATGAGTTCAAAGTCGGCCAAAAAATTATAAATAAATAAATTTATAAAAAAATAAACTAGAATTGCAATTATGAAGTTCTTAATCCCCACCAAAATCTCAACAAAGAAATGTAAAAAAGGGGTCACCTGGAGTAGTATAGGAAGGAAAATATTGATGGGGGCGTTCGGATAATTCAGGTGTTTCAGAATCCAACACTTACGGTATATCCTCACAAATCTGTGTTCCATCATATCCTTCGTTAAATTATTAAATTCATTTTCAATTTACAATCTATGTATTTTCAAAGAACAATTATGCTTTATTAATTACTATCACCTTTTACAAACCGAGTCATAGAATGTAGTAAGAGTGTGTTCAAATATATTCGTGCATTATATGCCACATCATAACTAATAAATGCAACACTATTGAAAGAGAGTTAAGTTCATAAAATAAAAAAGGAAGAAGATTTCCAGCATTATGATGTCCATAATAATTCTTTGCAATCTCATATCATGGGTAAATGAAGAGACAACGCGAAGACATAAAATAAAAAAATAAAAATAAAATATCTACAATCTTAGACAAAGCATCCAAAGAATCTTCCATATGGTTCAAGTCATTGCTATCCAAGCACTTGACAAGGGTATGCAGCAACTCCGGCCAACCAAAAACCCCTCTAGCTGAACAAGCACACTTATAATGGTCCCAGCAGTAGACCTGATCTGCCTATCTCCTGCTCCTAAACAAGTCAACAACTCTGATTTTATATACTCCTGGTTTGAAGCAGGCATGGCCTTAAATGCAGCTTTAAGGTTATTTTTTAGAAGTAATTCAGCTGCTTGCCAAACCTCCACTGATTTACTCTGTGATTTAGATATAAAACAAAGATAAGATAACAGCACCCAAAAAAAACTATAAGTAAAATCCATACCAAAACTCTAGGAAACAACAATTGATGCACCAATATATTAGCATTGAGAAACTACTTCTTCTATCAGAAGTTAAGGTAGGCAGAACTTTAAAAAAGAAACAATTTTTACATGTACAAGCATAATGCATAGAAGCATTTAATCAACAAAAAGTTACGGTTTACAAGTAAACTCCATTGCTTCCGTGGTATCACTGTAAACAACAATTACATGCAACTCCTATATGCGAAAGAAAAATGTTAGATGAATTCCAAATTATGAACGTTATACCTTTTCATTTGAGCAATGCAGTTGATAAAATAGAACAACAAGACAAATAATGTTAGAAAGTATTAATAGAACAAAAGAGGATGAATAGCAATAAACTGCCTTAATATGTATTATAATTTCCATACTCTTTACAACAGAGAGCAGACCACTATTTATAGCATACAAGGAATTAGAATTGGAAAGCTAGACAACCAAGTGAATCAATGTGGCTGTTATGTTGCCCATACTTCCACTAACTGCAGCAGTCCACTAACTGCTGCTTCTTATGCTCCCATGTGCTGTTGATGCTCCACTAAGTACCCATGTGCCCATGTGAGAGAAAACCTCCCATGTGCTGCTGATGCTCTACTAAGTACCCATGTGCCCATGTGAGAGAAAACATGTTTTCCAACACTCCCCCTCAAGATGGAGAATGAATGTTTTTCATTCCCATCTTGGATACAAAATTCTGAAATACTGAGCTACTTAATCCCTTAGTAAGTACATTCGCAAGTTGGCCATGTGTAGACACATAAGGGGTACAAATCAGCCCACTCTCCAATTTCTCCTTGATGAAGTGTTTGTCAATTTCGACGTGCTTCGTGCGATCATGTTGTACCGGGTTGTGAGCTATACTAATTGCAGACTTATTGTCACAATAAAGTCTCATCGGTCCATCCCACTTGATTTTCAAGTCTTCTAAGATGATCTTCAACCAAAGTAATTCACACACACCTTGAGCCATTGCTCGAAATTCAGCCTCTGCACTAGACCGTGCTACCACATGTTGTTTCTTGCTCCTCCATGTCACGAGGTTCCCGCCAAGGAATGTACAATATCCTGTTGTTGACCTCCTGTCAACTATTGACCCAACATAATCAGCATCTGTATATGCCTCAAGCACCAAACCTCCATTTCTTTTGAACAGAACACCTTTTCCAGGTGTCCCTTTGAGATATTGTAACACTCTGTGTGCTGCTTGCAGATGAACTTTCTTTGGGCTATGCATGAACTAGCTAATCACACTCACTGCGTATGCTATGTCTGGTCGTGTATGAGACAAATAGATGAGTTTTCCTACCAAGCGCTCATACATTTCCTTATTTATTGCAGCGTCTTCCTCTGCCATTCCAAGTTTAAGATTTTGGTCTATTGGAGTACTCGCTAGTTTGCACGCTGTCTTGCCTGTTTCTTTAAGGAGATCCGTAACATACTTCTGTTGGGAGATAAAAATGCCCTGCCTAGAGTGAGCCACCTCGATCCCAAGAAAATATTTAAGCTTTCCTAATGCTTTGATCTCAAACTCCTTAGCTAAACACTGACATAGAAATTGTTTCTCATTATCATCATTCCCCGTCACTATTATGTCATCAACATACACTAATAGTGTTGACTCCCCCTGCATGTGAGTGTTTAATGAATAACGTGTGATCCCCTTGGCTTTGTTTATACCCCATGGCAATCATAACTCTCGCAAATCTGTCAAACCATGCCCGTGGTGATTGCTTAAGTCCATACAAGGCTTTCTTCAATTTACACACAGTATGAACACCCAAGTTATTCCCATAACCCGGTGGGACTTCCATATAAATTTCTTCTTCTAGTTCTCCGTGCAAAAATGCATTCTTGACATCAAATTGTTGTAACTCCCAACCGTAATTAGCTGCTAATGATAGTAGGATTCTAACAGTGTTCATCTTTGAAACCGGAGCAAAAGTCTCTAGGTAGTCAATCACATAGGTTTGAGTATATCCTTGGCTACCAACCTTGCCTTATATCTCTCTATTGATCCATTTGCTCTATATTTCATTGTATAAACCCATTTACACCCTACGGATTTCTTTTCGACATGCAATGTCACCAACTCCCACGTTTTATTCTTCTCCAATGCTTCCATTTCTACATTCATGGCTTGTCTCCATTTCTCATTGGTCAAAGCCTCGGATAAGGTGGTAGGGATGGTAATGGTGTTCAAGTTAACAAGGAAGGCTCTATGTGATGGTGAAAAATGTTTAAAGGAAAGAAAGTGTGCAAGAGGATATAAAGGTCGTTTTGTGCACTCTTTAGTTCCTTTCCTAATAGCAATGGGAAGATCTTGGTCATTATTATCTACATGGGATTCAATTTCAGCTTGTAATGAAGAATTAAAAATTGTTACCTCATTCTCAGGATCTGGGTTGGATTCTTGGACTTGCACTAATTCAGGGACAATTGTCTTTTTCCTCGAATACACCTTGTCTTTGTCAAATCTCACATTCTCAAGGGTAGAGTTAGGAGGGCCTGAAATTTCTGTGATAGGTTCAAACACAAGATTTGGCATGAACTCAGGTATTGACTCAGACACATGACTCGGATTACTAAAAACTGGTTTAGGAAGTGACAATAGATCGAGCAAGAAATCCCCGTCCTTATCTTCAAGTATTGAATTCTCCCCTTGAAGATAATGTGAGGTGAAATAAGGTGTTTGTTCATTGAAAGTAACATCCACCGAGACATAGAATTTCTTCGGTGGAGGGTGATAACACTTGTACCCTTTTTGAGTTGAGGAATAACCCACAAATACACATTTTAACGCCCTTGGGTCTAGTTTCCCCCTATTTTGACTATGAATATGGACAAATGATACACACCCAAATATCTTAGGGACAAGATTATTTGTAGTGTGTATGTTTGGATAGAATGTTGAAAGTATGTCCATTGGACTCTTGAATCCCAAGACTCTGGAAGGAAAATGATTTATAAGACGAGTGGCTATAAGAACTGCTTCCCCCCCAAAGAGATTTAGGCACATTTTTTTGGAATAAGAAGGCTCGGGTCGACTGAAGGAGATGACCATTTTTCCTTTTCGCGACTCCATTTTGTTATGGTGTATTGACACAAGATGACTCGTGTACTATTCCTTCCTTTTGAAAATAAGGACTTAGTATTTGATTGAAATAATCCCTAGCATTATCTGACCTAAACCTTTTGATAGTGACCCCAAATTGGTTCTTGATCATGGAACAAAAATTTGGGAGAACAGTACTGACCTCAGATTTATGTTTAAGTAAGAAAAGCCAAGTGACACGAGTACAATCATCAATGAATGACACAAATCATCTTGCCCCAGAAACATTAGGAATATTAGATGGACCCCAAATATCACTGTGAATGAGGTAAAAGGGAAGAGAGCTTCTTTTATCACTACTTGGAAAAGGTACACGTTTGTGTTTGGCAAGTTCACACACTTCACAATGAAAGTTTTCAACATCTAGACCTTGAAATAAAGACGGAAACAGAATTTTAATGACCCTAAATGACGGATGCCCAAGTCGACGGTGGTGAAGCCAAACCTTTTCTTCATTAGATGAATGAATTTCTAAAACAAAAGAAGAAGGTAGTTTGCCCTTGGTGATATTTGACTGACTCGATGTTTCTAGGTAATAGAGACCATCCCGTTATCTAGCATGTCCAATCATCTTCCCCGAATTCTGGTCCTGAAATACACAATAATTATGATGAAAGATCACACTACAACATAAATCTTGAGTAAGCTTTTGTATGGAGACAAGGTTTGTGGATAATCTGGGGACATGAAGAACATTTTTTAAAGTCAATGATGGACTTATTTTAACATCTCCTACACCTGCTACAGTGGTTAAAGAACCATTGGCTGTGGATATTTTCTTACTGCTTGGGCATGGTAAGTATGTGGAAAAGACATTTGGTGAATAGGTCATATGATCAGTAGCTCTTGAATCCATGATCCAGGAGCCGGCAAAAGGTTTATTCGAGACATTTAATCCAATAGAGGATGGAGGCTTACCTGAATACGCCGATGAACAAGTACCTGAAGGTTTGTTAATTAGGGATCTCACCCTCTCGACCTATTTTTGGTTGAGACTGCTCGACTCCTTTGGTGCTGCTTCATTATGTTGTGTTGTAACTTCTGACATCTTCCTCAAGTCACAAATTACTGACTATCAAGTCAAAATACTAACATAATTGCAAAGCTGCTTTGATACCAAGAAGATATTTTGGTTTATGCAAAGCTGCTTTGATTCACATAATCACTAAGAGAATTGCAAAGTAGCTTTGATACCAAGAAGAGATTTTTGGTTTATCCAAAGCTGCTTTGATTCACAGGTTTTTTTTTTGTGAACAGTAACTCCGGTAGGAACAATGATCAGGCAGGAACAGTACTTATCTCCGGCAGGAACAGTGCTTCGGCAGGAACAGTAATTCCGACAGGAACAATAGTTTTTTTTTCTTGAAAATCCAAGATCTCCCAAAAATTAAGAAATTAATGGAAAAACCTTAAGCTTTGATACCATGTTAGAAAGTATTAATAGAACAAAAGAGGATGAATAGCAATAAACTGCCTTAATATGTATTATAACTTCCATACTCTTTACAAGGGAGAGCAGACCACTATTTATAGCATACAAGGAATTAGAATTGGAAAGCTAGACAACCAAGTGAATCAATGTGGCTGTTATGTTGCCCATACTTCCACTAACTGCAGCAGTCCACTAACTGCTGCTTCTTATGCTCCCATGTGCTGTTGATGCTCCACTAAGTACCCATGTGCCCATGTGAGAGAAAACCTCCCATGTGCTGTTGATGCTCTACTAAGTACCCATGTGTCCATGTGAGAGAAAACATGTTTTCCAACAAATAATAATATTTACTAATAAAAAATAAAATAAAAAACTTCTGAGAGCCACAACCCATACAAGATTTTGCTATTACATACAACAATGACTTTGCAAAAAAAAAAAAAAGGTAATTCCCTTATAGTTGAGATGGAGTACTCAATTTTTCTCTTCCACTCTTGCCCAATCACATAATATATGCAAGGTTTAATTTCTATGACAGATTATGAACATTAGGATTAAAAAAACAATACTCGAAAAGGGATTCAAAGGTAGAAGGCAAATTAATCAACAAATCATACCACAGATTGTTTGGTTATTCCTTTAATAGCAACTTTCAGATCCCCCAACCTATCATCCTTGGATGACTGAGAACTCCCGTTAGCAACTTGACTTCTAAAAGGCATACTAGATGAGGATGGAGGCAGTAGTCGGACAGGTTTGTTTATCTTTTGTGACTTAAAACACTGAAGGGGAAAAAAGTGTTAAGATCAATCCAAATTATAGTGTCAGATAAAAGTATTTGACCTTATCCACCAGTACTACATACCCCTAACTAAAATTAAAAAGATACCCACAAACCCAATGCTAAGGAGAAATCTGAATGCACAAATGATAATAAAATTTGCATACCAAATTATCCACCAATCTACACTGCAAATTGAACTGGGGAGGGCATATAGTGCATGCAGGTAGCAAAACAACATAGCTAGGCGCTAGCCCTCCTCAAAAGGTACTGTACTGTTTTGGTGAAGAAACAAATTAAGCATATAGGTAGAGAGAGAGAGAGTAATGAATTCCAGCCGTGTTGAAATCGTGGATGTTTGAGAGTGTCAGTGTAAACACAATGAAACCGTGGATGTTTGAGAGTGTCAGTGTAAACACAATGTAGTTATCATAAATTTATAAATACAAGTGCTCGTCATGATGGAAAGTTGTGTAATTTGTACATGCTGAAGCTTGTTGATTGTATTCTTGTGTTATAGCTTTAGCATGTCCATGTCCGCACTAGAAGTTAAATGATAATTAAGATATCTGGACTATAATGTACTTGTTGGCCATTTAGAAACTTCTCACTGTGGCATTTCCCCTAGCCTGCATGAAGAATGATCCTTAAATCTATGTAGTATTAACAACACACAAAGTAGTGCTCATTATCATAATCTGGGTTCTGAAGTTCCTTACCTCAAACTCCTATGTCAAATTAACAACAAACAAATAAACAAAAAGTAGTGCTCATTATTATAGGCTTTCTCCTTCTGGAAATAGACCAAATAAAGCTAATAAGGGTGTCCTCCTATTCAGAACAGAACATAACAGTTAAATTTCCAAACTTAGAATCCCCCGTCCATTTCTAAATAGCATGATGCTAACAAGGTTTTTTTTAGAAAGCTACCCTCCAAGGTAGTTATCATAAATTTATAAATATCTTTTCAAACTCACAAACACAAACACAATGTAGTTAGACCCACCCTAAAAGTGATTCTACCAGACAAATTGTCACTGCTCTTCTTAGGAAATGCAGTTACAAAGGTACACTACTTCCAATTTCTACTTTCAAAACTTCAAAATCTTAATTGCAGCCATTTAGCTTTAATTTGTGCCTTTGGGTAGGTGTTTGACTTGGATTGGTGCAGGAAGGGAAAACATACCTCTTATGTTTTATCCCTAATTTGCAAAACAAACATTAATTCTTGAAAACTTGTTTGTGAAAACAAACAAAATTTCCATGATCCAGTACTTATTCCATGTAGAATTTGCACTACAGAATATTTATCATTTTCATGTGACAAAGAAATAGAAAAGATTCTCTACATAACTTGCAAAATTTAGCAATATTTAGACTCATCAATCTAAGAGAAAATGTTAGATAACCAATTCTGATAATAAGTGAAACAAAAGGGATATACAAAGAGGGATCTTTTAACAAAATTTAATAGTCAAAAGACTCAAAAACTCATTATTTCTACATTATTTGAGCTTAACTATTCAAAGGTCTGCATGTCACATCATTTTATCTCAGGGTTCTTTATGGGAACTGCACAATGTAAAGTAAGAGGGGGTGGGGATGAGATACTGACCCAATTCAACAACTAACTAGAATATAATCATATATACTCCCTGTGTCACCTTAAATTAAGAATAAATAGTCAGTCATCAACTGGTGATCCCCTTTTGTATCTGCTTCATTGAATGTCTGTTTTAAGTAATCAGTATTTAGAATGAGAGCTGATGAGTGTATTTTATATACACAAATTAGGTACTTTTAGCCTTAATAATTTGTAAGTCTTTAGCTATTTCGTTTGGGTTTATGTGTTTTTATCTTATTGTTATGTAATGTACTTTTGTAGTACTTTTATATGTATTTGTGTGCTTTTACGTTGTTTTGTAAGTATTGAAATAAAATCCCCTTGGACCGTTACGTCTTTGGCTCGAATCTAGCATTTCCGCTGCTTGTTTCTCAATTTGACCCATGATGCAATCCGAATCTCTCAAAACTCAAAGAATGAAAGTTGTAGATTCTGATATTAGCTTTCCAGAAAATCCGAAATCATCCAATTTGAACTTTGTATGAGAGAGTTATCGTCCTTTTACCATCGGATTTTGCATGAATTTTACACATAAGCTGCTTCAGGGCCAATTTTCTCCTTTCTCTGGCCATTATCTCGTCGAGCTCCAGTTATGGAAGTTGTAGAGCTCCTTCTTAGCTTTCCATAGCCTCCTTAAACGCCTTATTCCGAGTTCGAACGAATAAGTTATGACCATATTACCAACAGACGTCGAAACTGTCTCGCGGTACAGAACACCGTCGGGGCGAGAGCGTCGCCGGGGCGATGGAATGCAGGCCAAAATTGGCGCCGGGGCGAGAAACGCTTCTGACTTTGCGAATTTTTTGGTCCAAAACACGGGAAATGCTAGGGTTTGAGACACCCAACTCTTATAACATCCAGGGGTAACAAAAACAATTCATTCTTCATTTCTACTTGCAACCTAGAGTGAGAAAGAAAGAGAGAGGCGGCTTAGAGAGGGAGGCCATGGCTCTTGGCCATGGTTCTTCAAGAGCTTCATGGAGCAACAATGGTGGGAGCTTCAACAAACAATTAAGGGAAGTCATCCTTTCTTTTCTTTTTCCTCTAGGGCTAGAACTCATTATTGGGGATCTAGTGCTACCAATTGTAACACCAATGGAGACAAGGAATTGAATTAAACTTCTAGTTTTTTATTTGATACTTGTATTATCCATGGATGATTACCCAATATTTGGAATAGTTTGATTTATTTGCTATGAATTAAACTTTTATCTTGCTTTCCTTTTGATACCATATGAATTGGTTCTTTATATTTTGTGCTTAATGTTTAATTGCTAAGGAATTGGTGATTAGCTTGGATATCTATATGAAATTGGAAAATAGATTATAGATTCATACCATGAATATAATGACATGTGATTGTGTTATGCATAATTTGTATTTTGTCAATTCATTGTGACCACCATGATCAAAAGGAGAGTTAAGAGATTTGAACAAAGTGATGCACACCAAGTGTTTGACAAAATGCTTGAGTGTGGATATTTTGTTCTTAGCTCTTTACCTATCTATTTTTGCTTTAATAAATTTGTTTAATTAAGATCGGGATGCTTTGAAATTGTTATTGGGCTATATTAGAGATAATTCCTCGTGGGATCGATACTTTACTTACTCTTTATTACTTGTTGACCGCGTATACTTACGCGTTAATTGTTCATATACAAATCGGACAACAAGTTTTTGGCGCCGTTGCCGGGGAATTAGTTTTCTAATGTTTTCCAATGGTGATTTCAATCGATTTGATCATGGGTTAAGCTTTAATTCATGTATTTATTTTATGATTACACGTGTTCACCAATTATGATAAATAGGCTGACAGGACAATGGGTAAATGCATTGCTCGTGTGCGAGACTTGGCATAAGCTGGGGCCTCACAGTTCTATTTATTGTTATTGTTTGCGAATTGGATTGGCAAGACTTGGCATAAGTTGGGGCCTTGCCCGAGACTTGGCGTAAGCTGGGGCCTCAAGGTTCAATTTTGCAAGACATGCTTTTTGTTTTAAAAAAAAAAAAGAGCTTAATTTGAACTTGTATTTATGTTTTAAATAAAGTCGAGTCGAGGACTATAAACCCAACGCTTCTTGGGAGGCTTCTTGGGAGGCAACCCAAGTTTTTTTTGTTTTGCTTTTGATTTTGTTTGATTGCATTATAGGTTGTTTAATTGCATTTTAATTTCTTTAATTGTTTTTAGGTATCGAGTACTAAGCAATTTGAATTGCGCCCCAACTTTGAGCACTTGAAAGATGATATCAATGACGCTTGACACGTCCTCAGGGAAGTTCTTTGTTTTACTTTTTCCTATCTTAGACATTGAGGACAATGCCCATTTTAAGTTTGGGGGTAGTACTTCGTATTTGTGTGTTTTTAATTTATTTTTTATGTGATTTAAGATATGTATTTTTGTTCAAAAAAAAAATTCATTTATTTTTAGGATATGTCCCTTGAGCATTGTTTTAATTTGATTTGAACTACAATTCATGGTCTATGATAAGAACTTGATTGAATAGTTTCTAACTCATGGAAAATGGATAAATGTTGCTTAGTCCTTGTGCGTAATCGTTATTGTTGGTTATTATTTTGCTTATGCGTCCTTTCACTCTTTTGCACCTATCCATGAGTATTGAGCTAGTTGTATGCTTAGAGAAGGCTTTTATAACCGAATGCTTATGGGAAATATCTATAAACTCTTGAACTCGTTTAAACATCACTCGAAGCAAGGTGTCCAAATTTGTTGTGTTTGATTTGTTGGTCATGTGGTGAGTGAGATGGAGCGTAAAACGCACTCACTCATGGACACATGCGTAGGAGAGATAGAGCGGAAAACACACTCTCTTATAATTGTGATTAAAGAAAGAAAGTTTTTTATATCAAATCTTGTGTTGAGTTGAGATGGAGCGTTAAACGCACTCACCCACAAGAGTAGACTTAGAATAAGATGGAGCATAAAATGCACTTACCTAGAGTCTTTTGATTTCAAATTTTTGGAAATTATGATTTGTATACCTTTGTATTGAGTGATGTGTTAAGCATGTTGTTTCGGAGTTTATTTTGATTATGTCATAAGGTAATGTGGTTGCATAACTTCATTCGAGCTTGATTGGTTTAGTGCTATTGGGTACTCACACACACACGGAAGGGACCTAAAGCAAGCTATGACTAACTAATTGCAATTCTAGACTTGCAACGTTTTGAAAGTTTTCTTGAGTTTTCATGTGTTTATGCTTTGAGACCATTGTTTAAACTTATTAACTCATTGCTCAAGATAGGTTTTATTTAGAAATGATTAAGTTTTATAGTTTGTGTGTTTTGCTTGAGGACAAGCAAAGGTTTAAGTTTGGGGGTATTTGATGAGTGTATTTTATATACACAAATTAGGTACTTTTAGCCTTAATAATTTGTAAGTCTTTAGCTATTTCGTTTGGGTTTATGTGTTTTTATCTTATTGTTGTGTAATGTACTTTTGTAGTATTTTTATATGTATTTGTGTGCTTTTATGTGTTTTTACGTTGTTTTGTAGGTATTGAAATAAAGGCCCCTTGGACCGTTACGTCTTTGGCTCGAATCTAGCATTTCCGCTGCTTGTTTCTCAATTTGACCCATGATGCAATCCGAATCTCTCAAAACTCAAAGCATGAAAGTTGTCTATTTTGATCTTAGCTTTCCAGAACATCCGAAATCATCCAATTTGAAGTTCGTATGAGAGAGTTATGATCCTTTTACCATCGGATTTTGCATGCAATTTACACTTCAGCTGCTTCGCGGCCAATTTGCTCCTTGCTCTGACCATTATCTCGTCAAGCTCCAGTTATGGAAGTTGTAGAGCTCCTTCTTAGCTTTTCATAGCCTCCTTAAACGCCTTAATCCAAGTTCAGACGAAGAAGTTATGACCATTTTACCAACAGACGTCGAAACTGTCTCGCGGTACAGAACACCGCCGGGGCGAGAGCGTCGCCGGGGCGACGGAATGCAGGCCAAAATTGGCGCCGGGGCGAGAAACGCTTCTGACTTTGCGAATTTTTTGGTCCAAAATACGGGAAATGCTAGGGTTTGAGACATCCAACTCTTATAACATCCAGGGGGTAACAAAAACAATTCATTCTTCATTTCTACTTGCAACCTAGAGTGAGAAAGAAAGAGAGAGGCGGCTTAGAGAGGGAGGCCATGGCTCTTGGTCATGGTTCTTCAAGAGCTTCATGGAGCAACAATGGTGGGAGCTTCAACAAACAATTAAGGGAAGTCATCCTTTCTTTTCTTTTTCCTCTAGGGCTAGAACTCATTATTGGGGATCTAGTGCTACCAATTGTAACACCAATGGAGACAATGAATTGAATTAAACTTCTAGTTTTTTATTTGATACTTGTATTATCCATGGATGATTACCCGATATTTGGAATAGTTTGATTTATTTGCTATGAATTAAACTTTTATCTTGCTTTCCTTTTGATACCATATGAATTGGTTCTTTATATTTTGTGCTTAATGTTTAATTGCTAAGGAATTGGTGATTAGCTTGGTTATCTATATGAAATTGGAAAATAGATTATAGATTCATACCATGAATATAATGACATGTGATTGTGTTATGCATAATTTGTATTTTGTCAATTCATTGTGACCACCATGATCAAAAGGAGAGTTAAGAGATTTGAACAAAGTGATGCACACCAAGTGTTTGACAAAATGCTTGAGTGTGGATATTTTGTTCTTAGCTCTTTACCTATCTATTTTTGCTTTAATAAATTTGTTTAATTAAGATCGGGATGCTTTGAAATTGTTATTGGGCTACATTAGAGATAATTCCTCATGGGATCGATACTTTACTTACTCTTTATTACTTGTTGACCGCGTATACTTGCGCGTTAATTGTTCATATACAAATCGGACAACAAGAGCATGAAAGAGAAGGTAACAAAGTAGAGTAAACTGCACCTTATCCACATTCCACAATCATTTTGACAACATCACCTAAAAGTATCAGATCTGACTCATGCAAGATTGCCAATACCGTCTCCTTCAACTGTCATATAATACAAAACCAAAACCATCATGCAGAGAATAATAAAGTTCCATAACCACATAAATAGTTTTTGTAGGGGAATAATTAACTTAAGCAACAGAAATATTCTAAACACCAAATTAAGAAAGTTGAGAAAGTGCAGTCAAAAAACCATAGTCATTATAAATTAACAATATGAAATTTATTTCTCGATACTCTATTCTGTAGGTTTGAACTTTTGTAGTGTACTATCAATTGGATTTCTACTTAATGGAAAAAAGATGAGTAGGAAACAAGAAATAACAACTGAATAATTTGCAATACTTACCTCTTCTCTCTCAATAAATCCTGTGCGCCTAAGATCATACAATCTAAATGCAACTGCTAAAACAGTTTCCCCAAATTAAAATATGGAGATAAGCTAGTAAAATTTGAACAGTATTACCAAGACATTTTCAAATGTCATTAGAAATTAATCTTACAAGAAATTTTGTCCGATATAGGTGCATTTGGGTGAAAGACACTTAATGACCGGACAAAATCTCCAAACTCTATAACACCATTGTGCTTGACATCAAACAAGTTAAATATATGCACAACTAAATGGTAGTCTTAGTAAAAGGGAGCATCACAAAGCTGAAAGTACTAGAGAACAAGAGTCAACATAACACACCCTGTCTACAAAGAGATTCCTCATTTTTCTTGATTCTCTCCTTTAAACTTTTTTCAGCTGTATTCTACAATTTCCATCTATAAACTTCAGTTATCCAATTAGTCAGTCACACACATATTAATCCTTAATAGTGTTACGCTGATAAATATGGTTGCACTTTGTTTCTGATATATATTTCTTTTATATATGTATCAATTTATCATATATTATTTTGAGTTTGATTCATTCCACAAGGATCTATTACAAGTTCATAACCAGTATTAAGATATTAATTACAGTTTGAAATTAGAGGGATAGTCAATTTTGAAACTTTCACGTGACAAAAATATTACTTGATATTTCAGGTGCATTGTATTCTTATTCATTCTACTAGTGTTATAATTGTTAGGGATGTAACAAGACTTTATGCTACTACCATGTTGTGTGCTGCTAAAAGAATGGAAGCTTAGAATTTGATTCACTAAACAATAAAGACTACTCATATTTAGTAAATAGTGAGCATGATTATTGTATGATTTCAGATAATTCGTTGAACCGTTTCTTGTTTCGGTTTTATTTAGTCCAGAAAATTGAAGTAGATTGGGAATTAGCTTCCTCTCTTAAACTGTTCATTCCGTCTCTCTTCTTTCTCCTACCTATTTAAATGTGACATATTATATGAGTTATTTTTTGAGACGGTGGATTTGGAGCATTTATTCGAATTCGATTAGTTTTTTTTCATGTTCTTCCAATATGTTGTTCATTGCAACACAACATTACTCCTAGTTCCATGCTTTTTTACAAGGTCTGCAGTTCAGTGCATTTAGGGTGGGAGGGTTAAAGAATTGCTAGCACAGGGTGTTATTATTCATTATTGTATCATGCATTGGCAGTCTGAGAACAGGTCTTTAGATTCAATATATATCAGAAATTAATATTGCTTTTGCAATTTTAAGAGTTGTGTTAATATGCAGCTTGTTGCGGTTGTGCAATTTTAAGAGCTGTGTTAGTATGTAGAAAATGTATGGCCCTCGATTGAAAAGGAAAGGAGCAGCTCAAATAATAAGGTATGTAGCCTCGCAAAATGTTGAGGTCATTGGGGATAATGAAGAAGTTGAACTTAACTCAACTGGAGGGTCAAATCCTCATGTAAGAAGAAGAATTATGATGTCGTTAAGTCCTTCAAGAAGCCCAATCACAAGATCAAAAGCTCGATCTGCTCAACCATCACATGTGCGTCTAACAAGCAAATTACAAAATTGTTGAACTTTTGTTGTGAACACTACAAAAACTTGGATATTTTGTTAAACATGTTAGACTTGGTAAATCATTAATGTAAAGTACAATGGATGATATTTGGATTTTGATTTTCCTATTTTGGTTAAATATGATGGAAAGTTATAATTTAGTTAATCTATTGTTGCAGTTGGTGTTTTGTTATTGTTACAGTCCTTAACTTGTTTCAGGCCAAATATTAGTTGGGCAAGCAACTCTTTTAATATAATGTTTGAGAATGAATCAGGTAAGAAGCTCCTTCAACTTTATTTCAAGTAGTAATATATTTTCTAAGTTCAAAAAGTTTTCATGTAATATAAAACAAGAGCTAGTGAAAACACTCACCCTTATCTCAGTAGTACTAATTATTCCTTTCTGATGTTTGTAATATATTGTATTGATCTTGGAGTGAAATATTTGATTGTATAAAATTGTGTCCAAATAACTAAAAATTTTAAAATGAAAAATGATGCGTTTTAGGGAAAAATAAAAAGAGAGGCCGAAACGTGCTTATTCGCTTTATCTTATTTTTGGGCAATAATTTACTGGTCGTTGCAAAAATTATACAAAATACGCAACGAAAAAAAATTGTTGACAATGAATGTGGCCCATATTAGGCAACGAAATTTAGCAACAAAAAACTTTTCGTTGCCCACGATGAGGAGAAATCACATCGGCAACAAAAAAAGTAAATAGGCGGGGTTTTTTTTCTTCCCGCCAACGATTTGGCAACGAAATTTTGCAACGACCTATGAATTTCGTTGCGAAAAATGAAAGCCTTTCACAAATTGCAACGAATGGCAAATTTCGTTACTAAACATGTATTTTTGGCAACGATTTTATAAGTCGTTGCCCGAAAAATCGTTGCCAAAAGTCCAATTTTTTTGTAGTGACCGGACACGAAATTTCAAATGTGGCGCTTTGATAAGCGAGTAATTTGAAATGTTCGGGTTAGCCACTCTAGGAGTGACTAGACTAAGGTCCGCATAACAAGGCTACAAAATAGTATGTTGTGAGAGGGTTACATGGGCTAAGCGATCATGCTAATGGAGGTGAGAGAATGAATCCCTGTTTCCTCACCATGTGAGTCTAGTAGGACAGGATTGTTAGTCCTACATCTAGTGCTCTTTGTGATCTTTGACTATACTACAAAGATATGGATTGATGTTGCTACTTTGGTTTCGATTCCTACGGTCAGGATTGATGAGACAATAAAGACCGATTCTGGGAAAGCAGTTGATTCATATCTGAGTAGTATTAGGGCAAAGGGAAGATAATTTGATTTCACCTCGTTCTGCACTTATTGTCGACAACTATGGCGCTTTGATAGCGATATTGTAATAAGTGAGATACGAAATGGACTAGGGCCCAAAGGTGGTTAAGTATGGCTCTCTGAGAGATTAGAGATACTTAACCTAGTGAAAATCAAATGTGTATGGGGTACTCTGAGTTTATGGGTTGTAGCATCTACGTGAACTAATTGAGTTTGGCGTGAGAGCTCCCGCACTGTTTTCTTTAAAAGGGTAGATGTCTTTATGTTGGCCTTAACGGGTTTGATATAGAGCTCCCGCATTGCAGGTGAACTCAGCGGTCGCACGATCTGACAACTGAAGATTTATGAGTTTCTGGTTTGAGTTATATTTTTGCAGATGTGAGGATTACATTGTCCCCCGCCATGGGTGAGTGGGAGATGTTGGATTTTGTAAGTGGAAGACACCATTATTTTGGTGTAGGACACCCATGTCTTGGATTCTTATCCATGTTCCATGCATTATCTTGTTGGGCATGTGACTCCAATGATTCTCTCTCTTTCCTTATATGACTGACTCTCCTCTTGTACCTCTCTAAGAAAT
The DNA here is from genome assembly GCA_034770075.1 of Aralia elata. Classification (NCBI taxonomy): domain Eukaryota; kingdom Viridiplantae; phylum Streptophyta; class Magnoliopsida; order Apiales; family Araliaceae; genus Aralia; species Aralia elata. Next base: position 34,383,242 of record CM068377.1, read on the forward strand.
AGCTAGACATTGATACTTCCGTCAGAAGAAGTAACATAGTTGCATTAAAGAACTTTGAGAGACTAAAGGTTTTGCACACTGCAAAAAATATAGAGCTCCCAAATATTCGGTAAAATTCTTGTTGAACGGATCGTGGAATTGAGCTCCGTTTTCATAATTACACGGATTGTAATTCGGAGACGCCGTTGGGTCGTAGATTTGTTCGAGATTTTCTGCACCAAAGTTTAATACGTTTCAAGAGGTATGTTTTTGGTTCTCGAATATATATAAACTCATGCTAGCATACAAGTATTTTATCCTTCACTTATTATGATCAACTATCTTCATTCGGGTTCTATACCCATCTCTAATGTGGGGCACTTACCTTACTGTTGGAATGCTCTAGTTGTGCAATAGGTTTCCCTCTGTCCAGTTTAACCTAACCATGTTCGTCGTGAAGGGAATCTCCTTGTTCATTCATTCCCTTGCTAAATTGGCTTTATCTTATAATGGGTTTCACTTTTGGATTGCATGTCCTCCCTCAACTTCATCATATATGGCAATTGGACATTTGGGCCTCTCTTCTTAAAATTCTGCACTATAAATTGTCATATTTATGCCAGTACGAAGTTCACTTGGGCTTTAATTAGACCCTCTTGTAGCAGTAATGACAATTTCCCCTGCTTGGGGTTTTGGGCATTCTTTTGGGGCTGGTTCCTCTTTTTAGCTTTAATTATAGACTCCCTGGTAGCAGTAATGACAATTTCCCCTGCTTGGGGTTTTGGGCATTCTCTCGAGGCTGGTTCCTCTTTTTAGCTAGTCTCAATTATTTATTCGGATTTATTTTTTCGAATTTCATTGTTGGGTGGGGGCGGCATTTGCTTTAATGTTATTCTTTATGTAATATTCCTCCTCTGGGTTTTCCTAGGGATTTCAAAAGATTGTAATTAATATTGTATGATTGATCAAATTTGATATAAAATCTTAATATTACTATTTTAAAATTTATTTTTAAATATAAAAAGAAAAACAGGTTAAAATTTGATACAGAGATAATATGATAAATTAAGTCATTAATATTTTCTTAAAATTTATAAATAATAAATGGAGTAAAAAAGAATAGATTTTACTCTTTAAAAAGACGACTATAGAAAACAAAGGGAGTATTTATGCAACTAATTGCAATTTTCAACTTATTAATTTAATGGTAACACTCTGTTGACCATTGACTCAAGTCGGGCACCAAAAAAATTTAGCGAGTTATGGGCAGATTTCTTTCCCTTCATTTTGGAAAAAGGCTTATGTATTAATTATCCAATAATTCTAGGGAGCCCGGGGTTGGTGATCGGGGTTGGCGACCAGGACACTTTTTATTTTTATTTTTGTTTTGACTCCCAAATAATTTATGTGATCTATTGGAACTGAAATTTAAAAAAAAACAGTGATTTAGGTGTGATTTGGATACATATCAAAAATAGGGTTACACACACTTAATCACACCTAAGTCACTGTTTTTTTTAATATTTCAGTTCCAATAAATCACATAAATTATTTGGGAGTCAAAAAAAAAAAGTGTCCCGGTCGCCAACCCCGGGCTCCGTAGAAGGACTCTTATCTATCAGCATGAAGTGGGCTAAGTTGCACACTGACTGTTTTTATTACTCCCTCTATTTGAAAAAAAAATAATCTATTACAAATTTATAAAAATTTAAGATATATTTTATTAAAGTTTTTTTATGTAAAATAAACTAAATTAATAAATAAAACTCTTATTTTGTAACAGAGAATCTTATTATTATACTTTAAGGATGGCAATGGGGCAGGGCGGGATTACACATCCCACTCCCATTCCCGGTCTTATAAAAATATGTCATATCCGCTCTATTTCTCATAGGGATTAAAGCTTAATAACTATCCCCATCCCCATGAGAAATTTAAATCACCGTGGCGATTAATATTTTGTGAATTGTTTAAATAAAAAAAATTAATTTTAGTTATATTTACAATAATACATACATGTAAATTAATCATATTTTAGCGCATACATGATAAAATTAAGAAAAATTAAATAATAATAATATATATTTACACTATATATTTTAATTATGTAATCTATAATAGTATAAATATTAATTTAATTAGTATATAACTATTCAGGGGTCGACCGGCGGAGGAAGCAAATACCATCTCCTCTCCATCTCCTCCCTATCTCCATCTTCATAAATAACATTCAGTAATTCTCCATTTTCGACTTCATCCCTAATTAGAGTAAAAATCATCGTTCTCATTCGGGACGGAGTGTGGAGATCACTGTGGGGATGAGGTAAATTATCATCCCTACTGTACTTGGTAAACATGTATAAACTTCCTTTACTTGCCAATATAAATAATGCATTTTTAGTAGCAAGTACATAAATTAAAATAATATAATTAATATTTTGTTTAATTGATTAAATTAGGTTTAGAATACCAATGTAACTCTAAAATCTACTGGAAGATGAGAGAAAAAAAAATAAGTTAAAAAGGGATTATCTAATTGGAATAAAACTTGAAATTTTGAGGGAATAATAAATCGCACTCCCTTTGTTTCATATATATTATGCCAAGATCCTATCGATGAAGAATTTGGTCATGATGATTTGACTGAAGAAGTCTATGACTTTTCCATCCAAGATTGGAGAAATCTTCCTAGTGAAGCTAGTACAAGTAATACAATTTTAAATCACTAAAAAGTGGTATGTTAAAATTCAGGTGCAGACTTAAATTGTTTGACAGAAGGTTTAGTCCCTTCTAATTATTACTCTAAAACAACTCAAAGCCCCCTTTTTGTAGTTAAAAATATGACTCAAGCAGCTATTTTTGGAACACCTTTTATTAGTCTACTTTTTCCTTTATTCATCGATACTAAAGGAATCAACACTAATAAGGGAGGTATAGAAGTCAGATTTGATTTCATTTCTAAACCTCGATTTCAAGGAATCAACCATCTGATTAAAAGAAAAAGAATTTTCTCTTTTCTTTAAAAGACGAAATCGAAGTTAAAAGGCTTAATAAGAAGCTTAAAAATGAAGGTTTTAGATTAAAAGTTATTGCTTATCAGCAAGAGTTAGAAAAGGAGATATGTGCAGACATTCCTAATGCGTTTTGGGGAAGGAAAAAACATTCAGTATCTCTTCCCTACATTGATGATTTTGATGAAAAACATATTCATACAAAGGCAACACCTATTCAAATGAATGAGCATTTTCTTAAGTTATGCCAGCAAGAAATTGTTGATTTATTAGCAAAAGGTCTTATTAGAAAAAGATTTTCACCATGGTCATGTCCTGTATTTTATGTTGAAAATGTAGCCGAACTTGAAAGAGGTATCCCATGATTGGTGATAAATTATAAACCTCTAAACAAAGCCCTTAAATGGATAAGATATCCAATTCCTAATAAGGACTTGTTAAATAGATTGTTAAAAGCAAAAATCTTCTCGAAATTTGACATGAAGAGTGGATATTAGCAAATCCAAATTCGTGAAGAAGATAAATACAAAACAACTTTTACAGTCCCTTTTGAACATTAGGAATGGAATGTTCTAGGTTAAAAAACACTTCATCCGAATTCCAAAATATTATGAACGAAATCTTTAATCCTTATATGAATTTTATGATCGTTTATATTGATGATGTTCTTTTATTCTCAAAAAATATAGACCAACATTGGAAACACTTAAATGTGTTCAAAGTTGTTGTCAAGAGAGAAGGTTTAGTGGTATCAGCAAGAAAGATATAACTATTCAAATCAGAGGTTAGATTTCTTGGACATATTATTAGCCAAGGTCAATACAAACCTATTGATAGAGCTATTGCTTTTGTTGAGAAATTTCTAGATGAACTAACTGGTAAAACTCAGTTACAACGATTTTTAGGCAGCTTAAACTATATTGTTGATTTCTACCAAGGACTAGCAATTGATGTAGCTCCTCTCTATAAGCGGCTTAATAAAAAGCCAATCGCCTGGACGGATGAATGCACTAAAGCAGTGCAAAAAAATCAAGCTAAAAGTTAAGTCATTACCTTGCTTAAACCTTCCTGATCCTGAAGCAAAGAAAATTGTTGAAACTGATGCTTCAGACATAGGTTATGGTAGAATTCCTAAACAGGTTAAAAATAATAAAGAAATCTTAATTAGATTTTCTTCGAGGGTGTGGAATCCTACACTGAAAAACTATTCAACTATAAAAAAGGAAATTCTTTCATAATACTATGTGTTTCTAAATTTCAAGATCTCTTAAACCAGAGATTTACCCTTAGAATTGACTATAAATCCGCAAAAGAAGTCCTAAAGAAATATGTTAAAAACATTGCGTCAAAACAAATATTTGGTCGGTGGCAAGCGTTATTAGCTGTATTTGATTTTGATATAAAATTTATAAAAGGAGAATTAAATTCTCTCCCCGACTTCTTAACAAGAGAAATTTTGCAGAATACTCCGAATGTTTGTGTTCTTTCAATCGACAGGTCGCCGAAACGTGTTCCAAAACCAGCTTTAGAAAGAAGTAAAGAAGTTCTTAAAGGACAATCTTCAGTTCCCATGAAGCACCATGCCAGGGAAAAAGAACCAGAACTAAAAGTTTCTGATGATCCTCAGTACACTGATACAATCCTAAAAGAGATTGTAGTTATCGAAGATATTGATTCGGTAAGATCTCTAGAAGCTGTTGCAGAGCTATATCTTTTATATATATTCCCATGATCTTCCTACAGCCCTCCCTAAGCACTACAAGAAAGAGGGATAATTCCGACGGAATATTCCGTCAGAAATAGACTAATTTCGACGGAATATTCCGTCAAAAATTCGGTCGGATATAAATAAGTCAGAATTAAGTCCGTTGAAAATTCGGTCAGAGATAGTTAAAGTCGACGGAATAAGATTGACGGAATATTACGTCGAACATAGCTTAATTCCGACTAAATACTTCTGTCGATCTTATTCTGTCGGTTTACCCACCACCACGTGGTGTCGGCTGATAGGGACTCAAAAAAATATTTTCGACGGAATTATGTCGGAATTTGAATTAAGTCCGTCGGAATTAGTGCTTTTATGTATTAAATTTAATTACCTAATTCTGACGGAAGTCCGTCGGAAATAAGGGATTCCGTCGAAAATAAGGGATTTGTTTTAATAGCTTTTTTGTTTTGGCAGTTTCCAGGGTTTTAACCCACATTTTTATACGTGTAAACCAGTTTTATACCAACAACACATACAAGTCCAATATGAATTACATACATGTAACTATCCAATACATACAAGTACATACAACGTAACTATCCAATAATAATATGGACATACAGTAATCTAGCTTATGTTCACATACAAGTCCAATATGAATTACCAAAGCCAACAATAACAAATATAAACTGTTTTTTCATAAGATATACAAAAATTTCCTTAAATTACAATGATTTACAATGTTTAAACTACAATACGTCAAACATCAACTAAACTACGAGGATTTACATCCTATTAAGCTAAACTAAAGTAAAGATGAATAAAATATGTACAAATCATCTATAAAACTAAGTCAAGCTAGTAGTACTTGTAAGACCCCGACTTTTATGAAATGAAAGTTTATTTTCTTTATAATTATTATTCTAATCAGTAAAGTGTTTAATTATTATAATGTTATAATTAAGGGTGATCTATGCAAATTATCTGATAAACAGTATATCGGGAAATATTTTTTTTGTTGGTGAATATTATATTCGGTAAAGTACGACGGTGCCGAAATAACCAATTACTAGTGGGCCCCACAATGGCTAATTGTCGGATATGAAAAACGACAGTATTAATATTTTTATAAAAATTATCAACAATACTAGCACCTGCAACTGTTAAAATACCCGATAATAAAAGAATAGTAGCACACGTTATTCTACAGTACAACACATTAATACATAGTAGCACGCGGTATTTCACAGTAGCACACGGTATTGCACAGTATTTCATATTATTGATTCAATAATTGATATAGTAGCAATTGCATAGTATTTTGATTCAATAATTGTTACAGTAATATCTGCATGGTATTTTATATTATTTGTCACGACACTGTAACTCATATTATTTGATATGATATTATTAGGTCAGTTAGCATTATTGACAATGTCTAGAAATTCTGTCAAGGAAAGGGGTTATTTAATTGCGCGTCATTTCTACGGAAAGCCCTCTCTTTCCTGGGAATGATCTGGTTGTCAATAGTGTAAGTCTATAATATTAACGGTGAATAATTATTGAAAGATTGAAAATGTGTTGATTAAAGATAAGTGATGTGTGGTAGATATTTGTTCAATTTTTGGGATTTGTCATGAAGCGTTTTGTCGTAAGTTTGACTTATTATTCCATGGACCCACCACTTGCCAATTCATCAAACCGTCGACAGAAATTTTCAGAAAAATTTTCTATATAAAACAGAAAACTTTTATATTATACATAAAGTTATTTGTTTTATTAGAATATAATTAGAATATATTATATTATATATAAAGTTATTTGTTTTATTAGAATATTTTATTGCATAGTAAAAATCAGACGAACGAATTTCAAACTTGGCGTTGCTCATTTTTTTTCGTCCGACGAATTCGTCAAAGGTGACATTTTGTCATTCTCCTATAAATAGGATGCTCAGTTGAGCAATGAAACTCACACCAGAATCAGAAAATTCTTCTTCTATAATATTGAGCGTATTTCTTTTGAGTATAAGGATACTCTGAGTGTTACAAATAGTGCAAGATTTTCTCAAAATAATCTCCTTTATACTAGTCAGATCTAGTCTCCTACTACGGTAAGGGATATCATTTTCTTTATAACTCATAAGTGGTATCATTTCTTTTGTACTCATAAGGGATATCATTTCTGTCATAATCATAAAGGATAATATTTTGTTTTATATTTCTCCATTTATGGTAAGGAATTATTATTCGTTTCCATAACCTTATTATTAAATGGTAAACATTTCTGAAATTAATTAGTAAAATATCCTTAATAGTTTGTGTTTCATCTAATATTTTTACCTGAATCTTTATATTGAAATTTAAATCGTTATCTTTGAAATAAGAATCTTGAATATTATTTTGGAATTTGACTCCACATTTTGGTCATCATGTTGGCAATTTGGATATTCTTTGACTCTGAATAAATAAATCTCTAATATTTATTCTTGATCTTATTGTTTCTATTCATCCGTTATATTATTGTCATAATCCTCAAACTTAAATTGTGGTAAAAAGTTGTCTTTGGCCTGTAGTGCAAGGATGAACTGGTGATTCACATGATTATGACCAGGAACTGTGTATTGATATAATCTTGACCTTTAGTATTACAGACAAAGGCTTATGGTGAGAGTTCTCTTTGGCCTTTAGTGCAAAGATGGACTATTGACTAGTATGATCATAACCAAAAGTTGTTATGAGGTATGATCATAACCATTGATGTTACAAATGAATATCTCTGGCCCGTAGTGCAAAGATGGACTGTTGACTGGTATGATCATAACCAAAAGCTGCATGAGGAGGCCAAAGATGGTATTTTGCACGACAGTATAATAGTTGTAAATAGAAAAATTTGTATTTGTATTCGAATTTGTAGTATGTATTTTGGTGACTCAAAATGGGTTGTGTGGACCTATTTTGGGGGCGTCACAGTACTACCCCCGGTATGAGGAGGATCATCGGGCGAGGGTCGACGGTGCTGCTCTGGTGTATGAAAATCGTAGTCATTTCTCCGCTCGTGATCAGCATCACCAACCTCATCGACATTGCCATCCAGCTCGGGATCGCCACCTTGTTGATACAATTAAAAATATAACTCATTATTCCATATGACAGACTTAAATATACAACTAAATGAAAATTCTATAACTTTCAGAATAATCAACTAAAAATGAATAGTATACCTAAGTAGTCGGGGACTGACTCAGCATCGGCCCAAAAGCCTTCGTGAGTAGGGTAACCACCATTCGGACCACCTCGTCGCGTATCGCGGCGAACTGCTCCGGCGGAATACCCGTACTATCAACGATGGCCCCAGCTGCAATGTCCTGAGCAAATTGGTGGAGGCGAGCACGACTGGGTAGGTCCTGACGACTGAATATCGGATCCGTACCAAACCTCTCCGACACTGCCGCCATAACCCTCTGGAACATAACATTGTCTAAGCCAGCGCCCGAATGTGATGGTCCCACGGGTGCTCTCGAACGCAGGCGCTGGCTAGAGCTTGCGAAAATAAATATAACATTAATAATAATCTATTAAAATTGTTCATAAATGAGAAATATACTAAAATTAATACATCCAGGTAATGTATAGGTTGGTATCCTCGGCAACCCCAACATGCAATATCTGCTGGTAGTGCTACTGGGGGGATCCTGAGATGTGACCCAAAGAGTCATCTCCTCATCCCGAGATAAACTAATCTCCGGCGGAGGGATGGTGGAATCTAACGTCTCGGAATTGCCGCTAGCAGTCCCCAACTCAGCTATACGCTGGTCTCGGAGCTTCTTAAACCGGTCCTGTAATTTATTATGTATATGTGAGTTAATTAAATCATTATATTAATTACATAATATTAATAATTACCAATTATTATAACTATTTTTATTACCCGTATAATTAATGCTGCGGGAGACATCGTCGACGTCTTCAGCGTGTGAACCCTATCCCATAACTCGATCATAGTAGGAGGTCGACCCAAGCTCTCCCGCATAGCCTAATAAATACATTAATTAATATCACATTACTTTATTATAAATCCCGACAATATTAAACTAAACAACTAAATATAAATACATACCGACTTAACCTCCTGAAACGACTGTGAGCAGTCGTATGTACGATCCGGAGCTGACCTCTATTCTTCTTCATCTGCTCGGACTTGGTCTTGAATGCATCATCATCCCAATACGTACACATGGCATCCTAGGATGCCTCTAAGACTATACACGGCTGATAATCTCGTAATGTACTCCTAGGCTGGTCTTCAACTGCCCGGGCTGCCTTCAGCCTCATCTCGTATAGCCAGCTGGCGTAATTCTTCGCGATGTGTGCAATAATAACATCGTCGCCGTCTGCAACGGAGACGCCCTCCTCATATCTAAAATATGTCCAATGAAAATTCAAATTGTACGTATCGATAACAGTTTGATTATATTTTGTAAATAAGTAAGATCAATTTTTTTTGTTTAATTAATGAAATGCGACTTACGTGAAACTCGCGCAACACCTGAACCATAAGGATGGATCATATCGCGCGTACTAGCTAAATCGCATGCAGTCAGTCGGGAGGTGCGTCAAGCAAATAGCATATACGGCCGCCTTAGCGATAGGGTCCATAATACTACAACATAAAAAAAAACAAATGAATTTTAATTTAATTGTGCAATCACATAATATGATCATTTTAATTGAACATGATATATTATAGTTGAAACTTACTGGCTCGAGCTGACATCAACACGGACTACACGAGGAACTGCTGACGGATGGCCTAATAATCCGAGGTTAGGCCCTCAGTGAAGTCGACGTCTAGCATCTGTAGGTATTTGTGATGACATTGTGTTAATATATTAAATAGGCTTTTAAAAGTGACTATAAAAATGTAAACAAAACAAATAAACTTAACCGAAACGATGTTCACTTACTAGCTGATGAAGACGACCCTCCTTGGGAGCCGTCGCCAGATCCTATACAGCCACCACCACGTCGACCTCCACCAGAATGTCTAGGCATAACTATACTACTGAAATAACCAACATTAAGTAATTAAATTGCAGTTAATTTATTTTAATAACCGTTTGTTTTAGTAAATTTTTTATAAAACAATAATTAGTTTAAACTTAGTACGTCACCAAACGCGTCAGAATCAAAGTCATTGTCATCCTCTGATTCTGTCTCTTCCTCTTCCGTATCAATTTCTTCATCGTTATCATCTTGTACGACGAGATAATTACTGACAACCATGTCTTCCTCCACTTCGTCATCATCGGGTACGTCAACGATATCATCTACCTGCACATTGTCATCATTTAGCACTATGTTGTTGGGATTGCTAACTTGTTCTTGCAACGGGTCATCCGTCCCAGACACATTAGTACCAACAAATGCCTGAGTCTTCGTTGTGAAAACTGTATACCATGGGCTTCTAGAATTTACGACATTAGGGGCGTAGTACACTTGAGTCGCTTGACTGGCTAACACAAATACGTCATCAGATTGTAACTTTGACTTTATATCTACTGTGACGATTCGATTAAGATCAACTTTAACACCCTTTTCAATGTCAAACCAGCGACACTTAAATGTAACTATCTTATTACCCCCGGGATAATTGAGCACAACAACTTCTTCTAATCTTCTATAATAATTAGACTCGGAATCTTGGTAACAGCTTCCCAACACGACAACGCCAGAATTGATTAATGTCAGTTCATTCAATTCATCAACCTTGAATCTGTACCCATTAACGATGCAACCGGGAAATGAACTAATAAGTTTGTACGGACCTGAAATAACATCTCTAAATTATTCAGAAGCGTTATCTTTTTCAACCCTTCTCTTAAACCAATGTTGAAAATTTTCTGTAGTGAATGCTTCCAACTGTGCTTCAGTTAGTCCGGGGTTAGAATCATAGGCTTCCTCTTCGAATGAACTGAAATAATAATAACATGGTTTAATTGTTGACTACGCTTCTAAATATTAAACTTTCTACAAATAATAATATATACTTGATGTATGACGATACTTCGGGCATATTTAGAAGCACGTATGTAGATACAATTTTCAAATCTTTGTCGGTTAGGTAAGTCATCATCTCATGGCCAAATGGTTTAGCCGGATAGGTGAATACAACTAATTCATCAGCACGAGATTGGGGTCCGACAACCTCATTCTGACTTAAACGGTTGTGCTTCGTTGAGACTACATCGTCAAAGTACAAGGAGCAGAAGTTGACAAATTTTTCCTCCGTATGGCGTTCAATAATAGAACCCTCTGCACGAGCTTTGTTTTTCACTTTCTGCTTTAATCGACGTATATACCTGAAATACGATGATTGAACACAATTAATTTAGAGTATAAGTTATAAGTATCATCAAAATTGCACAATGTAGATGATAATATCTCTCAAAAGGATACATCCACCAATATTGTACCGGTCCTCCAAGCTTAAGTTCATATGGTAGATGAATAGGCAAATGCTCCATCGAGTCAAAGAACCCTGGTGGTAAGATCATTTCGAGCTTGCACATTGTCAACACTATATTTTTCTTCATCCGCTCCACATCACTGTACCTTATAACCATTGAGCAAAGATCCCGAAAGAAATTTAAAAGTGCGGCCAAAGCATCAACAAAATTTTTGGGTAACATCTCACGAAATGCAATTGGCATCAACTTTTGCATGAATACATGACAATCGTGACTTTTGAACCCAGTAATTTTTAACTGCTCAACCTTACTACAACGAGATATGTTAGAATCATATCCATCTGAGAGCTACAATGCACTAACCCACTTGCAAATATCTTCAACCTGTTGTTTGGTAAGACAAAATTGAGCTTTTGGTTTTGAGTTGTTAGGTCGGAGCCACAATTCCCGCCCGATGTTCATTGCCTCCAAGTCTTTATGTGCGTTATCATTGTCTTTTATTTTACCACTCGCATCTAGCATGCTATAAAACAAGTTCTTAAATACATTCTTTTTTTTATGCATGACATCTATATAATGCCGAAGTGATAATGTGACCCAATATGGAAACTCAAACCACATGGACGAGTGTGTCCAGTTATGAGTTTTCATGTACCCTATTGCTCGCAACTTACCATGCTCCTTCCTTGACGGTGAAAATGTCAGATCATTTAGCCAGCTCAATACCTCGCTGCCCAACAAACGTCCAACAACCCCCTTCTTCTCTGTCTTTTTGTTGAACTGTCCAGACATCTTTCTATAATTGTTCTCAACAGGCAAAAATCTACGAGCAGTTCCAAAGAAACTAGTTTTTCGCCCATGACGTAGTTGTGTGCCTTGCACATCCCTCATACAGACTGGATATGACAGCTTCCCGTGAGTCGACCAACCACTGATCATCCCAAGTGTCAGAAAGTCAGTGATAGTCCACAACAAGGCTGCCTTCATCACAAAATTTTGTCGGACCGCTTTATCATAAGTCTGAACACCCGTTTCCCACAACATCTTAAGATCATCGACTAATGGCCTGAAGTAAACGTTGATGTCTTTTGTAGGACTTTTATCCCCCGGTATGAGTAAAATCAAGAATAGATACGGATCCCTCGTGTACATTGACGGTGGAAGATTGTAAGTTACCATGATCACTGGCCAAACAGAGTAGGGCTGACTAAAATTATTAAATGGGCAAAAGCCATCCGTAGTCATGCCAAGCCTGACATTCCTAACTTCCTCGGCAAATTCTGGATAATTTTCATCAAACTTTTTCCAATCATCTCCATCTGCAGGGTGAGTCAGCTGACCAGGCACGACATCCCTTGTTCTATGTCAACTCATATTCTCAGCAGTGTGTGACGACATGTGATGTGATAAAAATATGTAACTGCAAGTGTACAGTGTCAAATTGAAGAACTGACGAGTACACGTCGAATCCACAGAGACTAGATTAATTTTAATGTATCCTTAATATCTATTTCAGGCAAATTAGAAATAAAGATGGAAATTGATTACTATAATTAAACTAATTAGAATATGAAAACTAGTAATAAAGAAACAATCTAGGAATCTGAATCCATTAAACAATAAACATAACAAATAATCCAATCTCTTCTATTTTTATAACTTAATTGTGGTTTTGATCTCTCTTCCCTTTAATTTAGTAATTTTACAATTAACATGGACAATCATAGACTATGAAAATTTAAGGATTAACTATAACCCATCAAAACTTCTTCGAGCAAGCATGAATTATAAAAAACTCATATCTTAACAATAACCTATCAAAACCTCTTAATTAATTTAAAATCACATAAGAACTATAAAACAAAGGTATTTCAATAATGAAACATGAAGGCGAAATCAATTAAACATAAAAACATAAATAATAGAAGAGATAGAGAATATTATCATGAATAATTATTTAATTTCATCTTCATCCTAGATTAAAGAAATTAAGTAGACATGAAAATTAATAAACTAACTAAAATAAAAAAGAAGAAGATTAAAAATAAATAAGAAAACTCCCTTTATTTAATGATCATCCAACAAACGTACAATGAAGAAATAATTTAATCGTCCTACTCCTAACCTAATCTAATTCATCAAAGAAAACCTAATAATCTCCCCTATTTATAGGCATCAAGGCATTAGTTCTTTTTCATGTAGGTTTCAACTTCCTAGTGTCAATCAACTTTTTAAAGAGATCTTCTAGATAAACTTTCTTTTTCTTCATTGGATTTGACTTGCACACCAAGATTGTTCCACCTCCTTCCTTCTTCTTGTAAGATTCTTCTTGGATATTTCCTTACATGAATAAGAGCATTAAATATTGCTTGATCGCCAAGATTTTAACTTTATTGCAACAAAATATTAAATCCTACAAAATAAAATAAAACATATTAATTAAATAAACTAATATAATTAAAAGGACAAAATTAGGGATAATAAAATTTATGAATTATGTGTCTATCAACATGAATAGACGTTGCAACTCGGCACAAGAGGAAAGTACCGTAAGATCTTCTTAAGCACATGTTTCTCCTTCCCCCCACGTTTTGTCGGCTTGTACCGAGGCAAGTTGCAGATATCACACTGCACCTTATCTTTGTCCTCCCCATAGTATAACATACAATCCTGCTCACAAGCATCGATCTTCTCATACCCGAGATTCAACCCCTTTACCATCTTCTTCACTTCATAGTAATTCGCGGGCAGGGTATGATTCTTAGGTAAGAACTCGTTGATAATAACAAGCAAATCATTTCACTGCAGTCATGCTCATTCTTGAAATATAAGAGCTTCGTAACTGCAGATAGCCTGGTGTGCTTATTATTTCCAGTATACAATGGGACCCCCGATTTAGATAATATTTTGTAAAAGGCAGCAGCTAAATTATTTGGCTTTTACTGAGCACTGCTTGACGACTGCTCGTTTTCAGCCCAGTCAATATTGGTAGGGCCATAAGCATTGACCAACATCTCCACGACATCATACTTATCGGCGTATGAATCCCCGTAAACTGATTGGTATACATTGTTTGTTAGTTCTCTCAACTCAGTTGATTCCCCGTGATGAATCCATACCGAATACCCATCCATAAACTCACGTGAAAAGAAATTGAATTTAATTTCGTCGGCAGTCTTCCAGATGACGTTTTTACACTTGAGACACGGGCATCTCATCTTTCCGTTCGGATCATCAGTATGTTCTATTGCTTTGTTCATAAAATTGCACACCCCATCATGGTACACATCAACTAATCCCCTCCCATCAACCCCTATCCTACGGTACATCCAACTCCTATCGGTTGGCATCTTTAATTGAAGAAAATACCCAATTAGAAATGGCATATTCATGTATGTGGTCCATGCATGATTTTCTATTCGACAATATGACCACGCTACAGGGGTTAGGCTTCTATCCGTTCCTAGATGTGTCTCCTCACTAGTGCCAACACCTTGAGCACATTTCTTCTGTTTCAAGAAAATTTCGGCAGCACCTCCCCACGGTCTCCAAGTACACGAAATAGACCAAGACAACTTAGTCTAAGTATGCACTCGGAGAACATGTAGAGACTCTGGGCGAAAAACCTTTTTCTAAAAAAAAAACGTACCCAAGATATTTGGCATCGGCCTAAGCGAGAGACATAACATACAACAACGGTCCCAGACTGGGGACTATTCGGCATTCACTCTTATTGAGTGAATGTCGAACGGGTTTCTAAGCTCCTAATTCATATACTACATGCACATGTATATATGAAGTTTATTGTAATTGTGAAAAACTAAGCAAATGCTACCTAGTTTATTTTTCCAATGATAAACTAAGTAAATGCTACTTAGTTTATGAGAACAATCATTTGAATATGGGGACTATTATTCGACATTTACTCTTAATTAAATCATTGTAAATTTATTTTATTTTATTTTATTTTATTTTATTTATTTATTTTGTAGTATATTATATTATATTATTTAAATTAATTAATTTAAATTAACTATTTCATTTTATTTTGTTTACTTTATTTGGTATTATTTTATGTTATATGCTACTTAGTTTATTTTAATTATTTAATTTAATTTAATTTAATTTAATTTAATTTAATCTTATTGTATTTTATTTTATTTTATTCGATTTATTTTCTTTTATTATTTTATTTAATTTATTAAATTAAATTAAATTAAATTTATTTTATTAAATTAAATTTATTTTATTTTATTCTATTTATTTTCTTTTATTAAATTTGATTTAATTTATTAAATTAAATTAAATTTATTAATTTTATTTTTTTTTATTTTATTAATTAATAAATTTATTTTATTTTATTAAATTTAATTTATTTTATTAAATTAAATTAAATTTATTTAATTAATTTTTTTTATTTTATTGTATTTTATTTATTTATTAGATATAATTTAAGTTATTTCATTTACTTTATTATATTATTTTATTTTATTTAGTAGTACAAAACTAAGTAAATACTACTTAGTTCATTTTGTTTTATTTTATTAGTCGGAAACTAAGTAAATGTTATTTAGTTTATTTTAGTATTGAAAAATTATGTAACATATATAAATAGTTAGTAGGGCCCATAAAATTTGCAATTAAAGAATTCTGACAGAAATTTCGTCGGAAATATCAAATATCACATTCATAAACAATATACCAACATACAAATTATACCATAAAATTATACATTACGCAAAAAGGAACCCAAATTGAAGATTCAATACACTAACATATATATAACCCTCAATATCAAATTATGAACATACACTGTAATTGCACAAATTAAACCCAAATTGAAGCAATTCTAAGATTCATCAGTAATATAATTAAGCCAAATATCACACTTTTATTATATAATCAATATACATATTAGCTGCCATTGCACAAATTTAACCCAAATTGAAACTATAATAGCCAATTCAAACTCAAAGTTTGGACAACTAGCAAACCCAACTTGATAACATTGAAATAAATTATTTTAGTTGATAAAATTGTAACTGATAACTAATAAAATTGAAATTGATAATCGACAGCAATTAACTCAAACTACCACTGATAAATATTTTTGCCAATTCAAACTGCCACTGTTGAGCAAAGATAAAAAAATTTAGATAGTACCTTAAAATGTAGATAATATATAGCCCTCAAATTCTCGTCGCCGGTGTAAGGCTCTTGCTGGTGTAAGCTTTAGTCGTAGGGATCTCGGGCGAAGAGATGGGACCGCCAGCGCAAAGGGGGTGGGGATGGAAGAGCGATGGGATCGCCGGTGGAGATGGTGGCAGGTGGGCAGGTGACAGCGGCATCGATGAGATGAAGAGAGCGAGAGAGAGTACCAACAAAGATAGAAAGAAGGGAGAGAGAGGGGATGGAAATAACTGGTGCGGCGCTGGGGGAGAGGAAATGTTTTAGGGTTACAACATTTCCTATTTGCAACGGAATTTCGTCGAAATTAAGTCCGTCGAAGTTACCTTATGCTCAACGGAAATTCGATCGAAAATAGTGTTTATTCCGTCGGAAATATGATGATTCGCGTTGGCGGGAGAGTTTCGGGCCAATGACAGTATATATTTTCAACGGAATTCTATCGGTCTTAAGTTATTTTTGACGGAATTAATCCCGACGAAACTTTCACCGTAAACTCGACGGAATATATTCCGTCGGAGATAATTCCGTCGATTTTATGACTTTTTCTTGTAGTGAAAACTAGGGAATTCTTTGAGCAAATCTTAATAGAAACTAGTTCAATTAGGATCTCTCATAAGCAAAGGGATTGTTATAATTTGGTTTTTTCAACGTTACAAATTTTAAAAATTGATAGTCCAAAAGACTGGTCGGGGTTATGATTTGAGAAAGCAAAAACCATTCAACAATGGGAAAATGTTTCCTAAGACTTTTATAATTACTTTGATTACATAATAGCTTGGGAAAAGTTTTTTTATTATCAAAATGATAAATACTCCCATAGTTGGTATTTCCTTCCCAAGCTCTCAAAGGGCATGAAGATGAGTGATTTTCTGGCATGGCTCTAGACATGATTCTATTATTCGGGACCAGTCTCTTTTATTTTTCCTAAAAGGATTGATGAGTTGTTTGATAAATATTATCAAATGTTTAGTAGCCTAAATGATATTCAGGCTATGTTATCAATATAAGTTTGTTCATAATAATATTCTGCTTTTAAACTCTGAATGATTTTATTTATTTAATTTCCATCTTTATATGATTCCTGGTTTATTTGGTATTCATAATAATATTTATTATTGTATTGATTAAAATTTAAAAAAATTATGTTAATTTTAAGTTTAAAATTTTCTTAAGTTGATTTTAAAAATTCAACAAAATAATATGAAACAGAAATATTATTCTTAGGTAAGACGCTAAGTAGATAGGCAACTAGGAAGGCAAGCACTTTTATTTAATTTATTGCTCAACTATTACTCTAATAGTTTAGTTGAGTCCTGTTCATAATTGGACAAAAAGAACTCCGTTTTCTTCACAAACTCTGCCTTTATTTATTCAACGTGTCAATTTTAAAACAAATCATTAATGTGCCTGAGTCGGTAAATGAAAAGCAAAGTTGGTAAAGGAAACAATACTTGTGTTTTCCAGTTCTGAATAGGAGTTGGACGACCCGTTTTTGAGCCCTATAAATTAAGTTCCTGCCTGCCTAACAAATTATATCAAATATTCAAAACAAAACAAAGTGAAGTATATATGTTGATAATGGAGAATAATTATGATGAAGATGAAGGAATTAGTTGTTATGATTTTTTTGTAAACATCCTTCCCTTGGGTTTACTATGGATTCTTTCTGCGACCATTGTAATTGCATCTGTATCTGCAATATCGGTTGGAGCAAGTGAGCATCCTGAGCTGCTGAAACAAAAAGAATACTACCCAATTTGGACAATAATCATCCTGCCCTATTTTTCCTTATTATGCACTGCCATCATAACGCCGAGTTTTGTCGCTATTCTGATGATGGATTATTTTAAAACAGATCGGGGGAGACGTTACGTTGTGGTCGTCTTCTGCGTGGTTGTTGCGGCCGATATAATTTCTGTCGTGGCGTTTTCAGCCATAATTATATATAATATTGGCCACAACCCAGAATCACAACAATATTTTCCGGGTTCAAAATACCTCTGGTGGGTTTCCATTATTTGGATGTGCATCTTTTATCCTCTTCATTTACTAGTACCAAAATTATGTCCGCGGGATGCTCTGTCAAGCCGCTCAACGATGATTGTATAATTGTTTGACTAGAATTGATCAATTTTTCTGGTTTTGATTGTAATTGTTGCGGTTGATGATGGTGGTGTTTTTATTAACTTATTGTAGTGTTTTATTCAATGATTCAACCAATTCGTACTCCTCTATCTTTGTTAATGTTCTGTTAGATAGGGTTTCAACCATTTTCATATATAACTACATAGATTTTATATATGTATGTATGGGATAAGAAAATTGAAATAAAAAGACCTCTTTTTTATTTTATTTTTATCGTACAACATCAAGGTTTCCATTAAAAGGTGCGCTGTTCCTTGGTGCTCTTCAGAATCCTGGCAGAATGAAAGGATGATGGTATCGATTGACGATTGACATATCCACAACTGCAAAGAAAAGGGTCGCGACAACATAGCCCAGACCCCAGCACGCCTGCATAAACATAAGGCGTGAAATCATCATGAGCAGTGAGCTATATCAATCATAGGATATCAAAATTTGCAAAGAAAAGTGAATTGCATGATGTATCTATAAGAATTCTACTCGTATTTCTTCCCCAAATTCTATTTATTTTTTGCCTTATTCTTCCTCCGTATCTACTGTTTACTATTTTTGTTTCAAATCAAGTCTAGGATCAAAGGTCGATCTTGACAGACAACTTTCTATGAATGAATTTAGAATACCATCATGCAAGGCAAGGTGTTATTTTGAAATCATTATAATAAGAATTCTACTTGTACTATAATTTTTACCAATACATGTGTATTCTACCTCCTTTTCTTGTCTTTCAATAGCCATTCTTTTATGTTTTTCAAATTCCTCTATTTCAAATCCTTTTTTTCCCGAATGAGTCAAAGATTTTATTTTATGTGCAATTTCAATTAATTTCGCAAGTTTTTCGTCGTGAAACAAGAAAACTACGAAACTGAGATGCTGAACAAAATCACACCCCAACAATATTAGATATGGTTGTGCTATTAAATGGCCATTTTATTATCTGACAATATTTGATCCTCAAATGGTATTGGAACACGAACATCTAGACTGAAGTTTTCATTTTCTAACAAAGGCTGAAGCAATTGAGATATACCTATACCTAAAAAGAGTTCTATAAGAAAATTTGACTTTTCAACTGCAATGTATTGTGCTAACGCTTTCAAATCATTAACTGAGGAGGTCGACACCTGATTGTCACCTTAGATTAACGCCATCAAAAGTTTTTGCCAACTATAAACAAAATTTAAAAAGCTAGCCAGCTAATTTCTCATTGCTCGCATACACCAACTGGATACCTCAATTACTAATAGTGAACAACATTCTTAACAGAGCATCTGTTAGATGTTAATTTCTTTTCATTACTAGGTTACGAGAAGCTAGTTAAGGAGTTTAAGCATAATCTAGGAGGAACAAACAAGACTTACCAGCACAGGAAATAGTGGCGAGGAGATTTTGTTGTGGGCAGATCTATATTTGTGAGTATCCAACATGAGGAAAGCAAAAAGTGCACTTGAAAGGCTGACACACAGCTTCCCAAGGTAGAGAATAACGTCTCCAATCACATTCACCGTTCCTATCCGAAGGATGTTACTGATTATTAACTCCGTAGAAATCTCAGAAGCTTTGAAGAATCCTTCACCGGTTATAGCAATAAGCAATCTGAAGAAACAACAAACACTTATTTAATACAGAAAGAGAGAGTCATCAAGAACCAAAGGTATAAGAGTTTCCACAGACAAACACACATGCATGTACATGCAGTATGGTTTCATTCCTCATATAGTATATACTTTTTTGGATAGGTATCTTTGGCCTCTAGTATGGTGTCAAAACCAGTGACCTTCAGGTGATTCCTCAAGGCCTCTGCCATTTCTTCCACCCCTTGGGTTTTATTACTCACATAATCTGGGTCTAAACAGAACTTGGGAGAGGAAAAAAGAAAAGATTGCTATATTGTAAGTTGTAACTGCAGCTGCTGTGGCGTAATTGTGACAAGAAAAGATCAGCATTAATTTTTTTCTGTATCCCTACAAGGTGAGATAGATAGAAATGAACCCAGTTTCGTAATTATCATGGTTTAACCTCTCTCCTGATAGTAATTATGAAAAAGAAAAGAAGAAAACCACAGATTCATGTTTTTCCCCCAAATGAGAACCCCCCCCCCCCCCCCCCCCCCCCCCCCCCCCGCTCCCAACCCACCCAAAAGTACACATTGACACACAAAATTCATCCACCATCCAAAATTTTTCATAAATGACATGAAATCATAAAATAGCAGAACCATTATGAGGAAGTTCTCCCTGGCTGGACTTAATATCGTAATTGAAACCATTTTATATGATCTTTTAGGGAGAAAAACTCTCCATGTGAGAATCAACCCCTCTTAACATGCTTACTATGAAGGGGCAGTTCCGGGATATGTATTTTATTCTCTTTGCATGCCAGGCAAAGTAGTGCTTTTGGATGAATTATTATAATCTGAGTTATGAACATGTACAAAGTAAAAATGTTTCGCAAACATGATGCCATACCTGTGCATCAAAAACCAACCTTTTTAACTTACCATTATATAGGCGTTGCGGTTCACAGAATCACAGATTTTATGGTCCACCCTATCCACTTCAACCAACTTTGAGAAGAATGGAATGCCACCTTACCAATCCAGCTTTCAGGGATAGTATTGGAAACTTTTAGTTTACGACGAATCACCTCAAGTATGAAACGTATGGATCCAACAAATGATATAATTAGAGAACCAAGAGCCACAGACCCAAGGCTATAACGCATAAGCCGCTTCATTGAGAAGTAAACTGGAAGAAATGGAATCTCAGGCTGCAATCATAAATTTGGAATACCATTAATTAGCTGAAAGAGATTAACAAAGTTCTGAAATTTAATTCAGCAAGGGTGTATAAACTCATTAGTTATTACAAACAATGTGAAGTTAATATATATGATGGAATGGAAAACAAAGAAATAAATATGATCAAATTTACACACACACAAATATATACAGGCCCCTTTTTATGCGTACCAACCGCATGCGGGTGGAACAAAAAATTCCTACGTGGCCGTTGTTGAAAAAATAACCCAAAAGCAAATGCTGCCAACTAGTTATTGTCTCCTTGTTGCCTGTTGGGTGATGTACTATATATATATATATATATATATATATATATATTATATATATATATATATATATATATATATATATATATATATATAGAGAGAGAGAGAGAGAGAGAGAGAGAGAATTAATGCATAATCAATATAATCATGCAGGGGAGGGAGAGTTGTGGGTTAAAAAAAAGTTCATGCCATTAAACTCTCTTACTAAGTTCCTCACGTATTTTTAACATGTTTAATCCTAAATGAAAATATTATTGCAAATATAAGTAATATTTTCCCAAAAAAGGGTGAAAGTATTAAAAATTTAAAATTTAATCATTAACAACAATAATTTAATCATTAATAATAATTATTAATCTCTAACCTACAAAACATAAATTTACACCAAAATACTACCTCCATTCCATAATAGTAGTCGTTTTAGCTTCATACACATGAATTAAGATAATATTAAATGACTTTCTTAATTCATGTGTGAAATTATAATGCACACAATCCAATCATAATTGATATGATGTAGCATATATTTTATAATTTTATTCATTTATTAAAATCTAGATAACTCACAAACTAAATTCGTTCCTAATCGTTGGATTACTAAAAAGGGGATTATTAAATCCGGATAGATTAGTACATACGTTGCTTGCTCTTAGGAAGAGGATGATTGATTTCATAATCATTTGTGTGGAGACACTAAAACAAGTATGTAGGTGTTTATTGAAGAATAAGTTCACTGAACGTGACTCGCTAAGGAATACCTAATGGAGTTTTACTCGTCTGTCAATAGGAATTCCTCTAGTGATAGTAGTACAAGTGATCCTTGGACTTGAGATCATCATAGTATCTTGTGTATGATGAGTTATACTTTGACATTTCCCTTAAGACCTTTAGGGTATAACAAAGAGTATGATTGAGTATAATAAGTTGTACATGGAGATAGGTGAATGATCAACAAAGAATCTACCACGTCTAGTAAAAGATGTGAATGTCCGATGTGATTCGATAAACGACAACTCAGTAGTCCTTGACCAAGGCAGAATGAATTTAGAAAGGAGTTTCTAATTTGCATTATTTAGAGTTGTGCATTTGAGAATCGAAATACATATAATTAAATAAAATAAGACTTGACAGTAATTCCATGTCTTATATTTAATTGGGACATTGTATGGTAGAAGGATTGAATTGTACGGTAACTATTTACTGAAAGGTTCTTTTGTGATTAATGTTGAAATCTATATTATCTGGAAAGTCGTTGATCGCTAAGGAGGCTTACCCTTATTGTAGAATAAATATTATTTAATTAAATGAATTAAATAGTTTAATTTATTTATTTAAATAAGATTAGAGTTGTTCTAATTGATTTATTCACAACCGGTTTAATATGGAGAACCTAAATGGTCACACCGTAAAAGAAAAATATTTGTTTAAGAAGTAAATGGTATAATTGTAATAATAAGTTAAGTGTATTTAATTTAATCTATGGAGATAGAATAAATTAAATAGCTTAATATTTATTATTTAATATTTTAGAAATATTAAATTTAAATTAATAAGAGGAGTCTTATTATTATTATTATTACTATTACAATTATTTAATTCCTAATAGGGATTGAGAATTAATTAATAGAAGTACTCTCTCATTAATTCCTAATTAGATTAGGAGTTTAATTTAATTAAAGGAGTTTAATTAGAATAGAAACCCTAATCCTAAATAGTTTAGGAAATGTTTTTTCCTATATCTATAAATAAGAGAAGTCTTATAATAGATTAGGGTTACACACTCTTGCATAAGAATTGTGGAGAGTACTTATAATTTCTATAGAGATAGAAACTAGGGTTTTGTCAACACCCATCTTCTTGAACAAATATTATTCCTTGGCGTATCACCTCTAGAGGCCAAACACTTGAGTGACTAACGTTGATCAAAGGAAGGAATTTAATCGGTGGAATTCAAGGAGAACGCGAAGGAATTGGAGGTGAACTTGTACCTGAGGAAGCTAGAATTCTACAAGGGTATAATTCTTATTCTCCATCTCTTTCGTTTAATTAATAATTGTGTATAAAGAAAGATCATGGTGATGGTTTGTATAAAATTTTAAAATCTGATTTTATCGCGCTTTCGCTTTATTTATGTAATTTGATTGCATGTTCGCGTTACATACAAACCTAACAGTGGTATCAAGAGCCAAACTTTATGCGAATTATTAATTGTTTTGATTCATATATATATGTTGATGTGTTTAGAACAATTTGATTGAGCATTATTGTTGATATAAAATCATGTTTTTGGAGAAAAACAACAAAAATTGCGATTTGGAAAAACCAGAAATCCGTCGTGGCGCGGGGCGCGCCGGTCTTCTGTAGGTGTAGCGCGGGCCTCGCCGGAATAAGCCTTCGGGCAGCGCGGGGCGCGCCGGGCAGAAAATTCTGATTTTTTTAAAATTTTTGTTAGTTTTCAAAATTAAGATAAACGATTTATTTTAGTTTTCAAAATTGGATTCCATGATAACTAATTGGAGTTGAAATTGGATTTTATATTAACTTAAATTGCCCATTGAATGATATCAATATATATATATATATATTGAATGTTTTAATTTTATGAGATGAATATTATTTATTGATGCATATGAAGATATGTATGATAATAAATAGGGATTGATTATGGACTATTGACCAATGTGTGATTGGATTTATTTTAGAGGATGCTTGAATGAATGAGTTTTTATAAATGGGGTCTGCGTACCTTGTCTTCTCTAGTTTTTCTTGATGTAAATTCTATCTTCCTCCTATATACTTCCCATTGACTACTGATCAAGGTTTCTATTTATTTTAAATAGTTTATGTAATAGGATTAGTTAGAATTATTTTGAAGAATTGGAGACCAATGAGCAAGGAGTGCTTGAAGACCCGTTTGTAATGAGTTCAGGTTTAAATGTAATAGTTATATTTAAATTCAGTTCTTGCACCCTAGATTTGACCTTTTGGTTCACTTGGTGGCTCTAGTGAACCAAACTAGAATAAAAGTCCATAATCAATTCGGGTAGAATATAGTATTTTATATGTGCATGCTTACTATATATATATATATATATATATATATATATATTATATTATATTATCCAACATGCTTCGCATGTTAAATAATATGACGTGTATTTTATATATATATATATATATGTGTGTGTGTGTGTGTGTGTGTGTGTGTGTGTGTGTGTGCATGGGCGCTAAACAAGATGAGACTAATAATAACAAACCCCTCAAAAAATCATATTAAGTCCTAAACGTTCAAAGATATTTAGAATATCGAACGTCGCTTTCTAGCATGGTAAAGCGATATAGTATTAAATATTTGATATGAGTTTGTTGTGTCACACAAGACGAGTATTAAATATTTAAGATGTTGCTTTATCACATTTGATGCTTATTAAAGAATTGAACATTACTGTTTTGTTGTGTCACACAAGGATAGTATTTTTCTATTCACATATATGGAAGTGTTAGGTTGGACTTAACTTGGATAATTTTGATTCGGATGTGTCACACTTGATCAAAATAATCTAAGAGGCAAAATACAAGGAGTTACATAGTGATGTAATTGACAATAGTTGTCTACCAATTTATATATCGTTTGTTGTGTCACACAAGACTATATACATTTGAAATGAGATCTTTATTCTCATTAGCTTTTAATTAGATTTGCCGAACTGTATATTGAGGATAATATAGTTTGATGAAAATAGTGGGAGATACCAATTTAAAATAAAGACCTAATTTATTTTGGTAATTAATAAAAATGAATGTATGCTAAAATGTTGTCTATTTCAAATGCAGAATTTAAAAATGTCAAACTCACTATCATTGCGTAGCATACTTGATGCTAACAAATTGACCCGACCGAATTATACAGACTCGTTAAGGAATCTGAGAATTGTTCTCACTGTTGAAAAGATTTCTTATGTCCTAAATTCGCCCGTCCTTGCAAATGTTGCAGAAACAGCCTCTGAGCAAGAGATTGCTACTTTCAGAAAATGACAAGATGATATAATCTTGGCTCAATGTATCATGCTCGCATCCATGAGTAACTAGCTTTAGCGTCAGCATGAAACTATGGATGCTCCTACTATATTGTTGCACCTCAAGGAGTTGTATGGTGAGCAAAATATGACTGCTAGATATCAGATATCTAAGGAGCTCTTCCGATCTCGTATGACCGAGGGCACTACCGTTGAGACTCATGTCCTTAAGATGATCAATCTGATTAAACAACTTGGACAACTAGGGTTCGTAATGGATGGGGAGTTAAGTCAAGATTTGATCTTGCAGTCACTCCCGAACACCTTCTCACAATTTGTTGTGAATTTTCACATGAATAAGTTGGACGTCAACTTGCCTGAGTTACTTAACATACTGAAAACTGCTGAAGGTCACTTCTCATCCAATAAGAATCAAGTCTTACTAGTGGATGATTCTTCCAAGAAAAGGAAGAGGCCCAAGGTATCTTCTGAAAATAAGAAAAAGAAGAAGGCTAAGGGCAAAGCGAAAGGAAAGGATAATAAGAAAGCTGATCCAGATAGCAAAAGAATTTGCTACCATTGCAATAAGCCGGGTCACTGGAAGAGGAACTGCAAGGATTATCTTGCAGATCAAAAGCAGAAGAAGCTTGGAGAAGCTTCGACTTCCGATCCAGGTTTGTTCATGATTGAAATTAATTTTTTTGAAAGTAAAAATTCTACTTGGGTATTGGATACCGGCTGTGGTTCTCACATATGTAACAATATGCAGGGACTAAGCAGAAGTAGAAAGCTGAACAAGGATGAAGTCGTCATACGAGTGAGAAATAGAGCAAAGGTTGCTGCATTAGATGTAGGAACTTATTGTTTAGCACTGCCTTCGGGCAAGTTCATTAGTTTAAATAATTGTTATTATGTTCCAACACTCATTAGAAACATTATTTCAATTTCTGTACTGGATATGGATGATTTTGATATTATAATAAAGAACAACAGTTGTTCTATTTATAATAAAAATATTTTATATGGTGTTGGCAATCTACTGAATGGACTTTACATACTTCACTTGAATGAAAATATACTTCAAATTGAACAAACTAAGAAAAGAAAAAGAGATGATGTTAATTATACATTTATGTGGCACTGTAGACTCGGTCATATCAATAAAACAAGATTAATCAAGTTGCATAAGGATGAGCTTTCAGAGCTATCTGATTACGAATCATATCCAACTTGTGAATCTTGTCTCATGGGTAAAATGACTAAATCTCCTTTTAGTGGAAACGGAGAAAGAGTTACATAGTTGTTAGCGTTGGTACACATAGACGTATGTGGACCTATTACAACGAATGCATGAGGAGGGTATTCTTATTTTATTACTTTCACTGATGATCATTCTAGATTTGGATATGTGTATTTAATGAAATACAAGTCTGAACCATTTGAAAAGTTCAAAGAATTCAGAAGTGAAGTAGAGAAGCAAACTGGTAAGAGTATTAAAATTCTTCGATCGGATCGAGGAAGGGAATACTTGACCAATGAGTTTCTAAGTTATCTCAAAGAAAATGGTATAATCTCACAATGGATTCCACCAGGGACGCCACAGTTAAATGGTGTATCTGAAAGGAGAAATCGAACATTGTTGAACATGGTTCATTCCATGATGAGTTATACCGACCTTCCAGTATCCTTCTGGGGTAATGCCCTAGAAAGGGCTGCATATCTACTTAACAAGGTACCTACCAAATTCGTCCCAAAGACCCCATATGAATTATGGACAGGGAGGAAACCAAATCTTAAGTATGTTAAGACTTGGGGTTGTCCAGCTTATATCAAAAGGTTTAAGCATGTTAAGCTAAAGACTAGATCCGACAAGTGTAGATTTATGGGATACCCTAAAGAAACTGTAGGGTATAATTTCTATCATCCTACTGATCAAAAGGTGTTTGTAGCGAAACACACTGCCTTCTTGGAAAAGAAGTTTATCCTTGAAGGGATCAGTGGGAGTAAGATATATCTTGAAGAAGTTCAAGAACCACAAAATACTACGGATCAAAGTCAGGTACCTGACCAAGTAGAAGAACCTAATGTACCACAACCTATTCATAAATTTGGAAGAGTACCGAAGATACCTGATAGGTATGGATTCATCATAAAGGATGATGATGAGGTACGCACCATAGATGATGATGATCCATTAACTTATGAAGAGGCTATGAGTAGTAAAGACACAGAGAAATGGCTAGAAGCTATGAAATCCGAGATGGACTCCATGTATGAAAACCAAGTATGGACTTTGGTTTTACCACCCGAGGGCATTAAGCCTATTGGGTGTAAATGGGTCTTTAAGAGAAAGACTGGAGCGGACGACAAGGTAGAGACCTATAAAGCCCGACTGGTTGTAAAAGGTTTCAAACAAAGACAAGGAGTTGACTATAATGAAACCTTCTCACCAGTAGCTATGCTTAAGTCCATTCGGATTTTGCTTGCAATTACAGCTTATTATGACTCCGAAATCTGACAAATGGACGTTAAGACGACCTTCCTCAATGGAGAACTTGAGGAAAATGTATATATAATACAGCCAGAGGGTTTTGTTTCAACGGTTGGAACAAATCAAGTCTGTAAGCTACAATGATCCATTCATGGATTGAAGCAAGCTTCTTGAAGATGGAACATCCGTTTTGATGAGATAATCAAAAAGTTTGATTTTATCAAAAATGAGGATGAGCCTTGTCATGTGTACAAGAAGGTTAGTGGGAGCGCTATTTCATTCCTAGTATTATATATTGATGATATATTATTGATAGGGAATGATGTTCCTATGCTACAGTCGATCAAAATTTGGTTATCTAAACACTTCTCCATGAAAGACTTAGGTGAGACATCCTATATTTTGGGGATAAAGATCTATAGAGATAGATCTAAAAGGATGCTGGGCTTGACCCAAGGAAAGTACATTGACTTGATGCTAAAGAAGTTTAGCATGGAAGATTCCAAGAGAGGTCTCATGCCGATGAGCCATGAAATACATCTCTCCAAGAAACAGGCCCCAAAGACACCTGAGGAGAGAGACCGTATGAGTAAGATTCCTTATGCTTCGGTAATAGGATCTATCATGTACGATATGATATGTACTAGACCGGATGTCACTCATGCACTTAGTGTAACAAGCAGATATCAGTCGAATTCAGGAGAAGAGCACTAGAAAGCAGTGAAAAACATCCTAAAGTACTTAAGAAGAACTAAGGATGCATTTCTTGTCTACAGTGAGTCTGAATTGAAACTAGAGGGCTATACAGACTCAAGTTTTCAAACGGACCAAGATGATAGTAAATCCGTTTCAGGGTATGTATTTACCTTAAACGGTGGCACAGTGAGTTGGAAAAGTTCCAAGCAACAAGTAGTTGCTGATTCAGTGACAGAGGCAGAGTACATTGCTGCAAGTGAAGCTATAAAGGAAGCTGTTTGGATGAAGAAGTTCATAACTGAACTTGGAGTGGTTCCTAGCATTTTGTGACAACACTGGAGCTGTTGCGCAGGCTAAGGAACCCAGGTCTCATCAGAAATCCAAACACGTGTTGTGGCAGTTTCATTTGATTAGAGAGATCATTGAAAGAGGAGACGTCACCCTGGAGCGTGTGGACTCTCAAGACAACATTGTAGATCCATTTACTAAAGCTTTAAGACAACATCAGTTTGATCGTCAGTTAGGGAAGATGGGTATTAGATACCATGGCGATTGGCTTTAGTGCAAGTGGGAGATTGAAAGTAGTATGCACACAAGCCAATCATATTTGATATGATGTAACATATACTTTGTAATCTTATTCATTTATTAATAAAAGTATTAAAGGCATTTTACTTTATCTACATGATCCTGTTATATTAAATGTGATAAACCCATAGTTTTGAGCAATGCTTTTAGAATCATGATGGTGATCATGCTAATGAGATCTAAATTCTAGATAGCTCACAAACTAAAATTGTTCTTAATAGTTGGATTACTAAAAATGGGATTAGTGAATCCGGATAGATTAGTACATACGTTGCTTGCTCTTAGGAAAAGGATGATTGATCATAATCATTTGTGTGGAGACACTAAATCAAGTATGTAGGTGCTTATTGGAGAATAAGTTCACTGAACGTGACTCGCTAAGGAATACTTAATGGAGTTTTACTCGTCTGTCAATAGAAATTCCTCTAGTGATAGTAGTATAAGTGATCCTTGGACTTGAGATCATCATAATATCTTGTGTATGATGAGTTATACTTTAACATGTCCCTTAATACCTTTAGGGTATAACAAAGGGTATGATTGGGTATAATAGTTGTACATGGAGATAGGTGAATGATCAACAAAGAATCTACCACGTCTAGTAAAAGATGTGAATGTCCTATGTGATTCGATAAATGACAACTCAGTAGTCTTTGGCCAAGGCAGAATGAATTTAGAAAGGAGTTTCTAATTTGCATTATTTAGAGTTGTGCATTTGGGAATCGAAATACATATAATTAAATAAAATAAGATTTGACAGTAATTCCATGTCTTATCTTTAATTGGGACATTGTATGGTATAAGGATTGAATTGTACGGTAACTATTCACTGAAATATTCTTTTGTGATTACTGTTGAAATCTATATTATCTGGAAAGTCGTTGATCGCTAAGGGAGCTTACCCTTATTTTAGAATAAATATTATTTAATTAAATAAATTAAATAGTTTAATTTATTTATTTAAATAGGATTAGAATTGTTCTAATTAATTTATTCACAACTGGTTTAATATGGAGAACCTAAAGGATCACACCGTAAAAGAAAAATATTTGTTTAAGAAGTAAATGCATAATTGTAATAATAAGTTAAGTGTATTTAATTTAATCTATGGAGATAGAATAAATTAAATAGCTTAATATTTATTATTTAATATTTTAGAAATATTAAATATAAATTAATAAGAGGAGTCTTATTATTATTATTATTATTACTATTATTTAATTCCTAATAGGGATTGAGAATTAATTATTAAAAGTACTCTCTCATTAATTCCTAATTAGATTAGGAGTTTAATTTAATTAAAGGAGTTTAATTAGAATAGAAACTCTAATCCTAAATAGTTTAGGAAGGAGTTTTTCCTACATTTATAAATAAGAGAAGTCTTATCATAGATTAGGGTTACACACTCTTGCATAAGAATTGTGGAGAGTACTTATAATTTCTATAGAGATAGAAACTAGGGTTTTGTCAACAATCATCTTCTTGAACAAGTATTATTCCTTGGTGGATCACCTCTAGAGGCCAAACACTTGGGTGGCTAACGTTGATTAAAGGAAGGAATTTAATCGGTGGAATTCAAGGAAAACGCGAAGGAATTGGAGGTGAACTTGTACCTGAGGAAGCTAGAATTCTACAAAGGGTATACTTCTTATTCTCCATCTCTTTCGTTTAATTAATAATTGTGCATAAAGAAAGATCATGGTGATGGTTTGTATAAAATTTTAAAATCTGATTTTATCGCGCTTCCGCTTTATTTATGTAATTTGATTGCATGTTCGCGTTATATACAAACCTAACAATGTGTATGAAGCTAAAACGACTATTATTATGGAATGAAGGTAGTACTTTGGTGTAAATTTATGTTTTGTAGGTTAGAGATTAATAATTATTATTAATGATTAAATTATTGTTGTTAAAGATTAAATTTTAAATTTTTAATACTTTCACCCTTTGTTTTGAAAAATATTACTTATATTAGCATTAATTTTTTTTATTTAGGATTAAACATGTTAAAAATACGGGAGGAACTTAGTAAGAGAGTTTAATGGCAGGAACTTTTTTTTAACCCATAACTCTCTCTCCCCTGCATGATTATATTGATTATGCATTAATTCTCTCTCTCTCTCTATATATATATATATATGATGAGTAGGTTTTAACCTACGCGTTTGATATGTCTTTTGGCTTATTCTTTACTTGTTTTTAAGTGTTTGGTAGCTTTTTATTTGTTTTGCATTGGTTTTGTAGGTCATGGCTGGATGCAGGATTGAAAAAAAGAAAATTGGCTGGGTGCAGGGCATTCTTGCCGGGGCAAAAATTTGTGAGTTATGTTTCTCGCCGGGGCGGGAGTTCGCCGGGGCGAGCATTTATGCCTTGAAATTCTCGCCGGGGCGAGGAAGCGGTAGATGGAAATCCTGATTTTGCTGGAATGCTGTTATTTTGGAAAGATAAAAGTGATCAAGGACTCTTGCTATTAAACTTATTGAGGGACTAAAGGAGACTATAAATAGAAGATCAAGACTTGGATTTAGATATACACAGACTTATTCAGAGATTGACTTTCAGAGCTGAGCAAGGAGATTGGAGGACAAGTCAAGCATCGTGAGAAGTTCAGATTGGAGAGCTAGAGATTATACTGAGTTTTCTTTTAATCTTTATCCTCTGATTTGTAATTAATTATGATGACTTATTTTGATATTCTAGTTTTTATTGTCAGTATGAACTAAATTCTTAATTAAGGCTACAATGGAACCAGTTATAATTATGAGTTAATTATCTATTTGATTTCAATTGTTCAATTTGATGGGAGTTGTCTATCTTATTTTATGCTTGTTGATTAATTGTTTGGCCGACAATTAGCGGGTTACTTTAGATGAATTCGGGAGATGAAATCTAGGGTTAGAACTGGATAAAATAGCGTGTAGTCTCAATTATTTGCATGTGTTGAATAATTGGATTTGTGAAGTAAATAGGAATATTGCTTTGCTGCATATAACAATTGGAAATTGGAACTTAATGAATTTAATCTTTTAACTTTACATAGGAATATCGTAGAGTTAATTGGATTAGATAGATTTATTTGATCACTTGGAAAAGGGCTTATAAATACAATTAAATTTCTGTTAACAACTCCATTGAAGTGAATAATTGGAAGACATAGATAGATTGGTTTATGATAAATAACTGAGGATATTGTAGTCTTAATCATCTTAAATCTGAATTTCAACCTTTGAATTAATTGTCAGTATTAGTATTTATTTAATTATTCTTAATCAAAAATCCCAAATTGTGATTGTTTAATAGAATAGGCATAATTTAGATTGACAATTGGAGATTAAAAATATAGTAATTCCTGTGGGTTCGACACTCTCTCTTATCACTTTATTACTTGTTGATCGTGTATACTTGCACGTAATTGTCGATTGTGAAATCGGGCAACAAGTTTTTGGCGCCGTTGCCGGGGATTATTTGTGTTTATAATTTTCAATATCAGTTTAGTTAAGTCTGTTCTAGTTAAGAAAACTTATTTTTCTTTTGTTTCTTGTTCAGGTGTCTTTTGATTCGTTTATGCAAACGCGATCAAAACAATCGGAACTCGTGCAGTGTGAGGATAATCTTGAGAACAAGCTTCGTCAGTTGAGAAAATTCTGTCAGGAGACACTTGAGAAAGAGAAAATGGCTAACGAAGAACAGAAATCATTGAGGGAATATGCTATGCCTAAGATAGACGAGATCAAATCGAGCATCACGAGACCATTCATCACTGCTAATTCCTTCGAAATCAAGCCGGGAACAATTCATATGCTTCATAATGCGGTACAGTTTGGGGGTTTAGCCAACGATGATCCAAATGAACACTTGGTTAGTTTCCTAGAGATTTGTGATACCTTCAAATATCCCAATGTGACAGATGATGCAGTGAGATTACGTCTATTTTCGTTCACACTGAGAGATAAAGCAAAGAGTTGGTTGCACCCACTTCCGCCAGGGTCCATCACAACGTGGGATGATCTAGCTCAGAAATTCCTAGCAAAAGTTTTCCCGCCAGCTAAGTCGGCTAAGTTGAGAAACGAGATTTCTACATTTTGGCAACAGCATGGAGAGTCACTATACGAGGCTTGGGAAAGGTTCAAGGAGTTATTGAGAAAATGTCCACATCATGGGCTACCCAAGTGGCTACAAGTGCAGACATTCTACAATGGGCTGAATAATGACACTCGAACATGCATTGATGTAGCTGCAGGAGGAGCACTTATGGATAAAAAGTTTGATGAAGCTTACACTTTGTTAGAGACTATGGCTGCAAATAATTATCAATGGCTGACTTCCAGACTGAATCAACAAAAGGTAGCTGGAGTTTTTGAAGTAGATGCGGTCACGGCACTAACAGCTCAGATGGCAGCCATGTCTAAGAAGATTGAAGCTTTGTCTGAATCGAAAGTCCAACAAGTAGCTTATGTGTGTGAGCTTTGTGCAGGTGCGCATCCGACGGAGTATTGTGCCATTAATCCGGAATCGGTACAGTTCGTGGGGAGTTATAACAGACAGCAACAGCCATACCAGAATGCATATAAACCCGGATGATTCTTCCACCCCGGATTATATGCATTCTGGTATGGTTGTTGCTGTTTGTTATAACTCCCCACGAACTTGTTGCTCGATTTCACAATCGATATTTTTTAAACACAAATAAAGTGATAAGAGAGAGTGTCGAACCCACAGGAATTACTATATTTTTAATCTCCAATTGTTAATCTAAATTATGCCTATTCTATTAAACAATCAATATATATATATAATTTGGCTTTAAAGCGAACTCCAAATGGTGAACTAAAGACGGACTAAAAAAAAAAGGACACGTGTTGGCTGGGTTTAGGGTCAAATGGGTCAACTGAGAAAAAAAAAGCAACAGTGTCTGCATTTCAAACAACCCAAGCTCTGGCGATTTCTCTCTCTACTCTTCTCTCTCGAACCCAAACAATTGCGATTTCTCAGAGGAACGGCCAAATCGACTGAGATCGCGACCAAATCGACACTCGTAGCATCTCTCTCTCTACACGAAGGTAATGATCCATAACCAAATGGATTTTTTAATTTAATTTTTTAGTGTAAGTAATTTAGGGTTTATTAGGGGTAAAATTTATGTTTACAATTTCTTCAAAATTTCTCTCCTAATGTTTCAGATTTATGCTCATTGTTAGTTTATGAGCTTCCTAGGGTTGCTTTTTCAAAACAAAAGCTCAAATTTGAAATAGTAGTTTCCTTTTTCTTAAGCCCATGTGTGATACCGGTTGGGTTGGAAGTGAATATCCAAAGAAAACAATGCGTGTTTTGTTCTAGTTTGATTAGTTGAAATTAGTTTGGTTATAATGGTGTAATTAATTTGTAGGCTTTAAATGCCTGGAAACATGATACAACTTTGAAACTAAACAGTGATGGACATGGTTTATAATCTTGAATTAAGACTAGATGTTATTGTGTTTATGATTCAGGAGTAATTTCTTGTTCTCTTCAGTCGTGTGACGTCATTGCTCGAGTTATGGTATATGATGGGCCCATCTCTTTAACCCTGAAATTCTTTCTGGACAATCAATGGATTATTTTGAAACCTTAAAATCTTTTTGGTCTACTAATTTCCTGTCTGAATGGATGGTAGCTTTAGCACTTGTTGAATTCACCATGATAGTGTATTTGGTGGTTTAGCTTCTGGAGTGATAACAATTTTAATGTTGATAAGTCTAGAATTGCTTACCCTGGGCTAGTAGTTCATAGTTTAGAAAATGAAGTTGGACTCCGTTGAACTACAGATGAAATTGTAGGTTTGTTTTTACTTTGATTCTCTTTCAAGCGTTTATTGGTACTATTCCCTTTCTTTACACTTGATGGTGTTTGTTTTAGGTAAAAATATAATAACCATAGAATTTTAGGTATATATTAATTTTTATTGAGGGGAACACTCATTGAGACATTGATTTTAATTTAATCGTGCAGGTTATGGATGATAATTTAGAGGATGAAGTACGTGATAGTAATGAATGTGGTGATAATGTTGAAAGTGATGAAGGTCGGGAAAATTTTATTTATAATCCGCAAGTAGCCGACCATCTCAAACCTAATGTTGGAAAAGAATTCTAAACAATAGATGAAATTAAGGATTTCTACAATGCATATGCTAAAGAGGCGGGATTTAGTATTCGAAGTTGGGCTACTAAGAAAATCGAAGGAAGTGATGAAGTGAAAAGGAAAGAGTATTTTTGTTTTAAACAAGGTAACGGAATAACAATTGCGGATGTTGAAACTAAAAGGCATCGGGGATCGATAAAAGAGAGTTGTAAAGTAAAGGTAGCTGTGTTGAAAATAAATTTTGGGGCATATGTAGTCACCCAATTTATTGAGGGTCATAGCCACCCTTTGGCAACTCTATCAAAGAAGCATTTATTAAGATCTCACTGAAATGTTTCGAGTGCACGAAAGTGTTTGATGCAACAATTTTCCATGATAAATATACCCTCACATCAACAATTCAATTTCCTTGGAGTACAGTCTGGAGGGTTTGAAAACATTGGGTGTACACAAAAAGATTTATATAATTATGAAAGGGATAGACGTAATGAGTTAAAAGGGCATGACGGAGAAATGTTGAGTGAGTTTTGCAAATTAGAAAAGGGCAAGAATCCATCATTCACTTATGAAATTAAGGTCAATAATGAACAGAGGATAACACATTATTTTTGGGTTGATGCTACCTCTAGAAGGGCATATAGTTTTTATGGTGATGTAGTCGTCTTCGATACAACATACAACACCAATCGCTATGGGCTGATTTTTGCATCACTGATGGGAGTTAACAAACATGGTCAAACCATAATTTTTGCTTGTGTATTCTTAAGTGATGAGACATCGGATTCATTTGTTTGGCTATTCAATCAATTTTTAGAGGTTATGCCAGGTGATGCCCCTAAAATGATCATTACTGATCAAGATCCCGCGATGTCTAAAGCAATTTTAGAAACTCTTCCGGATACATTTCATAGATATTGTAGTTGGCACATATTGACAAAATTTTCTGAAAAGCTAGACTCGGTGAAGTATAAGGCTCACTATAATGAATTTGTCGATTGTATTTGGAATTCGGAGTCTAGAGAAGAGTTTGATTTGACATGGACGGAGCTTGTTGGGAGGAGCGGGTTACATGACAACAAATGGTTACAAACAATGTATGAAATTCGTTCAAAATGGGTGTCTGCTTATTGTAATCATGTTTTCTCGGCTAATATGTCAAGTAGCCAACGAGCGGAAAGCTCTCACGCATTTTTCAAAAGATATGTATCTAAGAATAATTCATTAGCTGATTTCATGATTCAATTTAGTAGGGGGCTAGTACGCCAACGTCAAGAAGAGTTGTTGACCGATCACAAAGATTTGATTAAGAAGCCTAAAGTGAAGATTAATCATGACTTTTTGTTCCAAATGGTTAATATTTATACTCGGGAAATGTTTTATAAATTCCAAGATGAGATATGGGAATGCTTGAATTACCGTTTTGAGCTTATCAAGGAGAGTGACAATCAATGTGTGTTTCAAGTTCATAGGAAAAAAGTGTTCACACGTAGAGTGCGATAACTTATTTATGATAAAGACTTGAGTTTTGCTTCATGTAGTTGCCGCAAGTTTGAGAGTTTGGGGATACCATGTCGACATGTGCTTGGTTACTTGCACAAAATGCATGATTTTGACGAATTACCACAACAATACATCTTGAAAAGGTGGACTAAGAAGGCAAACTCCGGGATAGTAGAAGATAATGAAAGTGGCATAATGATAAATAGTGACAAAGAATATCTAATCAAATGGAGTGAATTAATTTAATGTTCTTTGGATGTTATTGATAAAGCCCTCACAAGCCAAGAAGGAATTAATATTTATAAAGATGCTTTGACTCATGCACTCGAATCAATCAATCTTGTTGTAGATAATGGTAAAAGTTCACAATGTGGAATTGATGCAAGTGTAATCTCCGAGAAGATGAGTTGCAATAAATACCATATTTACAATGAACCAAAAAATCAAGTGAGGGCAAAAGGATGTGGCAAAAGACTTAAAGGAGGGAAAGAAAGGACATTAGGGAAGGCAAAGAAATCAAAGACTAGATGGTGTCATGGTTGTGGCAAAGTTGGACAATCACATGACAAAAGAAATTTTCCAATGGTTGCACATCAGTAAGTAATATTTACGTAATAGTAAACATTTTTTTTTATCTCAATCTTTAAATGATGATTGTAATTTGGGCTTTTATGTAGAGATTCTCCCTGCAATGAAGGTGCAACAACATTTTCAAGTTCAGAGGACGATAGTCATACTTCCAAAGGTTTGATCATGACTTTTATTCAATATTATGAGTTACATATCCATAGATCTAATATACATATATTTTATTTTATTTAATTGCAGGTTAATCAACCTAGTTAGAGATGTTCATTTGTTGTGATGTTGCTTGGCTGCTGCTAATTTGGAAGTTGTGTTTTATATAAGATCTTTTGCTGGAAGAAGTGTGTATATATCCTTGGTCACATCTGACGATACTTTTGTAACACTAGAATTCGATCCATAAATTCTTCATAAATGCACAACTAAATTGGGATTATCTTGTTGTAATGTCTAAAGCAATATGCAGGTTTCTGGAATCCTTTAGTTTTCTTGTTCTCTTCACTTGGTTTTTGTTTATTCTCACAATGTATTAGAGTTTCTTGTTGATTTTAGCAGTGTGAAACATTTGAAGGATTTTCTCGGAAGGGGGACCATTAGCCCAAAATATAGGAACAAAGCATAACACAATCACTGGTTGTAGTTATTTTCTGTTATTTGTGCATGTGTGGTTTATAGGTTTAGTCATCCTTGTTTATTTTCTTTGTTAAATTAGTTAATGGACGATTGAACACGTAATGATATGGCAATCATATGGCTAGGAGTGCCAGGTCTTTGAATACCTGTATGGTTGTATATTACATATTTTGTAGCTTGAATTAAGGATTGGATTTTTTTAATTTTTAATTTTTATTTATTTTTTGTAAAAACATGATTTTGAAATTTGATTTCGTTTGCTTTATCATAGAAGTTGCCCATTTACAAAAATGATAGCAATACCTTAAAAGAGGGACAATTCTGATATACTCATTTACCCGCTTAGAAAAAAAGAGGCTTAGAAAAAGAAAACTTTTCAGAGCTTGGGTTGTTTGAAATGTAGACACTGTTGCTTTTTTTTTTCTTTTCTCAATTGATCCATTTGACCCTAAACCCAACCAACACGTGTCCTTCTTTTTAGACCGTCTTTAGTTTGCCATTTGGAGTTCGCTTTAGAGCCAAATTCTCTCTCTCTCTCTCTCTCTATATATATATATATATATATTTAGTGCCTCACCCAACATGCAACAAGGGGACAATAACTAGTTGCTTTTGGGTTATTTTTTCACGTAGGATTTTTTTGTTCCATCCGCATGTGGGTGGTACGCATAAGAAGTGGCCTGCAAATATATATATATATATATATATATATATATATATATATATATATGAAAATTTCTATATATTAAAAATAGTAATCTTGATAATAGTAAGAAACCCAGATGACATAGAGAGATTAACAGACCCATTCCTCAGCTGGAGTACTGGAGGAGCATTTGCATTTGATATAGGGCTTACCATGCTTAGGTCCCATCATGTTTGTTGATGGAAAGAACATGATGGAAGAGTGTAGGTAAGAAAATTAAACCTTTTTAGGGTTAGGGTTTCGTGTTGGCTGGAGAGGAGAGAAATCCACGAAGAGTACGGAACTGATTGATTGATTGAAGAGGGGAGAAGAACA
The DNA here is from genome assembly GCA_034770075.1 of Aralia elata. Taxonomy (NCBI): domain Eukaryota; kingdom Viridiplantae; phylum Streptophyta; class Magnoliopsida; order Apiales; family Araliaceae; genus Aralia; species Aralia elata. Next base: position 34,422,460 of record CM068377.1, read on the forward strand.
GGTGGGCGATTACTCCAATGACACGTGGCAGAACTCTCAGAATCCGGAAACCGGGTTAGGGTAGCAGGGATTCCAAGAGCCTTCTTGAGTCTTCGAGTTGAGAGAGAGAGTTTCAAGTGTTTAGAGCTTCCAAGAGTCTAAGTGTAATGTCTTGAGAGCGATCCCCTTTTCTTAGAATAGAGGGGCTATTTATAGAGTTTTCCTGGGAAATAGTCACATGCCAGACACATGTTTTAAGGAAAATTTCCGAAATACCCTTTAATTATGTTTTAAAGGAGAAATTCCAGAAATGCCCTTTAATCATCAAAGTAATGCCCAAATTGCCCTGTTCTTCTAGCCACCAATCCAATCCCTCAATCAATTCTCAAAATGGGTCGCATCCACGAGTCTTCTGCCTTGGAACACGTGGAGACTTCCCCGGGTCTAGTACATTTAATTAGGTCACATAAACCCTAATTTGTACATTTAATTAGGTTTTTTGTAAACCCTAATTTGTACATTTAATTCAATTAGGTCATGTGAACCCTAATATGCACTTGGGCCCACATTTGCCCCCTGCGCGAGAGTCACGATTCCTTGAGAGACGCTCGTGCAAAATACTCCAAGTTCTCGAATGATTTTGTGTGACTCCCCTTGTTCAAGTCTTGAACACAAGAGTTCTAGAAGAGGAAACCCCTAGGGACCAAATCATTAGGGTTAAACCCTAAGGAGACAAAACCTAGAAGGGCTCTTCCTTGAACCTCTTGGTAGATCATCTGAAAGCTTCCTCATTTTTGTCTAATATTTATTTCCTTATTTTCTGAGAATTAAAATAAGGAAGATCATCAGATATCACTAAATCAAATCCAATAATCAAATCTTAATTTAGTATTTGGAAACAAAATCTTCCTTTAAAATTTTGTAAAGCAAGATCTTTTTTCCTTAGGAAAACCAAATATTCAATATATATATATATATATACCAATTTCGAAAATTGTCTATTGATAGGAATAAAATATTAGATATCAAATATATATATTTTTCGAAAATCCATTAAAATACCAAATTTAAACAGATTTCGAAAATATATGTGTTTATTTAAAAAATAAACTCAAGGAGACTTATCTTTATATTGCAAAATCTTCCGCAAGAGGAAAATAAAGATTGCTTCCTTTGCTATTGTAAGCTTGCGGTTTGAATATATATATCTCCCAAGTCACTTAGGCTTTTCTTTTCATCGTGCAAATTCTTTCTCCTCATTCAAGTCTGAAGATCACCAAAAAGTCGTCAAGCCAACTGTCTTCAGTTTGGGAACGAGGTAAAAAAATAATTTCTTCTTCTCTTTCTTTCAATTTTTTCAGTTTATTTGAGTACTTTCTGCCGAACTTCTTCTTGACTGGCTTCTCCTACGTTTCTTCTCAGGTTATTGTAGCTTTTCTTTTGTCTTCCGAGTCCCGTTACTTGGATTAATTATATCTCGGTAGGGTTCCCTCGGATAATAAAGAAAAACACAATATTTATTGACAAAGAAGCATCCGTTCCGAAAAAATTAATCTGTGGGGCACCAGAATTTTCAAGGTACACAAAATATAGTTTTTTTTTTGCCCTAGGGGGCCGAACCCTAGGGTGGCCGAACCCTAGGTGGCCAAACCCTAGGGGATTTTGTACCAAAATTTAAACATTAGGAATCGTGATCGCTGTTTTGACCATAACTTTTGTTCCGTTTGGAGTCTCGGGGCCCATAATATATCAAAACGACCGTATCGACGAGTACTTCAAAAATCATCGCCAACGGCCATGACACATATCAAAATAACCCAAAAAATGGTTCCAAAGGATGAATTTTGGATGTCCGAAGTTTTTTGGAAAAATTTCCAATCTTGTTTTTCTTTCATAATTGTGATTTTGATCCTTCCTTGACTTCATTTCTTCTTATTTTCAGGTATTCTCAAGTGAAAGGCTCAAATTCTCCCTTTGCCATGGTAAGCCTACTCAAGTTCATATGTCTTACTTGACATCCTTAGTATCCTTATGTGGAGTCTTTCTTACTTGCAGGCCTCGTCCATCAGATGCTCTGAAGACTTACGATCGCACAACTTTTCCTGCACCAGATAAAGAAGGCTTGTTTCTGTATGTCGTGGCTTGCGGAGGTTGGGACGACTTCCCCCATTCTGGTCGCATTCCCCGCATGTGCATAGAGAAACAAGAATACCCTTTCAGTCCCTTTCGCTTCCTGCCTGACTCATCTAACCGTCTTCAAGGATGGCAACATTGGACTGACGAAATCCTCGGGAATGTTGAGTATAAAGCTATACTAAAGTGCACGGGCATATATCGCTGCATTCGGCTATATAGGGCATTCAACCATGTAGGGCATTTAACCATGTAGGGCATTCAACCATGTAGGGCATTAAACCATGTAGGGCATTCAACTATGTAGGGATCTACGCATCATGACGCCTTTACTGTGTTAATTTCCCACGGGTGCTTTTCTTCATGCACATTCGTTACGTTAGAGTATGTCTGCTTCCTTTTCTTTTTCAAATTACGTTCTTATTCTATATCATGCAGTCTTCCTGTTGTTGCTTCTGCTTCTTGTAGCCCATCCAGACTGTCTCCTAGGGATACCGAGTGCATTGCATACTTGATAGAGGCTGTCAAGCGGGCTGACAATTATACTCCATGCTTTCATGGTGACACGATCCTTCCAGACTTCATCTCGGGTACCTCCTCGAGTTCCTCCCCCAGGATCCTCTGCTGTCGAGGAGATGAGATTTACTTGCTCTAGAGTAAAGCCGAGGATCCTTGTTTTTAGATTGTCGAGAATGAAGATGGTAATGCTGATGATAATGATGATGATAATGATGATGATATTCCCATTGGATTTCTCATGGATACGGCAAGTGAGGTGGCGACCTCCACTATTTGTGAGCCTCGCTGACATAACATGATTGTTGTCGAGTCCTCTTCACCTCATGATGATCGTGTCAGCCTTAATGTTGATGATTTCAGGTCTGATGTAGGCTTAGGTCCTGCTGTGGTTAGTACAGTTCCATCTTCACGCCCACATATAACGTCTTCTCATGACAGCTTGGAGGGTACCAGTGACACCCATGTTGATGCTGATGCTATTATGGCAGTTAATCCTCCTCCCCCGAGGGGGAATCCTGCGAAACCTATTGTTGATTTCCATCCTCCCCAGAAGGATTCTCCCGAGGCTTCACCTAAAATGGAGGGTATAGTTGCTAGTTCTTTGGGTGGGGGCATCGATGCTTTACTTTCTTTGCCCGTTGAGGAGCTCGCTTTCTTCATCTTGATTCTGCCACCTCGCCTTTTAGTTACCTCGGCTATCCACCCCACAACAAAGATGTCGTGGAGCTACAGGCATTCTCTAAGCCCGTGATTTGTGCAGCTCCTCTCCCGACGAATATTTTTTCGTGCTGGGCTGGATCTCCTTACTTCTAGGTATGACTTTTTGTAGCTTTTTGTTATTTCCTGTATCAAAGAACTCATTTATATGTCATTTATCATAGTAGAGTTTCTTTAGCATTAGTGATTGTCTTTAACTTGAATATTTTCCTTAAGACCCAATATTTAGTATTGAATCATAAGTTATTCAAATTAATACTCCAAGACAACAATATTCATAATAATGAGAGTAAACGTGCAATTTTTTGATTTCTCGCAAACTAACACTTGAATCCATACTTTTAAAATCAAAGAATATTCAAGTATAAGTGAAAGTTTGACATTTTTATTAATAATCATATTGCTTTTAATGAAAAGCACAATGTTTCAAAAAATTTCATAAAGATAATAATAATAGATTTTGTTTTTGTCGGATAAAGCATAACATTCGCTACTTTTAGAGATAAAGTGTAACTTTCTCGGGTTTGAGGGCTTATAGTCAGGTGCCTCGATTACTTTTAGAGTTGAAAGTATAACTTTGAGGACTTATAGTCAGGTGCCTCGATTACTTTTAAAGTTGAAAGTATAACTTTGAGGACTTATAGTCAGGTGCCTCGATTACTTTTAAAGTTGAAAGTATAACTTTGAGGACTTATAGTCAGGTGCCTCGATTACTTTTAAAGTTGAAAGTATAACTTTGTGCCTTATCCCTTGGTACGTCGTGCCAATTGTTTGGCGTATAGGGTTTCATAAGGGCTTAAGTTGCATGCCTCGTCACTTGGTCATCCAATTTCTTGACAAGTGCAATCCACGAGGACTTGACCACCATCGTGGGTGGATTTTTAATTCGTCAATTCTTGTGTTTCCTCCCTTGGTCATCCAATTTCTTGGCAAGGGATACTCTTGAGTACTTCAACCACCATTTTCTAGTGGACCACCATCTTGGGTGATTTTTTTCGACCTCTTGGGCTACACCATGGGTAATAATGTTGCATGTTCCTTTTCCTTTGTGGTTTGAAAGTAGCTTTTCATACACGGTGCTTTTCTTTTCACAGTTCGATTTCTCCGGCTGCCAGCTTCTCATGGTATATCCTCCGCATACTGTAACAGTCCATAGTGGAATGTCCTGCGTACTGGTGGTACACACAGAAATCTGGTCTTCTTTTCATCTCTTCCGTCACCACAAATTTAGGCGTTGGAGGTTTCACCACTCCGTGCTCAACCCATTGTTCGTACAGGCCCCTGAATGCCTTCTCACTGCATGTGATAGCCTCTGGAACTGACATCCTGGTATACTTGCCCCCAAGTTTTCCTTTACTTTGTTCAAAATTTCGCTCAGTCTTCTCCCTTTTGCCCTCTTGTGGGTTTGACTGAGAGTCAGCCAAAGCCACAGTTGCTGTTCTCTTACCCTTCCATGTAACCATCGCATGGTTGATGGGCACTGTCATGATTCCTCCCAAAGCTTGTGCGAAGGATGAGAGGGTTGCAAATGAATCACAGGCCTTTGTAATGAGATGGGGCTTGAAGGAGTCTAGAGCACCATTGTTGCATATGCTAACCAAGTTCTTCTCTTCAATTGGCTCGGCACACTTCTGTGCTTGGGCCCTGAATCTGTCCACATAATCTGACAGCTCCTCATTCGGCCTCTACTCGAATCGCATCAGTTCTACAATAGTTACCTGTTTCTGCACATAGAAAAATTTCTTAAAAAATTGCAATTTTAGATCATCCCAATCATGGACTGATCCCTTCTCCAAATTGTAGTACCAACTGAAGGCACTATCCGTCAAAGTCTTGTTAAATTCCCTCATCAACAGATTATGGTTATTCACCTCATCATAACCCAACCATGGAGACATCGACTCCACGAACCTGGCAATATGCTCCCTGGCATTCCCTTTCTCCCCGTTATACTTTGGGAACTGCGGGGGGTGCTCAATATACCCTGCCGGGTACGGTTGTCTCCGTACATGTGCCGGGTAGGGTGGAGTAAAGTCCAACTCTGAAGGTCGGGATGTCTGCTTGCGAAGTTGATTGATCACATCGATCATATCATCCTTCGTCACATACTGACTCGTGGTATGGACTCTCTGAGGGGCTGTGATGTATTGATGCATAGGTGGTGTGTATGGTAAGGAAATTGGTTGGTGTACACTTGCATCCTGCACAATTTGTATCGGTGGTACTTGTTGGCTTGTTCGTTGGATGTGGCTCGGGATGGTCGGTATTTGCACTTGTGAAAATGCTGGGAGAGTGGGCGAGACGATGTTGATCTGAGGCTGACTTGCTTCCAATCTGAGTTGTGGCACATTGCCGCTGTTTTGGGGCTCCAAGTTGATGATCGGAATCGGCTGACTCTCCGTTGTTGGAAGCACAATCGGATTCTCTTTGTTGTTGCTGTTGTCCTCCACTTCTGCTCGTTCCCCCTGCGAACTTCCTGGGAACATAGCCCTAAAAGTGGGGATTTGCATCAACTGTTGGCGAAAATTCCCCATCTCTTCTTGCTTCCTTTGCATTTCCAACATCATGGTCATCATCATCCCTTGGCCTTCTCGTGCCTCCTGTAATGCTTTGAGCATCTCTATCTGCACAGCATTCGCAGTTGTCTGCGCTCCAGTGACTTCCTCACCTTGCCTTCCTGCGTTTGGCTGTCTAGCACTGGTTTGTTGTTGATCAGCCATTTGAGGTGATGTTGAACTTCCTTCCGAAACGTCTTCTAAGATGGGTTGATCAAAATCCAGATTCGCGCTTTGGAGCACTGGATTCACTTGCCTTGAAATTAATCGGATCCGTTGAAGTAATGCTTGTTGTCGGTGAAACTCTTCCTGTAAGTCTCCCACTTCGAGTTGTGGGCATACCCTTCACGAACTCTACACCTCCCCAGCAGAGTCACCAAATAAATGTAGGTAAGAAAATTACACCTTGTTAGGGTTAGGGTTTCGTGTTGGCTGGAGAGGAGAGAAATCCACAAAGAGTACGGAACTGATTGATTGATTGAAGAGGGGAGAAGAACAGGTGGGCGATTACTCCAATGACACGTGGCAGACTCTCAGAATCCGGAAACCGGGTTAGGGTAGCAGGGATTCCAAGAGCCTTCTTGAGTCTTCGAGTTGAGAGAGAGAGTTTCAAGTGTTTAGAGCTTCCAAGAGTCTAAGTGTAATGTCTTGAGAGCGATCCCCTTTTCTTAGAATAGAGGGGCTATTTATAGAGTTTTCCTGGGAAATAGTCACATGCCAGACACATGTTTTAAGGGAAATTTCCGAAATACCCTTTAATTATGTTTTAAAGGAGAAATTCCAGAAATGCCCTTTAATCATCAAAGTAATGCCCAAATTGCCCTGTTCTTCTAGCCACCAATCCAATCCCTCAATCAATTCCCAAAATGGGTCGCATCCACGAGTCTTCTGCCTTGGAACACATGGAGACTTCCCCGGGTCTAGTACATTTAATTAGGTCACATAAACCCTAATTTGTACATTTAATTAAGTGTTTTGTAAACCCTAATTTGTACATTTAATTCAATTAGGTCATGTGAACCCTAATATGCACTTGGGCCCAGAAAGAGTAAATGATAAGAGTTGTGCAGTTGAACACGATGAAGAATGAAAAGTGACCATTCGAGTAACTATGTATACAATATGGGTGAAGCCATCAGATCAGACAAAGTTATCCGTCTAAGTTCCAGCACCAAGCATACCTCAGCTGACAAACTTATGTATAAATGAAGTTCCTGCCTATTGCCTAACTAACAAATTTTATCAAATATTCAAAACAAAACAAAGTGAAGTACATATATATGTTGAGAATGGAGAATAATTATGATTATGATGAAGATGAAGGAATTAGTTGTTATGATTTTTTTTGTAAAAATCCTTCCCTTGGGTGTACTATGGATTCTTTCTGTGACCATTGTAATTGCATCTATATCTGCAATATGGGTTGAAGCAAGTGAGCGTCCTGAGCTGCTGAAACAAAAAGAATGTACCCAATTTGGACAATCATCATCCTGCCCTCTTTTTCCTTATTTTGCACTATCATCATAACGCCGAGTTTTGTTGCTATTCTGATTATGGATTATTTTAAATCGGATCGGGGGAGACGTTATGTTGTGATTGGCTTCTGCGTGGTTGTTGCGGCCGATATAATTTCTGTCGTGGCGTTTTCAGCCATAATTATATATAATATTGACCACAACCCGGAATCACAACAATGTTTTCCGGGTTCAAAATACCTTTGATGGGCTTCCATTATCTGGATGTGCATCTTTTATCCTATTTATTTACTAGTACCAAAATTATGTCCGCGAGATGCTCCTTCCAAGCCGCTCAACGATGATTGTATAATTGTTTGATTGTAATTGCTGTGGTTGGTTGATGATGGTGGTGTTTTAATTAAGTAATTGTATTGTTTTATGAAATTAAATGATTCAACCAATTCGTACTCCTCTATCTTTGTTAATGTTTTGTTAGCTAGGGTTTCAACCATTTTCATATATGACTACATAGATTTTATATATGTATATATGGGATAAGAAAATTGAAATAAAAGACCTCTTTTTTATTTTATTTTTGTTTTTATCGTACAACATCACAACAGATTAAAGTCTATCAATAGTTCTTCATAGGCCCCTAAATTGAAAAAAAGAGAGAAGAAACTAAACATAATACTTCAAATATTGGCTCTTCATATATATTTCCCAGCATAAGTATTTTCATGTAACAAATGAAACTATATTCATGTATGTTTATATGAATGTTTAATAGTAGACACTTAATGGAACAAAAAAAATTTAACAAATGAAACTATTTTCATGTAACAAAAGGAGTAACATGTGTGTCTATATGTATGTTTCAGGAACAACACAAAGATCAGTGGCATATCTTATGATATTAGGCTTGTTTTCAAAGCTGGCAATACCATTTGTACAATACTAGGTATGTTTCAGGAATGCCCCAAAGATCAATGTCATGTAACATTAGGCATGTTGGATGTTGATTTATATATCCTTTGTTGGCTTTGTATTTTCTTCTCTAAACACTGTTATTGTAGCCTTGTGCTATTTGAGAATCACAGATGCTATGTGAAAAGGCTCTACTTCCTTCGAAAGCGGGATCTTGGCACATTTTTTGCTGTTGAAGACGATAACAAAGAAATAGAAATTATCCATACTGTAAAATCCATGCCCAGATTTGTTTAAAATAAATCCCTAGACATGAATAATTATAACTTCCAAATACTTGACCAATCAAAGTGTTTTCTAAATTGCCATATAATTTATAATCCTCCTTCCAATTCTATTTTACTTTGTTTGTTTGAGGAGAATTTTGGAACCAATTAAGCTTTAACAACGCATATACAAAATAAAGTTCAATTCAACTAAAGTCATCCCTGAAATGATTTTTCACTTTCATTTTCTCTCCTACAAAATGGAGATGTTACCCAAACTGCGGCAAAAACAAATTTGAGTTTATTTTAAAACAAATAAATTTCACCGAGAAGGTTACATCCAATCATTGTCTACAAATCAAGAATAACATTAGATAGAACGGGAATGTGTACCTGAATTGATCGAGTGAATGGGTCAAATCTACAAATTCAATTGCATTTGCTTTGTTATCCAATTACTGCATGTTGTTCAAAAAAACTTACAACATACCGGTAATAAATGCAAGTATTTGCAATGAACACCACATTATTTTAAGAGTAAAAAAATGGTTTAATTCAAATATATATTGTAAAATTTGATGATTCAAATCGTAGAGTAATGAATCAATAAATCGTAGAGTAAAGAATCGTAGAGTAATGTTTGAATGAATGAATTTTCATTTTTCTGAATTACTGGAACTACCTTACAGAAAAACTAAACTTTACAATAAATCTATTACTCTATTTATACAACTATAAACCTATATGTATACATTATGTATCTATGCATATTAGTTATGATCTAATTGTCTGGGCTCTTCTATATATCTATGATAACTACTAAACTACTCTCTTCAATACAAGGAATAAGTAACATGTGTTACTGCCACTGTATATGAAAATCACCCCCATTGTGCGATGCCGACCCTGTGTATTTGAGTCCACTTAATATAGATGCTTTAATGTCTTTAGTCTAGATGTCAGTCTTAGTTACTACAGAAACCACATGTGTGGGTCATGACATTTTGTATGACATGGATCCTGATATTGTTGTTGTGTTGAATCAATAACATTTTCATCACTCCCCCCCCCCACAAGTGAAAGGTAAGAAATAATTGATCAACTTGAGTTTGGACAATAAGTGTCAGTGTTGATCTCTGTTCAAAGCCTTGGTAAATATGTCGATTAAAGCAGAATAAATAAAAGTAGGAGAAATGATGTCAGCAGTAACCTTTTCCCGGATGAAATGACAATCCAAATCAATGTGTTTAGTTCTTCCATGATGAATAGGATTTTCAAAAGGGCTAAATACACTTCCGTTACACCAAGTATCACCATATTCATGAGTCGGCGCCCAAAGAATTTGGGCTTACAATTTATTACATCAAGTACTAATTTCATATAATTTAGCCCCCAATTTCAGAATGACGGCAAAATTGGCCGGAATACCTAAATTTCTGGCGAGACACGTATTTTATACGATTTGACCGTATAGCATACGATTTGACTAAAACAACATGGTTGTTGCCTTTCCCGCCTTAATAGCATACCCATTTCCCTCCATTCTCTGTCAATAAATTTAGCAACAACAAAGAAAAAGCAGTAACAAAGAAGACCAGAAACAACAAAGAAGAAGAGCAACAAAGATAAGACCACAAGCAGTGAAGAAGAAAACTAGAGCAAAGAGAGAAGAAGACCACAAACAGTGAAGAAGAAGACCAAAGAAGAAGAGCAGCCATAAAAAAACTAACCACGACTACCGTGATTTGTCAATGTGGTTTTCCAGCAGCACTTAGGATTGCCAATTCCGACCTAAATCGTGGGAGAAGATTATTTGCTTGCCAATCCATTGGGGTAATTTTTTCTTCATTCCTTAGCTAGAATTTTTGCTGCAGTGAAATAGGGCTTGTAATTTTATGTCAAACCTTCATGCTTATTATGCTTATTGCAGAATGGATGTGGATTTTTTCGTTGGAGTGATCCCCCAGTTGAAGGTGGGTTGCTATCAAGATGCACAACCATGGAAAAGGAAGTTAAGAAGATTAAAAAAAATTAACATATGTATTTCCCTCATGGTGCTGACACGGTTCATTATGATAATCCATGATTGAATTATGTAATACAAGAAATGTAATAGCAGCATATGCAAGAAATGTAATCCAAGAAATGTAATGAAGACTTTGTTCAATGGCAATAACACGTTAATGACAGTGTGTAAAATTTGAAATGTAATGAAGATTTTGTTTAGTGAAGAAATGTAATGGCAGTATGTAATGAAGATTGTGCCTTGAAACACATACCGTAATAAAGAACCAACAAAAGGGAACCAACCAACATGAAACAAAGCAGCAAAATGGATATAATAGAGCACATACCATAATAAAGCACCAGCAAAAGGGAACCAGAGTTTTGCCTTGAACCAGAGCCATTTGAGCAGCTCCTAATAACGAATCAGCTTGAAATAGAGCCACATGAAACATTGTCCCAAACAGAGCCACACGAAATAGAGCAGCACCTAACAATGAACCAACACCCAAATATACAAACAGAAAAAATATACAAACACACATACCCATTTTCGTTTAATGACTAACCATATATTTCAACAAGCTAAAGAAGTTTACATTGTTCAAAAAGTCATAGTTACAATTGATGTGATAAAAAATATGTAACTGCAAGTGCATAGTGTCAAATTGAAGAACTGATAAGTACATGTCGAACCCACACAGACTAGATTAATTTCAATGTATCCTTAATATCTATTTTAGGCGAATTAGAAATAAATATGGTGGAGATGATTAATTAACTAAATAATGCAAATTAAAAATTAACAATGAAAACTAGTAATGAGAAAAGCTACCTAGGAATCCGAATCCACTAAGTACTAAGCTAATAAACAATTTCTTATTTTCCAAATTACCCAAATTATTTTTCCTTCCCTTTAAAAATAATGATTCATATAATTAATATGGGCAAGCATAAGTTATGAAAAATTCACAGATTAACTATAATTTATCAAAACCTCGCAATTAATATAAGAATCATATGCAATTAATGCGAAGGTAAATATGAAGGCGAAAACAATTTGGCACTAATTCCAGAACGGAAAGAAAATATTAATTATGAAATACCTAATTTCATCATCATCCTAGGTATTAGAAATTTAGCTAGCCATGGAAATTAAAACCAACAAAATCAAAATTAAAACTACTAATAATAATTGCATGAAATAAGAACAATAATTAAAAAGAAAATTTCTATTAGATTAATAAAAGAAAGTTATAAATACTCCTTGACACTAGTACCACACATGATTGGAATAAGAGGAAAGACAAAAGCTCTTAATTGCTAAATATCTCACTCCCTTCTACACTAGCGAAAAACTAAGGAAAAGAAAATAACAAGTGGTGCCCCTCTCTCTAAAACAAGAGACCTATTTATAGGGAAAATAAATTTGTGCCCTAATTTAGATTCATTGAACTTGGCCTCTTTTGTTTCTTTTTTATCCTCCTCTTTTCTTTTGGACTTCAACCTCTACATGGTAATCTCCTAAGAGTCTTTTTCTATATTTAAAAGCTTTAACAATTATCTTTACTTATTCACCAAGATAAATAAGGTAAATCCTACAAAATAAAATAAAATGTATTAGTTAAAGAAAATAAACATATAAAATAATAAATATCGGACTATTAAAATGTATAAGAAATGTGTCTATCAGGTAATTCAATTATTAGAATCCCTTGATGGCGGGTAGTTGGGACCCCCATACCATTAGATATGGATATAAGGTTTTACGAGGTAAATAAAATCAACATAAAGCAACAAAGACACCTAGATCCGCACTAGATCCATGTCGAATCTAATATAAAGGTTAAAGTTTTTCACTTTGAAACTGATAACAGGCTAGATCCAAGATAGATCTCATGTGGATCTAGAAAAAAGATTCAAACTTTAATAACACAAAAGCAAAATAACTGAGGGAATATATTAGATCTAACTTGGAATCGAATAAATTGACTCGAGGATATCATCGGGTGACTAGGAGGAGATTTTAAATGTAGAAAATCTTCTCTAACCATCAATAATCCTATAGGGAGGATCACCACACCCTAGATATGGATCTAGGATGTAGGGATAGCCTCAACAAAATATTTAATTGGAACAAAATAAACCAGATCTAAGCACAACAATTGATAAAATTCAACAAATCTACTAGATCTATCTTAAAATTGAATAAAGATTAAATCTTTCACCTTGAGGAGGGTGAGATAGACTTCTTTGAACTTGGATCTACAAGATTTAGCTCTCAATGGATGAACTTTGATACAAAATAGCTAGATCTATATGAAAATCTAGAGAGAAATTCCTAAGTTGCTCTTCAAATACAAATTTTTTCTCTCTTAAACTCATCTCTTGAAATATGAGCTGATTTCGGCCATTTATAGGTCTTTGGGCTTAGCCGCAGCTATACCTGCGGTTGGCCCAGGTAAGGCCCACCAACCTGGATTTTAGAGCCGGGACACATCAATTTTTCGTACTTCATGCTGGAACGTCCGTAACTTTCAATCCGGGAATAGTTGGGATGCGTGTCATATCATTCCGAAAAGCTCTTTTTGAGAGCTACACAATAACATAAAGCTTGGCCAATTCTGGATCTGGGAAGATAGGGCAAAGTGCAGAAATGGTTCTTCCCGTAGATGTCAGATAGTCAACCGTCACGCCTTACATAGTTCCTCGCTTGGTATTCATCGTGGTAGTTTTGTGTACTTTGATCTGAGTCCCAAAATCCTGCGTGCAGATGTCTCTTCCTCTGGCTGAAATGACTTTTTTTCCCTCCTACCAGGGTTGGAAAAGATATGTAAAATTTTGGGTGTCTACAGATGGGAGCTGTCGTTAACACTCCGAAATTAATACATTACTCTATTAAAACAAGAATTAGTATAGCGATAAGAAAAGATCGATCCCACAGAGAGTGATGTTGCTTTATATTTATCCTTAGGTTTCTAACAATAAATAAAATATGGGGGTTTTGAGTTTGATTAATTAAACTAACATAAATAAAATAAGAAGAATAATCAATGAATAAAAGGCTTCAGTTCTTAAGTTCAGTATTACCTTTCCATAATAACAAGATAATTAAGCATGACACTATTTACTCTTCAATGAAACTAATAGTCCTAGATAACAATAAGCTCTGCTACCCGAAATTTTTCTTAGATTATCACTTAATGAAACAAGCTCTTCATAAAATTCTAACTATCACACAACCTAGAACAAACTCTCTAGATTTAATATAATAGCAGCATTAAAAAATAGGGAATTAGACTATTCCAAGCAACAATCACATAAGCTCGGATTATTTAACATGTCTTCTGATAATCATAGCAATACTCAAAAGTTTGTCCACAATCATGTATCACTAATTACTACTTGTGATTAGGAACAATATCAATTACACGTAATACTATTATTTAATCTAGCATATGATATTAGTTCATCAATTCAATCCTGCAGAAATCAGATCAATTAAACCCAATAACATTCAACAGTTAATTCAGATTATCAAAAATGAATTTCATATAAGAAGAGATAAATAATGAATACTTAATTAAACCATTAATTATAAATAAGGTTCAACATCCGTTAGAACTGAAAATAAAGAACTTAACTTGACATGTCTTCAATCTTGCCCCCAAATCTAGGGTTCACAATTGTAAGCATACAAGACCCTTCAAACTTGACTAAGAACATCTATTTATACTCTTAGAACAAAGTCCTAAAACCCAAAGAAGTACAAGTCCAAATTACATTAGAATTCTGCCAAAAAACGCGAAGCTGGAAATCAAATATGTCGACCTGGTGCTGTCGCGCCAGGATTATACTAGCACCAGCGCTACCGTGCCACGACGCTGCCGCACTGAAATCCTTCTTCATTCTGGCTCTACAGCGCCAGAAGTCCAGAGAAGCTTTTAACATCTGCAGAACGATGCTGTCGTGCCAAGATTCCACGAGCTAACGGCGCTGCTGTGCCAGATATGACGCCCCCAAATCCGGGTCCCCTGATCCTCGGACCTGCTGCGTAACGGTACTACCTTCATCTCAAAATATACAACCTTTATTCATAATTTAATGAATACATCCTGACTTTAATACCATTTAATACATTAATCCTTCTATTCCAGAATCTGTAACCTTAACAATCGGTTATTACAACTGTAGATCTTACGTGATCTAATTTATACTTCTCAAGGTATAAACAATATGTTTTATAATGATACATTAGTAGTGAGTATTCATAATCCCATTTTAGACTATGCATACAAGTATTCCCGCGTTTAACATATGGTCGAGTACAATTACTCTAATAGGATTACACGCATGTGTTTATTGTTATTAAAACACCAAACATCTTCCATCACAATTCCTTCTTGTGAACCTTCATCTATTTTTAATTCTTTGACACTAGGGTCATCTGTTTGTATCGACCTTTATCTGCAAAAATTATTTGCAAGGTTGAGCACGACAGCTCAACAAGTTCAATAGTCTACACATTTCATGTTTCATATAGCATACATATTATATCTATTTATGCATCATAAGTTTTAACAATGCATCACCATATGCTTCATACATTTCATGTTATGCATCTCTATATAGATCATGCTTATACTTCATACTTCTCATGATATGCATCTCTATATGCATCATACTTGACATGCAACACAACATAATCTTCATGTCGTATATCTAACGCATACTTCATAAATTCCATGCCTTGCATTTAGTTACATAATCATTCATGTAATCAACGAGTTCATATAAGACACGTGTTACATTTACTAACATAAACGTGGCTCAATACATATTATCACATAAGAGCAAGTTACTGAAGAACTTGCCTGGTCGGCTGCTTTCTATTAACTCTACGATGTTGTTCTTGCAAGTAGTCCCCTGAAATTTAAAAATTTAACTTCCGATTAGCTACAACTAAACATCAACAAGAGACTAGATAAGTCTGCTCAAGGAACTCATGAGGTTCATACTATGGTCCTTTCACACTACCCATGGTTTAACCTGACAGCTCTACGGTCAGTAGGGCTTTAACACTGTCGATAGAGTCACTCTACAATCTGTGGGGTGACTCTACGATCATTGACCCAGCTCTTCTAATTCAGTCATGCTACTCTACGATCAGTAGAGCTTTAATACATTTAGTGGAGTCACTCTATGATTGGTGGGGCGACTCTACGATCGTTATGGTCACTGTCAGTAGAGTCACTTTACGATCTGGTGGGGCGACTCTACGATTATTAACCAAGCTCTATGACTAAGCCATACTACTCTTTAATCACTAAAGTTTTGCTAACTTGGTGAAGTTATGCCAAGCGTTAGTTGGCTAGGCTTAGAAGTGTTCTGTTATGGCTCTACGACCACCAGCTAAGCTCTACGACTCCTTGATGAAGCTCTACGATCGTCTAGTGAAGCTCTACGATTAGTAGAATTCACCATACAATTGCCTCTAAGAATGGTCAACACACTCTATGATGGCCGAGGGAAGCTCTACGATTATCGAGTGGATCGACTGTCTTACTCTACGATTGCCGAGGTGTTCGGCTGTCTCACTCTACGATTGTCGAGGGATTCGGCTGTCTCACTCTACGATTGGTGGGGTGAGACTTTACGATGGTCGAGCGACTAGGCTGACTTACTCTACGATCGTCAAGCAATACTCTACGATCTTCGAGTAACTTGACTGACTTGTTGTACGATGGTCGAGGGATACTCTACGATTGCCAAGCAAACTCTACGATCGTAGATTATGCTCTACTGATGCTAACTGACTCGGCTTACATTCTTCTTGCCCATAAGGGCACTCTACGATCTGAGTAAAGTTACTTTACGGTCGTAGGGTCCTTTTCACTACTATACTCAAGGTCACTTCATGATTTCAGCTTAAGGAACATTCCTTGGTTGCTTGGTCTGAGATCATATAGGTCTAAACACATGGTTTAGGCCTAACTCATGGTTATTAAAATCAAAGATTGACTTAAGCTCAATGTTAACTATTGTGTCTGTTCACACATGACTTGACAGAAGCTTTAGGTCTGCCTTATTAGAAAGATCATGGTGTATACTCAGATATACTTGCTTCTTTGGTTTCACTAGTATTTAGTCAGAGGTCCTACAGTCTTCCTCTATGGTCTATAAACACCAAGCTCTGAGATTTCATCATAAGAAACATCTCAAGTTGGTCTTATCACTACAAGTCTGATCTGAGTTTGTCTCAAATCAGTCACTGGTCTTACATAGCTGGACACACAGTCAAGTAGTTATAACTACCTCATTAAAACTTACAGTGCTACCATCCTTATGGTTTAACAAATGTACGGTCATAAGATCTATGAACAACATTCATAGTTGTAACAACATGATCACAGAGCACTGAGCTCATGGACCATTTCGGACCCTTAAGCTAGCTCGCACATTTAGCCAACATACACAGTAATAATATTATTAATAGATCATAACTACTGAGATTAAAACTTCTCACCTCTTGATTTGGTTGTTCTTCTCTTCTTTTTCCTGAAATATGGAATAAAGTTTGAAGGCATACACCAAACCTCCTCTTCAAGTGGTCTGCGGCCTTCTTTCTTTTCTCTCTTAGTTATTTTGTGCTTTCATAATTCACAAGATTAAGGAAGTAACATTTGCTAGACTGAATGGGGTAGTCCATATATAATCTCCCCAAATCTTTACTTACACCCTCTATATCTATACATGGTCCGTACATCTCTTTTCTATCTCTCCTTGCTATCCCCTGAATTAAAGGATTTCCCTTATCTTTTTCCTTGCTATCCCTTGATTTAAGGGATTTCCATTATCTCTTTTTACTAGGTATGAAGTACATGGAGTTGGTAAGAGTTAGTCACCAACTTGTACTTAAATAAATAAAATAGAAAGTGACATAAGACACTATTATCCTTCTGTTAGAGTTTATGCCCTAGAGGCCAATTATTTGATGTAATTGCTTAACATTTCTTTTGATATTTGATTGAATAAATAAATTCTTTTATTATGGTTTCTTTTACTGTGTTATATAAATGTTAGCATAATAAAAGTCCTTAGAATAATGATACAAATTATATAGCTTCAAGTATGTGACTTGAACATAAGATTATATAATTACAATTAGTATCATTAATCTTAAATGTCCCTAGTCGAGTATCATTGTTAATGGGACAACAATGATACATTGAGACTAGTATGTGGATTGACTGATGGCCAAATCTCATTGGTCATTAATATATGAGATATTAAGTCAATGCATAGGTACATGTTAGAGAACAATGTATTGGACAGACCTACCATGAGAATTCTACGTGGAGCATTATGCAAAGTGTCATTAGCAATTCTCATAGTGACAATGATGTAATGGTCCTCCGACCTGAAATCACTATATTACTACACGGGAATTTATGTACTTTGATATCATCAAAGGTCACCTTTAATATGGTGGACAATAAAAGTGATTATTGGGTACATCATGAATCGTGTGAGCAATATGAGTGATCTAGATGGAATTTAACCCTCATATATGTGACATCCATAGGCCTCTTGATTGAGTAGGACTATGAAATGCATGGTCATGCTCAAATAGTGATTTGTTTGATATAGTCTACTCATTGATCAAGAAAACTAAGATTAAATTATGAAGAGTATGACACATTCCATGGCTCGAGTTTAATCTAGGGTGTCAAGGTTAAAAGGATTAAATTACATTGAAACATTGGTCACGAAAAGGTTGCATCGAATCACCGATCTTATTATTACTTGGGTAGCAGTGATGCATTACTAGATGCCACTCACTGTTTATAATTTTATAATATGATTTTAAAATTATTGCCAATATAATAATAACCTATAGGGTCACACACTTAGAACGTAATTAAAAGAGAATTAATTTAAATTGTAAGGGTTTAAATATGTCAATATGATTGATAGTATTTAAATTACGAATTTAAATTAACAAGATAATTTGTATATATGTATATTAATTAAGTAAGACTTAATTAAAATATAATATATATAAATTCGAATTTTACTTTTCTAATAGGATTAGGGTTTTGGTAATTCTTTTTGCCAGCTATATATATATGATATATCAGCTGTTTTAAGGGGTATAGAAGAAAACAAAAACCCTAGCCATTTTAGAAAAGAGAGTTGAGAGAAAAAATTCAGTAAAATCCAGATCTTGGCGGCTAGTACCGAAGTCTCTTTGTTGCAGATCGTTTGACGGTTCGCGGAGCGTTCGTGTGGATACCATAGAGACGCAGTTCCGTTGGATTGCGTTGGAGATTCGAAGCTGTTCCAGAGTCTTCCTTCATCTTCATTCAAGCTCGGATAATCGGTAAAACAAATCTAAACCTCTGAATTAATTTGTTTTCGCATGGATCCTGTTTTAGGGTTTCGGAAAATCGTTTAAAAATTTTTTAAATTCCGCTACGTTTATGTGCCGAAATCCTTACACCTTCCCCCTTGAGTTCGAGTGGCTACATTGCCAAAGTTGGGTCAAAAATTTAATAACCCAGTTTACAAGTTCATACACTTACCTTGGATTGGCTTGTTTAATAAATAGATTGAACTAGTCCACTATTAATAATTTCTAGTGGGGTTATAAGTCATTATTATTGATGACTTCACATAACTCATTTAAACATACCATGTTCAGTAGAACATTTAATAACTTACTAGCTTCTCAATTTCCTTTACGGACTTAGCTCCTTCATGTAATATAAAGTATATATTAGTTATTATACATATTATACATTACCCATAACACTTATTAATACAAATGTACCATTCTTTTATATCATATGCACAAATGTAATTCGTATAACCATTTGTTACATACAACTCCATATTTTATATCTTTCGTGCTTATTGCACCAAATACCATGGTAAAATATTCATAAATCTTCTTTATAAAAACATACTCTATTTGATTAATAATTCATCATATTAGAAATTATTTTAATACACTTTAATAAATGTGTATTCTACTTCGGTATACAAAAATTTAATTATCTCTTTTCATTAATAAATTGTTTCTAACAATTTATTTACATATAGTAAATATATTATTAAATAATATATCCACCACATACACTCACGTAGGCGTTAACATATTTAAAAAAATAATAATTTAAATTTAAATACAATAATTTTGTATCCTTTAATAAATTGTCTTCCACAATTTATTATACAAAAATCTCTTAGCTCAGTTTCTTTCCCCTCCTATAAATTGTTTCCAACAATTTTATAATAACTACTTAATAATAACATATTCGTTGTTTTCAAGTTATCTCATTGCACAACAAGTAATTTACTTATGAAATCAATATATCGCATAATAAGAATTTTATATATATAAATTCTTATTATAAAATTTTTCGAAAACTCGGATCGTCACATCGGACCTCCTTCAAGCAACGATTTTGTATCTTTTCCTCTTTTCAGCTCCAATTCCTCCTAAATAAGTCCAGATACACATAAAATATGTAATAAAACTAAGCATACAAGAATCAAAATCATCGAATATTATGCACTTATCAAATTCCCCCACACTTAGCCTTTACACGTCCTCGTGTAAACCAAAACAAATGTCATATTGAAATCAACTGAATTTTATTCAACCAAACTTCCAAAGATTTTAAATCAATTTTCATCCATGAATTTCAACACTAATTAACAACAATTTGATCAACACTTCCTCAACCAATTCACAACAACAACCTCATCATTCCCCACTGAACATCTCTAAATCAAACCGGAATCACATAAATGTCTCTCCTATGATCAACATAAATGCTCAACTCAGTTCATATGGGACAACAACTGTGCACACTGACTTAATACTAAGAACATGTTTTTTTTACTATTTTTTTTCCACTAAATAGGACCTCCAACTTCAAATTCTTATAGGTGAGTGCATTTTATGCTCCATCTCACACTATACACATTCTTTTCTTTTACAGGTGAGTGCGTTTTACTCTCCATCTTACTTATCTGCATGTATTTATGGGAGAGTGCGTTTTACGTTCCGTCTCAACCCACCACATGATTATGCACTTTATTTTTTTTCTCTTCTTCTTTTCTCAATTTCTCCTCAAATCTTTTCAAAATTTTCCAATTTCTTTCTTCTTTTTTTTCATATGGCCCTACAAACAAGATAAGCAGCTTAACAGTTCTAAATTATGAAATCAGTGCACATAGTCAAACCCCACATAAAACTTAGCCAAGTAAGTATGTATCTCATATTCAAGTACTCATGCAATACAAATTAAATCCAAATCTGTCAACTATGGGTCCTGACTCAATTATCATCATTCATTAACTGATTTAGCATCAAACAAATTCTGCAATTAGCATCAACTTCCATTCTATATCCATAACCTTTAAAAGCCTAGCCAAAGAAAACCAGTTTTTTTTAGGGAAGGAAAAATTTAAACTTTTGAAGCAATTTTAAGGCGGTAGTGCATAAGCTAAAAAAACAAACTAACCTTAACCTTAACCTAAAACTAAACCCTCTAGAATGCTTTCGGATCAGTGCAACTGTAGGTGGACTCAGGAAGGAAGTGGATGAAAAAAATGTCGACCCAATGAACATGGTGGATCAACTCGAGTTTGTGGGTGTTCGATCTCACAGAAAAGTCAAACGATATAGGGATAAAACCAAGCGTTAGATTGTGAAGCGGTCTTCCAAGTATAAACTTGATCTGGGATAAGAATGCAGGAAAGTCGGGCTGACGACTATAAACTAAGCGCTTGATGGGAGGCAACCCAATCATTATCTTAGTTTCCATTTGTCATATTTTTAATTTTTCACTTTATTAGTATAATTAGTTAGTTAATTTTAAGAATTTTATGTGCTTTCTAATCTCAGTCGTGATCATCCGTGAGTCTTTCTAATCCTTGTAGCTTTTCATTGTTACTAGTATCAGGTATTGAGGTTGCAGCTGAAAGCAAAGGAAGGATAAATATTTTTTTCAGAAACAAGGAAATTCGCCCCAGCGAGAAAATAAGGTAGGAGGAGCTCGCCCAGGCGAGAACCTCTCTGCCCAACTTCACCCTAGCGGTTCCAGATCTCGCCCCACCTCAACCCTCTCTATCCATCCTTGCCCCGACGAGCTTTCTAGGTCAATTAACCTCGCCCCGACGAGGTTAGCAGATTTCAGTTTTTAATTTCCTTCTCGAACCCGATCGATTTACTCTCTCCCTCCATCCCTAGCATCGAAAATGTGACGCCCCCAAATCCGGATTCCATAACCTTGGCATTTGGTGCTCACGATCCAACATCTTCATACACATTTTATAACTAAGCGGAATAAATAAACATAAATTGTTTGTTACATAAGGTTCTACATCAAATCCCAAGGGTCTAATAACCTTTATTTATTACATACCTTAACAACCACAAAAGGTTTACGTAAATAATTTACATAGGATATTAACATAATTAAACATGCATTATCTATTCTTGCACTTTTGCTTTTCCTTTGTCCTTGTTGGATGTCTCTGGCTTAACTGAAATAAACGTCATGATATAGCAAGGGTGAGCAACTAATTCGCTCAGCAAGTTTAAATACAAGAAAAATATATCATGATTCGACAGAATTATCTGGTGAACTTTCAACAATATATAATGATTGTGAAGAAACGAAAGTCAAGCTTCAATAAATGGAAGATTTAATAAATAATGTTGAGTGGCCAGCAATGACCATGAACATATGCGAAAGTTTACCAGCAGTTACACTGGACCTTTTAAAAGTTTTGGTAATCAAGGGGATCAGCCTTTCATACCCGGTGAATATGCATACCATCTAAAGTCGGGCAATTATTCGTTTGTATTCGATATATTGCCTTAAAAAAATATTCTTTTTCTCAATCGAAGAGTCCGTACCAACAATTGGTTTGGAACAACTTTTAGAAACGTATTTTAACAAATTTAAATCATGTTCGGTCTAGCTGATACAATTAGCTAAGACCTAGTTCATAAATAGTTCATAAATAATAGAACTCAAATTATTTCACAGTTCAAATAATAGAACAAGAAATCAATTGCACTAAGTGCGAATAACAATAATCATTATGGATGTGGAATAATCAACAATAATTATCCACTAACATGCTTTTAAAAATAATAACTCAAGTTTGAGTTAGAAAACTTGTCTCGATTGCGGTCTACTGCTACACAATTTAAGTTAACTTCTTAAAGAAAGACTTATAATTGATAAGATTGATCTTTCAATTAGCATAACATATATTGACTTATAATACTACTACCCTTGTATTAAATTATCTAACATTTAGTCATACAATTAAACGTTAGATATCACATCAAATCCTTAGTAATATTATCATCCCTTGATAATATTGCTATCACAAAATCATCATCTTAAACTCTCATCTAATATTATTAATCACTTAATAATATTTTAATCCCTTATTAATATTATTAATTACTTAATAATATTTTAACCTCTTATTAATATTATTAATCATTTAATAATATTTTATTCAAT
This sequence comes from Aralia elata, assembly GCA_034770075.1. Taxonomy (NCBI): domain Eukaryota; kingdom Viridiplantae; phylum Streptophyta; class Magnoliopsida; order Apiales; family Araliaceae; genus Aralia; species Aralia elata. Next base: position 34,445,574 of record CM068377.1, read on the forward strand.
TTCAAATATTATTAATCATTTAATAATAGTTTACTCATTCACTAATATTATTATTCATTTAATAATATTTTAATCGTTTGTAAACAATTTAATTTAATCATTTTTCTCTTACTATTTAATTTATCTAACACACATATCATGACATCCTTATAACATAAAAACAAATGACCAAAATATCCTTATAAAGTCTTTATATATCATATATTGATCATTAATAAATAAAATCACATTTACAAGTTTTACAACTTGATTTAACTTAACTTATCTATTTATTCATAATCTAAACATAGCCATGAAAAATACCAAAACAACTTTTTATTTTTTTCTTTTCTGGAAAATATCAGTATATGATATTTTAGTGATAATATATTTTTGCTGTAATTTTTCAGTTTCGTTTACTATTTTTAAGTGGTCCAAAATAGTCCGAAATTGTTACAATTATTATAAATTATCATTTTGTTCAAAAATTATAAAATTTATACGGTGGTCTCCTGTTATCAACACCTAGCTCCTGTAAAAATTTCACAAGTTTTTGAGTTGTATTTTAGGAGTTATTACAGTTTATTTTTAAAAACGCACTTTCTTATAAAAGCCATAACTCTCATTCTAACAATTAACAAATTACCATCTTTGGACAGGATCTTAATAATCAGTATACTAACATTCCGCAAAATATCAGAATTTTTAGAGCAACTAAAGTGGCCAAAATTGCCATTGACACAAACTGACCTGTGACAGTTTTAACCTACAGTTTTTATTCCATCCGCTTGGACTGTTTTACCAAAACAGTTGTGATGGCTTGCTTAGTTAAAAAATTTGAATTCTACCACTTGGATTTAACAACTAACTCATATATCTAACACCCTTCTTTTACGGATCAAAAAATTGATTTACGGATTTAAAATGGTAAAGGTCCAAAGTGGACTGAAAATTAAGGTTTTATAAACTAAAAACTATTTTTCATCTTCTTCTTTGTTCAAGCTTACAAACACATAAAATAGTAAGATCTAAGCATGAAACTACATAAAACATATAAATCTAGTGTTCTTTGGTTCAAGATCATAAACTCATGATTTATTACTAAATATCCACAATAAATCATATTAAGATAACAAGGTTTTGAGTTTTTGGGTTTTTATACCTTGTCTTATAGGCTACCCTTCTTCTCCTTCCAAAATAATTTATGGATCTTGGAGACATGCAACAAAACTCTTTTTTTTTTTGAAATTTTGGCAGCCTCTCTCTCTCTTGTTTTGCTCTTTAGCTTATGAACTTAGGAAATGTAAAAATGAAATAAACTTTGGCTAGCAAATGAAATGCACTCTATTTATAGCTATAAAAATGTATACTTATAACATATGTATGTATACATTTAATATTTAAAAATCTCACATTTTCTAAGATATCCCACAAATTATGGACCTCATCTTATTTTGTTAGCCAATATAGGAGACACTAGGGTAGAAGAGTTGGTGACTAGCCTTAGAAAAAATTGAAATGAAGCATTATTACTCCCTCTTTCCACATCCGACTACTCCCCCTCTAATTAACCCCATTTTTGATTTTATTTATTTACTTAATTTGGTATTTTAATCTTCTAGAAGATCCATCCCAAGTTGGGCTAAGGTTTGGGCCATCCTTAATTTCATTTGGACTCTCTAATAAATTGTTTGGGCCACTAGAACTATCATGGGTCCATCTCAATCACTTTCTCCTCCAAATCATTTGGCTTTTTCTTCATCATTCTTCATCATTTTCTTGAGCCTCTTTCACCTTGTCTAATAAGGTTGGACTTGCTTCCATCTCAATCACTTTCTCCTCCGAATCATTTGGCTTTTTCACCTCCAACTGCATTCTTGTCAATGCAAACAACGTCTCTCTACTCTTTCTACTTAAAGCATCTGCCACTACATTGGCCTTTCCCGGATGGTATAAAATATCACAATCGTAGTCTTTGATCAATTCTAACCACCTCCTCTGCCTCATGTTCAATTCTTTTTGTGTAAAGATATACTTCAGACTCTTGTGATCTGTATATATCTCACACTTTTTCCCATAGAGATAATGTCTCCATATTTTCAGGGCAAACACTACTGCTGCCAACTCCAAGTCATGGGTAGGGTATCCCTTTTCATAGTCCTTCAATTGACGTGACGCATACGCAATGACTTTACCATTCTGCATCAGCACACAACCCAGTCCCTTGTGAGACGCATCACTATACACTGTAAAACCTCTCGTACTATCTGGTAAGGATAACATAGGTGCCTCACTTAGTCGCTTCTTCAACTCCTGAAAACTCTGCTCACATTTCTCTGTCCATACATACTTAACAGTCTTCCTCGTCAGATTAGTCAATGGAGTCGCTATCTTCGAGAAATCTTGAATGAACCTCCGATAATATCCTGCCAATCCCAAGAAACTCCTGACTTCTGTCGGCGTCTTCGGTTGTCCCCAATATTTCACCGCTTATACCTTTGCTGGATCAACAGAAATTCCTTCGTTGTCGATAATATGTCCCAAAAACTGAACTCTCTTCAACCAGAATTCACACTTTGAAAATTTCGCGTATAATTTCTCCTTTCTTAATGTCTCCAGTACTATCCTTAGATGTTCGGCATGCTCCTCTTCGGTTTTTGAATACACCAATATATCATCAATGAACACAACCACAAACTTGTCCAAGTATTGCTTGAAGACTTTGTTCATCAAGTCCATAAATGCGGCTGGCGCATTCGTCAATCCAAACGACATCACTAAAAACTCATAATGGCCGTAACGAGTTCTAAATGCTGTCTTTGGTACATCCTCTATCCTTACCTTCAACTGATGATAACCAGTCCTCAAATTAATCTTTGAAAAATATTTCGCTCCTTTAAGTTGATCAAACAGATCGTCTATTCTCGGTAACGAATACTTGTTCTTGATTATCACCTTATTCAATTCTCTATAATCTATACACAACCTCATCGATCCATCCTTCTTCTTTACAAACAACACTAGTGCTCCCCACGGAGATACACTAGGTTGAATGTACTTCTTGTCCAACAACTCCTGCAGCTAGACCATTAACTCTTTCATTTCTACCGGAGCCATCCTATATGGTGCTTTCGATATTGGCGTTGTCCCCGGTACTAAATCAATTACAAACTCTATTTCTCGGTCTAGTGGAAGTCCTGGCAATTCCTCTAGAAAAACATCCACAAACTCATTAACTATAGGTATCTGCCCCATGTTAGAATTCACCATTCGTGTGACGCCCCCAAAATAGGTCCACGCAACCCATTTTGAGTCGCCAATAACATTCCACAAAATATAAATACAAATACGAATTTTTCCATTTACAACTAATAAGTGTTGTGCAAAATACGACAACACAAAACAAATACATCTTAAATTCTCAATACATTCATTGCCACACTAATAATAATGTATTGAGATACTCATATTGTCTCGGACCATCACTCCATTCCCCGGCTAGTCCCCGCTACACTCTATTTTTCTGAAGAGAACAAAGGAAAAAGGTGAGCACAAATAGCCCAGTAGGAAATATCATGACTAAGATAATGAAGAATAAAATCCATTAGAAGAGTCAAGTAGATTATAATATCTACCATCTTCTATAAGTTAAAAGATCACCACCAATATTATATCCCTGTAACACCAATCAATAATTCATGTTCAACAGCCTCTCTTTGCATTACATGCCAAAGATATTTATTTGTAACACCAATCAACAATTTCAACAGCCTCTCTTTGCACTACGTGCCAAAGATATTTATTTGTAACATCAATCAACAGTTTCAACAGCCTCTCTTTGCACTATGTGCCAAAGATATTTATTTGTAACATCACCGGTCATGATCATGCCAAACGCCAGTTCATCTTTGCACCACGGGCCAAAGAGAACTTTCATCATACGCCTTTGTTTGTAACACCAAAAGTCATGATTATACCAATACACAGTTTGGTCAAAATCATGTCACGCCAGTTCATCTTTGCACTACGGGCCAAAGAGAACTAATACCACAATTTAAGTAGGAGGATGAGGATGATGACAATGATAGAGTGAGATTAAGGATAAGAAAAACTCTATAATTTAATCACTATCAAAGATTAACCAAATTGCCAACACGATGACCAAATTGTGGAGTCAAATTCAAGAATGATATTCAAGAAATTATTTCATGCTTCAACTATAACGTATAAAATGAAATAGAAAGATTTAAGTGAAAAGATATTAGATGAAGCACAAACTATTAAGGATATTCTACTAATTTTTAGGGATTTTCTCCATTTAAAAAATAAGATTTTAAAAACAAACAAAGATTTCTTAACATAAATGGAGAAATGTGAAAGAAAAAAAATATCCTTAAAGAGTACAAAAGAAATGATACGTTATACGAGTATAACAGAATATATGAAACTACAAATAGATTTTCACCCGTCATGCGATAATTCACGAAGACGGGTTATTTCCACAAAAGATTAATAAGTAATGAATACAAAGGGTTATTCACAAGGCATGCGTCAATCCGCACGGACAGGTTATACCCACAGATTAATAAGGAATGAATACAAAGGGTTATTCACTAGGTACGACACTCGTATATACAGGTTATCCCCACAGAATAATAAGGAATGAACACAAAGGGTATTCACCAGGCATGCGTCATACCGCACGGATAGGTTATCCCCACAAATTAATACAGAATGAATAACAACCTTTATGAGTATAATATCACTTACGAACATGAAAGCAAATGATATTATATATGAGTATGAAAGAAATGATATTCCCTACCTTCGTTAATAAAATACTGGATGTTGTTTTCTATGAAGTTTACTAACTTTAGATAATACTAGTATTCTCACAAATACTCACAATAGCCCAGCACACTTATAGAACTTAAGAAATTTAGAGAGAGAAAGGAAGTATAAGCAAGTAAGGAAGTTATGATTTTTCTTATACTAAACCCCCCTATTTATAGTAAAATGTATCAATATCTACCACACATTAATTATCACACTCTTTTTATATCATTCATCCATTTTTTCTTCTATCTCATCCATCCATTTTTTCTTCAATCTATATCATCCATCCATTTTTTCTCTAATCTATATCATCCATCCATTTTTTCTTTAATCTATATCATCCATCCATTTTTTCTTTAATCTATATCATCCATCCATTTTTTTTCAAAAAGATTAATCCATTATCAAAAAGATAATTCCATTATAAAAAAAACCATTATTAATAAATCTATTTTTTGTATTATTGTGTTAAATGTAGTAATATCACAGATAGCATATACTCGCAATACTGGCAACCAGATTATTACCAAGAAAGAGGGGGCCTTCAATAAAAATGGTGCGCAATTAAATAACCCTTTTCCTTGACAGAATTTCTAGACATTGTCAATAATGCTAAAATATCATATCAAATGATATGAGTTACAGTGTCGTGACAAATAGTAAAATATATTATGCAGATGCTATTTAATAATTATTGAATCAAGATACTGTGCAATTGCTACTTTATCAATTATTGAATCAATAATATAAAACACTGTGCAACATCGTGAGCTACTGTGGAATACCGTGTGCTACTGTGGAATAACGCGTTTTACTGTTCTTTTTATCACCGGATATTTCAACAGTTATCGGTTAAAGTTTTGCCGCCAATTTCTATCACTTTCTATATCCGACAGTTAACCCGTTGTGGGGCCCACTATCATTGACAATATTGTCATTTCGGCGCTGTCGTATGGTATCGAATATAATATTCCCCGACAGAAAGAATATTCCCCGACAAAAAGAATATTTTCCGACATACTGTTTATCAGATAATTTGCATATAACACCCTTAACTATCATTTATAACAATTAAGCACTTTACTATTTAGAAAAATAATCATAAAGAAAATAATAAACTTTTATTTCATAAATTCGGGGTCTTACAATCTCCCCTCCTTATGAAATTTCGTCCTCGAAATTGACGTACGTACATGACATTTCGAAAAGGTGAGGATATTTTGCTCTCATTTCGGATTCTAACTCCCAGTTCATTTCCTCAACATCATGGTTTCTCCATAAAACTTTGATTTGAGGTATAACCTTTGAGCGTAGAATCTGCTCCTTCTTATCTAAGACCGTGACAGGTATCTCCTCATACGTTAAATCCTCTGCTATTTCGTCTGGTTCTAATTCAATAACGTGGTTTGGATCTTTCACATATTTATGTAGCATGGATATGTGAAAAACATTATGAACACGAGACATGCTCGGCGGTAAGGCGAGTCTGTAGGCCACAGTTCCTACTCGGTCGAGGATTTCAAATGGACCGATAAATCGAGGGTTAAGCTTTCCTCTCTTTCTGAATCGCGTAACACCTTTCCACGGAGCAACACGTAAAAATAGATGATCTCCGACATTGAATTCCTCGTCTCTTCGATGAAGATCAGCACAACTCTTTTGTCGATCTTGTGCTGCTTATATACGTTATCATCTTCACGTGGGTTCGTGGAGTCTTTAACTCTATATCCATCCTTTGTAAGTCATCCAAAATGGGCCTTTACGTTGTCAGCATCGTACTCGTACTTGCATACGTTCTTCTACGCAATGTGTCAGCTACTACGTTCGCCTTTCCAGGATGATATTGAATGGTATGGTCGTAATCCTTCAACAGCTCGAGCCAACATCGTTGTCGCATGTTGATTTCCTTCTAGGTGAAGAAATTTTTGAGCCTTTTATGGTCTGCATAGATTTCTATTTACTCCCATCTTTCTTCCTTACGAATAAAATAGGAGTACCCCAAGGCGATGTATTCGAACGTATTAAATTGATATTTAACAACTCCTGTAGTTTGGCTTTTAACTCCAGAAATTCAATAGGAGCCAAACGTATGGGGTCTTAGAAATGGGTTTTGTATTGGGTTCAAGGTCGATACAAAATTCGATTTTGCAGTCTACGGTAGGCCAGGAAGTTCTTCGGGAAATACGTCAGGAAACTTAATAACAATAGAAATATCATTCAAATCTGACGTATTTTTGTTTAAATCAGTTACATGGGCTAAGGAAGCTTGACATCCGTTTTTCAATAAACGAATGACTTTGTGACAAGAAATGACGGTTATTGATTTCAACGGTTTGGTTGCTTGGATTCGCATAATAGGTTGATTAGGAATATGAAAACTAATGACCTTACGAAAGCAATCAATTTTAGCATGATGAGTAGTTAACCAATCAATTTCTAAAATCACACTAAATTCTTGTATTTCAAAAGAGATAATATCAATGGGTAAGGTGAGGGTACCGACTTGAACAAAACAAGCTTTATAGACTGTAGATGTAACGAATGTTTGTCCCAATGGTGTTTCAACAGATAAGTCAAAATTTAATTTCTCAGGGGTCAAGTTTAAACGTTGAGCACAAGCAGATGAAATAAAAGAGTGGGTAGAACCAGTATCTAATAAGGTATAGACTCGCAAGAGTTTACGATTAGCTCACCGGTTATGATGTCATCTAGTTGTAGTATTTCTTTCTCCTGCTCTACTAATTGAGTCATATCCACGACATCCGAATATAGACAAATTTTATGAGAAATGAGATATTAACGAATTTTTGGTTTCAAACCTCGTAAAAACATTCGCGTCATCCATTCCTCAGTATCCACCAAATGGGACGCAAATCAAGACAGCTCGACAAACTTAGCCTCGTACTGCGAAACGGTCATGTTGTTCTGCTCCAATTTGATGAATTCTACCTCCTTTATATGGCGAATACTCTCCGGGAAATACTTCTCGTTAAACAATTCTTGGAACTCGACCCAAGACATCTCGAGTGCTGAGTGACGGGTACGTTTCACGGATTCCCACTAATGATTCGCTTCTCCTCGCAGCATAAAAGTGGCGAAAGGAACCTTTTGTTCATTAGTGCAACGCAGTATATCAAATATCTTTCTCAATTGTTTCAGCCATGCCTCTACCTTGAGTGGGTCCGGCTTGCCAAAAAATTTAAGTGGTCCTAACTCTTTGAACTGTTTGGCAGTGACCATTTGTACGTTACCAGCGTTTCCACCAGTATTATAGACAGGAGCTCTTCTCGCCTGGTTCTGCATGAATTGCATGAAGTTCCTAAAAAAAATTCATCACTCATTCTGTTGTTAGCATCATGATTAGCATCATGATGTTCTGAGTTTGCACTCGTATTATTTGTGGCTTCCTAATTTTCAGCCACAATGGTCTCATAGTGAATCTCTTGGTTTTCAGATGTCATTCTGAAATGTGATCACAAAACAAGGATTAGTTAAAGAAATAGATATGCAACATCTAGTCACTATAACCCAACCAATTACTTAAAAAACAAAATAGCTTAGGTAGGACACACTAGCGAAGGATTTTACTCGTCTCTCCCCTCCTAGTTCTAATCCCAGATCTCTCTGCCAGAGATCATATCCCTAAGCTCTGATACCACCTGTGACGCCCCCAAAATAAGTCCACGCAACCCATTTTGAGTCGCCAATAACATTCCACAAAATATAAATACAAATACGAATTTTCCCATTTACAACTAATAAGTGTTGTGCAAAATACGACAATACAAAACAAATACATCTTAAATTTTCAATACATTCATTGCCACACTAATAGTAATGTATTGAGATACTCATATTGTCTCGGACCATTACTCCATTCCCCGGCTAGTCCCCGCTACACTCTATTTTCCTGAAGAGAACAAAGGAAAAAGGTGAGCACAAATAGCCCAGTAGGAAATATCATGACTAAGATAATGAAGAATAAAATTATCTTTAGCCTTCAACCGAAATAAATCAGAGATTTAAAGATATTATTCAATAACAACAACTGCAGCGGAACGAACAATCCATTAGAAGAGTCAAGTAGATTATAATATCTACCATCTTCTATAAGTTAAAGGATCACCACCAATATTATATCCCTGTAACACCAATCAATAATTCATGTTCAACAGCCTCTCTTTGCGCTACATGCCAAAGATATTTATTTGTAACACCAATCAACAATTTCAACAGCCTCTCTTTGCACTACGTGCCAAAGATATTTATTTGTAACATCAATCAACAGTTTCAACAGCCTCTCTTTGCACTACGTGCCAAAGATATTTATTTGTAACATCACCGGTCATGATCATGCCAAACGCCAGTTCATCTTTGCACCACGGGCCAAAGAGAACTTTCATCATACGCCTTTGTTTGTAACACCAAAAGTCATGATTATACCAATACACAGTTTGGTCAAAATCATGTCACGCCAGTTCATCTTTGCACTACGGGCCAAAGAGAACTAATACCACAATTTAAGTAGGAGGATGAGGATGATGACAATGATAGAGTGAGATTAAGGATAAGAAAAACTCTATAATTTAATCACTATCAAAGATTAACCAAATTGCCAACACGATGACCAAATTGTGGAGTCAAATTCAAGAATGATATTCAAGAAATTATTTCATGCTTCCACTATAACGTATAAAATGAAATAGAAAGATTCAAGTGAAAAGATATTAGATGAAGCACAAACTATTAAGGATATTCTACTAATTTTTAGGGATTTTCTCCATTTAAAAAATAAGATTTTAGAAACAAACAAAGATTTCTTAACATAAATGGAGAAATGGGAAAGAAAAAAGATATCCTTAAAGAGTACAAAAGAAATGATACGTTATACGAGTATAACAGAATATATGAAACTGCAAATGGATTTTCACCCGTCATGCGATAATTCGCGTAGACAGGTTATTTTCACAAAAGATTAATAAGTAATGAATACAAAGGGTTATTCACCAGGCATGCGTCAATCCGCACGGACAGGTTATACCCACAGATTAATAAGGAATGAATACAAAGGGTTATTCACCAGGTACGACACTCGTACATACAGGTTATCCCCGCAGAATAATAAGGAATGAATACAAAGGGTATTCACCAGGCATACGTCATACCGCACGGACAGGTTATCCCCACAAATTAATACAGAATGAATAACAACCTTTATGAGTATAATATCACTTACGAACATGAAAGCAAATGATATTATATATGAGTATGAAAGAAATGATATTCCCTACCTTCGTTAATAAAATACTGGATGTTGCTTTCTATAAAGTTTACTAACTTTAGATAATATTAGTATTCTCACAAATACTCACAATAGCCTAGCACACTTATAGAATTTAAGAAATTTAGAGAGAGAAAGGAAGTATAAGCAAGTAAGGAAGTTATGATTTTTCTTATACTAAACCCCCCCTATTTATAGTAAAATGTAATCAATATCTACCACACATTAATTATCACACTCTTTTTATATCATTCATCCATTTTTTCTTCTATCTCATCCATCCATTTTTTCTTCAATCTATATCATCCATCCATTTTTTCTCTAATCTATATCATCCATCCATTTTTTCTTTAATCTATATCATCCATCCATTTTTTCTTTAATCTATATCATCCATCCATTTTTTTTCAAAAAGATTAATCAATTATCAAAAAGATAATTCCATTATAAAAAAAACCATTATTAATAAATCTATTTTTGTATTATTGTGTTAAATGTAGTAATATCACAGATAGCATATACTCGCAATACTGGCAACCAGATTATTCCCAAGAAAGAGGGGGTCTTCCATAAAAATGGCGCGCAATTAAATAACCCTTTTCCTTGACAGAATTTCTAGACATTGTCAATAATGCTAAAATATCCTATCAAATGATATGAGTTATAGTGTCGTGACAAATTGTAAAATATATTATGCAGATGCTATTTAACAATTATTGAATCAAGATACTGTGCAATTGCTACTTTATCAATTATTGAATCAATAATATAAAACACTGTGCAACATCGTGAGCTACTGTGGAATACCGTGTGCGACTGTGGAATAACGCGTTTTACTGTTTTTTTTATCACCGGGTATTTCAACAGTTATCGGTTAAAGTTTTACCGCCAATTTCTATCACTTTCTATATCCCACAGTTAACCCGTTGTGGGGCCCACTATCGTTGACAATATTGTCATTTCGGCGCCGTCGTACGGTACCGAATATAATATTCCCCGACAGAAAGAATATTCCCCGACAAAAAGAATATTTCCCGACATACTGTTTATCAGATAATTTGCATATAACACCCTTAACTATCATTTATAACAATTAAGCACTTCATTATTTAGAAAAATAATCATAAAGAAAATAATAAACTTTTATTTCATAAATTCGGGGTCTTACAATTCGTGTATCCACTACATGAGCCAAATATCCTTCACATCCTTTCTTCAACATTTTTTTGGCCTGCATCATCGTCAGACAACTCGATTGCCTTGGCGACTTGCTACCATAAAATATAACCTTAGACTTATTTGGTGTCTTAAGGCATATGCTTTTCTTCTGACAATCAATAACTGCCCCATGGTTAAACAACCAATCCATTCCTAGGATCACATCAAATTCTACTAAGCGTATCGGAATTAAATTCACGCTTAACCTATGTCCCCTTATTTCCATATAACAGTTTCTATGGATATACTCAACAGGAACCACTTCTTTATTTGCAACCTCTATATTCATTGTGTTTTCTAACTTTTCACTAGGTAACTCTATCCTTCTAGAAAATTCATCAGATACAAATGAACAGGTAGCTCCCGAATCAAATAATACATATGCATTTATATTATTGATCGGAATAATACCTGACACTACCTCATTAGATGTCACTGCGTCTTGAACTGTCATGTTGAATGTTCTAGCTGTTGGCTTGCTCTGCTGTGCTGGCCCTCCAATGGTTAATTTGGGGTTACTACCTTTGTTGCCGCTTCCTCCATCAATATTCTTCTTCAACGGACAATCCCTGAATCTATGTCCCGTTCCTCCACCTGAAAAGCAACCTCACTTCTTGGATTTGGGACAATCTGGAGAAATATGTCCTTGACCGCAATTATAACATACATACTTCCCTTTCAAACAGTCCCCATAGTGATTCTTCTCACACTTGCTACATGTAGGTTTCATCTGCTGTGAACTTCCTAGTTGATTCCCCGAGTTATTACCACTATTATCCCACTTGCGCTTTTTGTTGTTGCTACCACCGCTGCTGACATTCTGATTCCCACCTTCATTCTTTTTCTTATTTTTTTCTCGTTTATACTTGGATACCGATTGCCTTCTCTAACAGAGTCGCAAACGAATCTATCTGTAGTACTGCTACCTTGCTGAATATCCACGGTTTTAATCCGTTCTCAAAACGTCGTGCCTTGCGTTCCTCCGTATCCACTTGATGTGGTGCGAACCTTACTAACTCGTTGAATTTGGCGGCGTATTCCGCAACTGACATATTCTCTTGCTTCAGTTCTAAGAATTTAACCTACATCCTTCCTTGCATACTTCGTGGAAAGTAATTCTCGAAAAACAACTCTTTGAATCTCTCCCACGTTACAATTCCTTCTCCAGCTCTATTCTGATTCGATTCCCACCAGAAATTAGCTTCTCCTTTCATCAAGTAGGTATCGAAAGACGTCTTTTGCTCCTCAGCAACTCCAATAATAAAAGCCTTCTCCATTTCCTTCACCCATGTTTGAGCTTCGATTGGATCTGTTGTTCCCTTAAACTCTGGCAGACCTACTACCTTAAAGTCTTTAAAATTCGCCATTAGATTCCCTGGCGGAATTCCTGCGACTGGTGTCCGATTCTGCATAGCCTCTGCCAGCATATTCACAAAATCTTGTATAGGGTTCGTGTTACCTTCTTCATTATTAATGCAGTCTTCTACCCTTCGATTTCGTTGTTCTCTTCTTGGCCGCATTGTCTGAATAAACAAAACCTTAAGTTACTACTTTGTGTTTTACATTTTATACCACATTTTATTAGTGTTAACATAAAAAAATTAATGCTTAATTTTAAGCTCAGTCAAACAAAACATAATGTTACACTTACATTCATATACCAAACATTAGTATTACACATTTATAATATTTTGGCAAATCACTATAAATGCCATATATCCCACTTAAATGGCGCAAGATGGAATTTACCAAAAGTTATACTCCCCTAATCACATAAGGTGGGGATACATCATATTACACACTACCTCTCACAGTCTGAGGTTTATATCATACATCATATAACCCTAGTAAACAAAAGGGGCACATATTGCATCTATATACATAATAACTAAATTATATCATCACTGCATGTCCTGCTGAGTCACATCTGCATGAACATGCTCCTACTGTCCCTGCGGAAATATTTCATCCATAACTTGGCGACGAACCGAGCGACTGGTCTCTCCTACCTCCATATGAGGCCTCCTCTCTCCAACTCTCTGACTCATATAGACTGAATCCAAAGCTAGCCCCAAAATCTCTATCCTGACATTCTTTGCCTGCAACACTGCCTCTAGCTGGTCAACCTTCCTCGCTGCTCGGACCCAGGCTTCCTCAACCCGAATCTTTTCAGCGATCTCTATGTCAAACTCAAACCGCATAACCTGATGCTCTATGTTCAACACTCCCAACTTCACTTCCTCTTGCTCTAACTTTTCTTTCAGCTCCGCTAATTCTGCCTGAGCTTGATAAGCTGCATCCCTATATTGTTGTTCCATAAACTGATGTGTGAGGTTCTGTTCTTCTAAATGGTTAACTCTATTCTCCAACTCATTATTCCTAGCCAATAAGTCCCCAATCAATTCATCCTCAGGGGTATCCTCCAACACCTCATGCTCAATTGGCTCCTCTATAGGATCTATCTGCTCTTGATCCATAGTATGACTGTCTTGTCGTTCTTCAGACATCCTACGGTCACAATAACGAAAACAAACAAATAAACAACATTAGTGTCACAATAAAATATATTCATTGATGAAATGAAATGATATTTTATTATGTACACCTATACTAGATGAATTTTCACAATCCATCTTCTAGCATACTCTATACGAGTCTCCTTCTAAGGTTATAACCTAGGTTTCGCATCCTAAAGTTTATAACCTACAACTTTGATACCAACCTGTAACGCCCCCAAACCCGGATTACATAACCTTGGCATTTGGTGCTCACGATCCAACATCTTCATACACATTTTATAACTAAGCGGAATAAATAAACATAAATTGTTTGTTACATAAGCTTCTACATCAAATCCCAAGGGTCTAATAACCTTTATTTATTACATACCTTAACAACCACAAAAGGTTTACGTAAATAATTTACATAGGATAACAACATAATTAAACATGCATTATCTATTCTTGCACTTTTGCTTTTCCTTTGTCCTTGTTGGATGTCTCTGGCTTAACTGAAATAAACGTCATGATATAGCAAGGGTGAGCAACTAATTCGCTCAGCAAGTTTAAATACAAAAAAAATATATCATGATTAGATAGAATTATCTGGTGAACTTTCAACAATATATAATGATTGTGAAGAAACGAAAGTCAAGCTTCAATAAATGGAAGATTTAATAAATAATGTTGAGTGGCCAGCAATGACCATGAACATATGCGAAGGTTTATCAGCAGTTACACTGGACCTTTTAAAAGTTTTGGTAATCAAGGGGATCAGCCTTTCATACCCGATGAATATGCATACTACTTAAAGTCGGGCAATTATTCGTTTGTATTCGATATATTGCCTTAAAAAAATATTCTTTTTCTCAGTCGAGGAGTCCGTACCAACAATTGGTTTGGAACAGCTTTTAGAAACGTATTTTAACAAATTTAAATCATGTTCGGTCTAGTTGATACAATTAGCTAAGACCTAGTTCATAAATAATAGAACTCAAATTATTTCACATTTCAAATAATAGAACAGGAAATCAATTGCACTAAGTGCGAATAACAATAATCATTATGGATGTGGAATAATCAACAATAATTATCCACTAACATGCTTTTAAAAATAATAACTCAAGTTTGAGTTAGAAAACTTGCCTCGATTGCGGTCTACTGCTACACAATTTAAGTTAACTTCTTAAAGAAAGACCTATAATTGATAAGATTGATCTTTCAATTAGCATAACATATATTGACTTATAATACTACTACCCTTGTATTAAATTATCTAACATTTAGTCATACAATTAAACGTTAGATATCACATCAACTCCTTAGTAATATTATCATCCCTTGATAATATTGCTATCACAAAATCATCATCTTAAACTCTCATCTAATATTATTAATCACTTAATAATATTTTAATCCCTTATTAATATTATTAATCACTTAATAATATGTTAACCTCTTATTAATATTATTAATCATTTAATAATATTTTATTCAATCTCAAATATTATTAATTATTTAATAATATTTTACTCATTCACTAATATTATTATTCATTTAATAAAATTTTAATCGTTTATAAACAATTTAATTTAATCATTTTTCTCTTACTATTTAATTTATCTAACACACATATCATGACATCCTTATAACATAAAAACAAATGACCAAAATATCCTTATAAAGTCTTTATATATCATATATTGATCATTAATAAATAAAATCTCATTTACAAGTTTTACAACTTGATTTAACTTAACTTATCTATTTATTCATAATCTAAACATAGCCATGAAAAATACCAAAACAACTTTTTATTTTTTTCTTTTCTGGAAAATATCAGTATATGATATTTTAGTGATAATATATTTTTTCTGTAATTTTTCAGTTTTGTTTACTATTTTTAAATGGTCCAAAACAGTCCAAAATTGTTACAATTATTATAAATTATCCTTTTGTTCAAAAATTATAAACTTTATGCGGTGGTCTCCTGTTATCAACACCTAGCTCCTGTAAAAATTTCACATTTTTTTGAATTGTATTTTAGGAGTTATTACAGTTTATTTTTAAAAACGCACTTTCTTATAAAAGCCATAACTCTCATTCTATACATCAACAAATTACCATCTTTGGACAGGATCTTAATAATCAGTATACTAACATTCCGCAAAATATTAGAATTTTTAGAACAACTAAAGTGGCCGAAACTGCCCTTGACACAAACTGACCTGTGACAGTTTTAACATACAGTTTATTCCACCCGCTTGGACTGTTTTACCAAAACAGTTGTCATGGCTTGCTCAGTTAATAAATTTAAGTTCTACCACTTGGATTTAATAACTAACTCATATATCTAACACCCTTTTTTTACGGATCACAAAATTGATTTACGGATTTAAAATGGTAAAGGTCCAAAGTGGACTGAAAATTAAGGTTTTATAAACTAAAAATTATTTTTCATCTTCTTCTTTGTTCAAGCCTAAAAACACATAAAATAGTAATATCTAAGAATGAAACTACAAAAAACATATAAATCTAGTGTTCTATGGTTCAAGATCGTAAACTCATGATTTATTACTAAATATCCACAATAAATCATATTAAGATAACAAGGTTTTGAGTTTTTGGGTTTTTATACCTTGTCTTATAGGCTACCCTTCTTCTCCTTCCAAAATAATTTATGGATCTTGGAGACATGCAACAAAACTCTTTTTTTATTTTGAAATTTTGGCAGCCGCTCTCTCTCTTATTTTGCTCTTTAGCTTATGAACTTAGGAAATGTAAAAATGAAATAAACTTTGGCTAGCAAATGAAAGACACTCTATTTATAGCTATAAAAATGTATACTTATAACATATGTATGTATACATTTAATATTTAAAAATCTCACATTTTCTAAGATATCCCACAAATTATGGACCTCATCTTATTTTGTTAGCCAATATAGGAGACACTAGGGTAGAAGAGTTGGTGACTAGCCTTAGAAAAAATTGAAATGAAGCATTATTACTCCCTCTTTCCACATCCGACTACTCCCCCTCTAATTAACCCCATTTTTGATTTTATTTATTTACTTAATTTGCTATTTTAATCTTCTAGAAGATCCATCCCAAGTTGGGCTAAGGTTTGGGTCATCCTTAATTTCATTTGGGCTCTCTAATAAATTATTTGGGCCACTAGAACTATCATGGGTCCAACACATAAATTTTACATTACCCTAGTTATTTAATTAGGGTTCCTAGTCCACTCATTTTGGACTTTTTTTTTTTAAAATAATTACTCATATGGGTTTAATTACATAACCCAATTAGACTTGCTTTAATTAGGTTTAAAATTAATAATTAAATTGAGATAATAAAATTAATCTCTTAGGTTAGTCTACTAGTATATATTTTAAATACTAGAAATCATCAATAAATATAACCCTTAGGTTATTTAATTCTCACACCTAATGTATATAATTAGGTTGTAAAACTTTCTTGTTATTACACATAATATGATAAATAAATATATACACATATAATATATATATTCATTTAATCACATACACATCTTTTATAAGTCACAAAGTATTTAATACATTGATAACAATTTAATATTATCATTTACATTGTGACCCAATATTCTTGGTTATTACAGAAAAACCCTCTCCTACCCAAACAAACACTCTCAATCACTTCCCCTCATACTTGGGCTCAATCTTCTCCTCTCTCATTCGAAGTTGTCCAACATTCACACGGTTTTATCAAGCAAATTGGGGAGAGTAGCCAATTAAGCAAGGCATTCAAGAACATCCACCATCAAAATCAAATGAATCCGAGTGCGGTTCCAGTTCCAGTTTCCCGAGCCTCAGCCGCTGCAAGCATTCTTACTTTCAGATTCGGATAATGAGCAAGGTTAAGCACGCCGCTTGACCAGTCAGGGAAGTCCTCCATTTTAAGTTCTTTATTTTGCAAACAATGAGGACATTGTTCATTATGAGTTTGGGGGTGGCTTTGTTGTCATTATATATAGTCATGTCATATTGCATTACATAATTGTTTAGTTCACGTACTACGCATTGTGTAGTTATTTTTGCATACTCTAGGAATAATTTTTTAAAAAAAAGTAAAAATTTTAAAATCACAAAAATATTTTATTGTGCAGATTAATTTATTAAATTCCCTTATAGCTTTAGGATCATATAGAATTGCATTTAGGATAGTTTGAGCAATAAATTGATGTAGAGTATTTAAAGAAGGTCGATGATGAAAATTTTGATCAGTTAGCTAATTAGTTTAGCAAGACGGATAAGGACTGCTAAATTATGAATTTTGATTGTTCCTGATTTCGTCGAGCTTGAGACCCTTTAATTCATTTATGTAGATATCCATTTGGTTAAGCTAGTTTTAACTTTGACGAAGTTTATATGTTAAATGCTCGTGGAAGATATTTATGAACTCTATATCTTGTTTGATCATAACTTAAAGTGTAATATGAGGAAGAATATAATTGGGGGAAATCTTGGTTAATCTGAAAAAAAAAATTAAAAATTTTGAACCTTCCCCGATTGAAAGAATGGACCATATGGTGGGTTGAGATGGAGCGTAAAACGCACTCACTCATAAACACATGCAACGAGATAGAGCGTAAAACGCACTCGTTTAATTGAAAGTGAGATAGAGCGTAAAACACACTCACTAAAAAAGAAAAGAGAATGAAAAGAGAAAAAATTATTTGAATTTTTGGGGAAGGGTTTTAAAAGAGGCTTAAATGTTTTAAATAACCTTGTGATCTTCTAGTTATGTTTTTTGTATTCGTTATGAGTTATGGAGGATAAACATATAGAGTTCTTGTCGTTATACTAACCTTTTTGATATCTTTAATGATGCATTTGATTTCATGAGCTTCTTTGAGTGTTTTTCGCTAGTTTGATACATTTGGATTCACACACACACACGAAAGGGTTGAAAGTAAGATCAGATTGGTGATAAGTTAAATTTTTGACGGTGCATAAATTTGAGGTTTTGCTGAATTGTTAATTACTGATCTCTGAGGCTTGATATTTATAATCTATGTTGATTGATTGCTCAATCGTATTGCATCATGCATATGCATTCATTTAGATAGGTTTGTTTATTTTTGTTTTTCTTGTGTTTTTGCTTGAGAACAAGCAAAGTCTTGAGTTTGGGGGTATTTGATAAGTGGGTTTTATACTTACAAATTAGATATATCTTTGGCTTATTTCTTTACTATCCTTAAGTATTTTTAGTATCTTTTTACTTGTTTTTGTGTTCATTTCGTAGGAAGCGGCTTTGGATGGGAAAAATTGGAAAAACTTGAAGTTTGGTGGCAGTTTGGTAATTTCTCAGCAGATCTTCGTCGGGGCCAGCTTTTCAAGGCATAATTCTTCGCCGGGGCGAAGATGCGCGAAAAGGAAAAAATATTGTAATTCAGTTATTTTGGGAAGTTGAGTTGGAATTGGATTCTTTATGCTGATTTGGTTCAGAAACTATAAAAGAGATAGGGAGAGATGGAAATACATATACACAAAGATACATGATACATTCATAGTTACATACTTACGCAAGGATGGAGATACAGAGTTGAATTTGGAGATTGGAGACTAGAGAAGCATTGCAAGAAATTCAAATTAGAGACTTGAAGATTGAAGAACTTTTACTGAGTTTTTCTTATTCTCTATCTTAGATTTGTAATTTAATTGTGATGACTTATTTGGGATTCATGATTTCTAATTTCAGTATGAACTAAACTTTTAATTAAGGCTACAATTGAACCTTTTGTGTTTATTGATTAATTATCTATTTGATTCCAATTATTATTTCATATTGAGTTGTTTATCATATTTTATGTTTGTTGAGTAATTGTCTGATCAACAATTAGCGGGATACTTTAGATGAATTCGGGAGATGAAATCTAGGGTTAGATCTGAATGTGATAGCATGTATTCTTAATTATTTGCATGGGATGAATAATTGAGGTTGTGAAGTGAATAGGGATATCTCTTCGCTGCATGTAACTATTGGGAATTGGTGCTTAATGAATTTAATTCTTTAGTTTTGCATAGGAATATCGCAGAATTGATTGAGTTAGATAAATTTATTTGATCACTTGGGAAATGGCTTATGAATAATTCTGAATTCTTGTTACCAACTCTATTGAATTTAATAATTGGATGAATTGGATAATTAGTTTGTATTGCATAATTGGGGATATTGTAGTCTTAAGCTTTAAAAATATGAATTTCAACCTTTGTGTAAGTTCTTATTCTTAGTTTTAATTTAATTAGCTTTACTTATATTTCAAATTGCGATTGTTTAAATAAAATTGAATTGATATAGTACTAGGAGTTGGGAATTATTAAACGGAGATTCCCTGTGGGTTCGACACTCTATCTTATCACTTTATTACTCGTTGATCGTGTATACTTGCACATAATTGTTGATTGTGAAATCGGACAACAAAACTCTACGACTGATGCTCAAATCAGCCTTATTGTTTCAATCGTCGAGTCTCCTCACCCTACGATTAACACCCAAGTCGTAGAGTGCGCTGACTCCACCATCCAAGAACAACCAATCACCTCTCCAACACCATCCATCCAAACCATACTCTCTCATATACTTCCACTCATACCCCAAGATGTACAACCTGATATTCCCCAACTACCTCAAAGAAATATATCGGGTATCACTCCAAGATATATTCCCTCCTCTTCCAATAATGAATACTTTGACATTCCTTGAGCTATGTCCAATCTTCATAGAAATGAAAAGGAAGGATCAGAAGCAGCCTTACAATAAATCTTGGAATGTGTATCTTTGATGCCAACCACCAATGAACTAACTGACTTAACAGTGCACATGGCTCAAGATATGAATAAGAATCTTGTTTCTAATTCTCTTGAGCTACATGAGCGACTAAACAAAATCATCGAGGATGCCAACAACCTCCCTGACAATATGGGAACATAACTCACTAAACGACTACAAGCGATATTGAAGGAGTTAATGGCAAGCATCAACAAAAGGGACCAATTCTTTGTCCGCGAAATTACAAAGCATAAAGAAACAGTTGTCTCCCTTCAGCAGTCTTTTGAGACACACTCTAAAGCCATAACTAAAAAAGTCTTTGATCTAAGCTCCTTTCTCCATGACTTCAAGTAAACATCCCTCTAGCAAATGCAAAGGACAGATCATGCCTTAGCCATGGTACACCATCAACGAGAGTAGACTGAGAGCTGTCATTAACACTCTAAAATTAATACCTTACTTCTACGTTATTAACACAAGAATGAGTATAGCAATAAACAAGGATCAATCCCACAGAGAGTGAATTGTTCAATATTTATTCTAGTGTTTTCTAATGAAGATGAGGCTTTTGAATTGATTATCTAAAATAATAAAAGCAGTACTTAAAGTAAGTGAATAATCAATGAAATAAAACTCCAGTTCTTCAGTTCAGTATCGCCTTTTCACAAGAATGGATTAATCAAGTATAACATTTTTTACCCTTCAATGAAATTAACAACCCTAGATAACCGCAATCGCTAATTATCCGAAATTCTCCTTAGGTTTTAAATCTAATGTGATAATCGCCCACACTAGACCCTAACTATTATACAACCCGGAACTATCAGTCTAGGTTTAATATAACATCAGCATTAAGAATTAGAGAATTAGGTTATTCCAAGCAACAATCACATAATTAGGGATTATTTAACCTGTCTTCTGATAATCTTAGCAATACTCAAAAGTTTGTCTACAATCATGCATTACTAAGCACTACGTGTGATCAGATACAACATCGTTTGCTTAATATTATATCTTAATCTTGCAGATGATAGTAGCTAGCCAATTCAATCCTGCAAAAACCAAATCAGTCAATCCAATAGCATATAAACAGTTAAAACAAATTATCAGAATAAATCTCATGCAAGAAGGAATAAATAAAGTAAACTTGATCAAACCATTAATTATAAAGAAGGTTCAACATTCCTTAGTACTGAAATAGAGAGTTTAGCTCGACATGCCTTCAACCTTGCAAAACTAGGGTTTGAATTCCAATGTAGATGATAATGTCGATGTTAATATCTAACTAATAACATGTATTTATAGTCCTAAGATAATATCCTAATACTCTAAGAAGTAACAATCCAATTACAATTAGAATCCTCAAGATTCCTGCCAAAAATAACTTCCAGCTTTTCAAATTTTCGCGAATTCGTTTGTACTAGAGGAGCTCGTCGGGGCGAGTTCCCATTTTCTACTGCGACGTCCTTTGGGAAAATAGCCATAACTTTCTCATACGAACTCCGATTAAGACGATTCAAGATGATCTGGAAAGGTAAGAAGTAGATCTACAACTTTCATTCTTTGAGTTTTCAGAGATACCAGCTAGAGAAAGGTCGAAATTGGCCCTGAAGTGATTGCTGTGTAAATGGCAAGCCGAAAATCTGAAGTTCATCGCCCGTTGGTAAAAAAGGTCATAACTTTTGACCCGGGAAGAGTTACAAGACGTGTGAACTATCAAATTGAAGCTCTCGACGAAATCTACAATAAAATCTAAGTTCCAAGCTAAGATCATGCATCCTTGAGTTGACTGATTGTTGTTGGATGATGAGTTCATGCTTCCTCAGAATTTTCTTCTTTGTCCTGTTTTTAGCTCCAATTCCTCCTGAAATCATTAAACACCTTAATAAGCTCATATACATATAAAACATGCAATAAAACTAAACATAAAGGAATTAAAATGTATGAATATTATGCACTCATCAAATTCTCCCACACTTAGCTTTTACACGTCCTCATGTAAACCAAAACGAAGGTAATATTAACTTCATCTGAAATCTATTTAACCAAACTTTTAAAAAGGTTTAAATCAATTACCAACCATGAATATCAACACTAACTAAAAAGAATTCGGTCAACACTTTATCAATGAATGTACAACAATAACCTCGTTATTCCCCACCGAAGATCTCTAAATCACATTGTGTCCACATAAGTATCCTTCCTATGATCTATACATATACTCAACTCAATTATCATGGAACAACAGCCGTGCACACTAACTCAAAACTCAAAACATATTTCCTCTACTATTTTTTCTTTTTCTCCAGAACCATCAATTTCACATTTTTTTTCTAGGTGAATGCATTTTATGCTCCGTTTCACCTTTCTCAATCTTTCTTAAGTGAGTGCATTTTATGCTCTATCTCACTTATCTCCTTACCAGCGAATGCGTTTTACGTTCCATCTCGTTGCATGTGTTTATGGGTAAGTGCGTTTTACGCTCTATCTCAACCCGCCACATGTTTCTCTTATGATTCTTCTTTTTCAAATTTTCTTCAATTTTTCCAATTTTTTCCTTCCCTTGGTCCTGCAAACAAATCAAGCAGATAAACAGTTCTAATATCATGAAATCAGTGCACATAGTCAACTCCACAGATAACTCAGCCAAATAAGCATATATCTCATATTCAATAACTCATGAAACACAAATTAGTTTTAAATCAGTTACTATATGTCATGACTTAGTTATCATCAATCATCAACCAATTCCACATCAAACAAATTCTATCAATTAGTATCAATTTCATTCTTCAACCAAAAACCTTAGCCAAACACAATCATTGAGCCAAATTTTTATTTTTAGAGAATTTTCAATTTTTCCACAAAACAACTCAGATTAGATCATAAATTCTTAGAGCAAACCTAAATATAACCTAAACCTCTCCCCCACACTCAAACCTTACATTGTCCCCAATGTAAGACAATCATGCAAAGACGAAGTAACTAACTAAAATGCAACTAAAAAGTAAAAAGTAAAAGTAAAAGGGATAGGAAAATAAATCTGAGATCTTGGGTTGCCTCCTAAGCAGCGTATTTGTTTAATGTCGTTTGCTCGACATCAACCTCTCAATCTACGTAATTGGACGTTCATACTTCAAATGAATTGGTAATGGGCTCCAATCTAGAGTAGAAACCTGCATAATAGAAGGTAACAACTTTTTGTGAGTAGCAGGTAATCGAATAGAACATACTGCATACTTATTTGAGATACTTGGTAAAAAGTGTAGTGCAACTATTGTATCATTCAATTCCCATTGTTGGTAAATCCAGCCTGCAAAGGCTCCTCTTTTGTTTGCTCAAACATCTCCTCAACCTTGTGAACTGTTTCTAGTAGCTCTATGTTTTTCTCTTCCTTTTCAGAATTTGGATACCTGGATGAACAAGATAAGGGATTAGTATGCATCTGAATAGCAGGGTTAGAAATTACCTTTGATAGTTTTGTCTCCTCCTCGACCTCTTCACCACCTCTCAATGTAATAACATATACATTCTCTTTTTGATTCACAACAGTTTGAGAAGGTAACTTCCCTGAGCCTTGAGAATCCAACCTACCAACTGTGGTAGCAAGCTGACCTATTTGATTTCTCAACTCTTGAACATAATTTCTTATCTCCTGTTGGAACTGTTGTGTTTGATTCATGAACTATTGTGTTTGGCTCATGAATGCTTTGAACATATCTTCCATAGATGTTCTAGGGTTTGTAGGAGCTACTTGACTAGGTTGGTACTGTGTTTGAGCCTGCTGAAAGTCTTGTTGCATACGTGGAAAAACATCTTGCATAAGTGGCATGTAAGTGTTAGAGTAGGGATCATAATGATGTTGATGTTGTCCTGAGATTGTCCCCACAACATTGACTTATTGAACAATTTCATCCTCTTGTAATATTGGACAAACATCTGTAGTATGCCCTGACATCGAGCAAATTCCATACACCTTTGCAATTTGCATTTTCCCTACAGCCATTTGTTTAACCAAAGCAATTAAGTCAAAAATCTGTTGTTCAATACTACTAGTGATTACCCCATTCACCCTTGTAAATGTATGATCTATCCTAGTGTCATACTGCTGTGAGTTTGCAGCCATGCTTGCAATTAAGTTCTTTGCAGCCTCTGGAGTTTTGTCTACCAGTGCGCCTCCACTTGCTGCATCAATTATGCTTCTATCCATGGGCAACAGTCCCTCATAGAAGTATTGGATTAGGTGTTGATCATCAATTTGGTGAGGTGGACAGCTGGAACACAATTTCTTAAATCTTTCCCAGTACTCATACAACGTCTCTCCATTGTACTACCTGATTCCACATATCTCCTTCCTTAGGTTGGCAACTCTTGAAGCAGGAAAGTACTTCTCCAAGAATAACTTTTGTCATTCCATGATTTAATCGATCCTGAAGGAAGATAGTATAACCAATCCTTTGCCAAGTCTGCTAATGAGAATGGGAAAACTCTAAGCTTTATCTGCTCTTCTGTTACTCCTTGTGGTTTCATGGTGGAATACACCGCATGAAACTCCTTTAGATGCTTGTATGGATCTTCACATGTAAGACCACGAAAAGTAGGCAAAAGGTGTATTAATCCTGATTGCAATTCAAAAGTAGCATTTAAAGTAGGATATTCAATACACAATGATGATTGATCAAGATTTGGAGAAGCTAATTCTTTCAAAAGTCCTGTTGTTGTTGAGAGCAACCATCTTTTCTTCGTCTGAAGTGGTGCTTTATCTCTGGATCAAATTTCAATTCAATAGAGTGAGAGGATCGAGTCCTAAACTAAAAATAAAAATAAAAGAAAATAACGAATAAATAAAAGAAAAAAAAAGAATAAATAAAAACAAATAACACTCCCTGGTAACAGTGCCAAAATTTGAGAGCTGTCGTTAACACTCTAAAATTAATACCTTACTTCTACGTTACTAACACAAGAATGAGTATAACAATAGCCAGGGATCGATCCCACAGAGAGCGAATTGGTCAATATTTATCCTAGTGTTTTCTAATGAAGATGGGGGTTTTGAATTGATTAACTAAACTAATAAAAGCAGTATTTAAAGTAATGTAAATAATCAATGAATTAAAACTCCAGTTCTTTAGTTCAGTATCGCCTTTTCACAACAATGAATTAATTAAGTATAACATTTTTTACCCTTCAATGTAATTAACAACCCTAGATAACCGCAATCGCTAATTATCCAAAATTCTCCTTAGGTTTTAAATCTAATGTGACAATCGCCCCTACTAGACCCTAACTATTATATAACCCAAAACTATCAGTCTAAATTTAATATAACAGCAGCATTAAGAATTAGAGAATTAGGTTATTCCAAGCAACAATCACACAATCAGAGATTATTTAACTTGTCTTCTGATAATCTTACCAATACTCAAAAGTTTGTCCACAATCATGTATTACTAAGCACTACTTATGATCAGATACAACATTGTTTGCTTAATATTATATCTTAATCTAGTAAATGATATTAGCTAACTAATTCAATCCCGCAAAAACCAAATCAGTCAATCCAATAGCATATAAACAGTTAAAACAAATTATCAGAATAAATCTCATGCAACAAGGAATAAATAAAGTAAACTTGATCAAACCATTAATTATAAAGAAGGTTCAACATTCCTTAGAACTGAAATAGAGAGTTTAGCTCGACATGCCTTCAACCTTGCAAAACTAGGGTTTGAATTCTAATGTAGATGATAATGTCGATGTTAATATCTAACTAATAACATGTATTTATAGTCCTAAGATAATATCCTAATACTCTAAGAAGTAACAATCCAATTACAATTAGAATCCTTAAGATTCCTGCCAAAAATAACTTCCAGCTTTTTAAATTTTCGCCGAATTCGCTAGGGCGAATTCATTTGTACTAGAGGAGCTCGCCGGAGTGAATTGGACAAAAAGGTTTTGGTTGCGGCGAGCTTAACTCGTCGGGGCGAGTTTAATTCGCCGGGGCGAATTCATTGCCTTGTATGAACTCGCAGGGGCGAGTTCCCATTTTCTACTGCGACGTCCTTTAGGAAAATAGCCATAACTTTCTCATATGAACTCCGATTGAGACGATTCAAGATGATATGGAAAGCTAAGAAGTAGATCTACAACTTTCATTCTTTACGTTTTCAGAGATACCAGCTAGAGAAAGGTCAAAATTGGCCCTGAAATGATTGATGTGTAAATGGCAAGCCGAAAATCTGAAGTTCATCGCCCGTTGGTAAAAGGGTCATAACTTTTGATCCGGGAAGAGTTACAAGACGTGTCAACTATCAAATCGACGCTCTCCACGAGATCTACAATAAAATCTAATTTCCAAGTTAAGATCATGCATCTTTGAGTTGACTAATTGTTGTTGGATGACGACCTCATGCTTCCTCAAAATTTTCTTCTTTTTCCTGTTTTTAGCTCCAATTCCTCCTGAAATCATTAAACAATTTATAAGCTCATATACACATAAAACATGTAATAAAACTAAACATAAAGGAATCAAAATATATGAATATTATGCACTCATCATAGACTGAAGCAATGGTCAAGAGAATCGCGAAGATATTCTTCAATCTCGCTCACAGATGCAAGAACTTATGTAAAGTATGCAACAATTATCCCATGATGTTCGAACCCTGGACGCTGACATAAAGGGGGAGAGTATTAGAGATAGGGGGATAGGGAAAATACACGGAATAGAGATACAAGGAATAGAGGAGATATAAGTAATAGAGGCCGGGAGCAGGGAGATACAACAAATAGGGAAAATACAAGGAATAGAGGTGGCGAGCAACAGCAGAGGCAAACTCCAAGTCGAGGCCACTCATCAACTCCTCATGTTCAGCCTATTGATGCAATCCCACTAAACAGTCATCC
Organism: Aralia elata; assembly: GCA_034770075.1. Classification (NCBI taxonomy): domain Eukaryota; kingdom Viridiplantae; phylum Streptophyta; class Magnoliopsida; order Apiales; family Araliaceae; genus Aralia; species Aralia elata. The sequence continues at coordinate 34,473,107 of CM068377.1, forward strand.
CCTTATTTTGTTAGAAGTAACTCATACAGGGCTCAACATACCAGCTGGAGAACCCACTCTCTTAAATCGACACCAATATGGTACTCACTCCTATGGAGAAGAAGGCAACCATAGACAATCTCAAGGCCTTCGTCGAGAGACAATTGAAGAATTTCAGAGGATGGCTGAAGAAGGAAGGGAAAGGTATAGAAAGAGAGTTGAAGATGAACAATCAAACCCTCTAAGAATCAATAGAGGAGGAGGAAGAAGCTAAGTGTTTAAAGTATTTTGTATTTTTCCCCTTAAATTGATGTAATTGCTATACACTGTTATATTCAACTGAACATCAATAAATTCATGTTTTCGGCTAGAAATATAGTTGCTTACTGTACATTAAGACATGTTTATCTTTATAAGGAATTGCATTAAATTTGATGAAATGATTCGAAACTACTAGTTTTATGTTAACATCAAATAGGGGGAGATGATGAGTGTGTTTTATACACACAATTTGGGCACCTTTGACCTTGGTATTTTGTTAGCTTTTGGGAATTTTATATGGTTTTTAGCTATTTTTATCGTATTTCTAGATAAATTAGTTTTTAGTTATTTTTACATGTTTTATGTTACTTTGATACATTTTTATTATGTTTGTAGGAATTAAAATAAAGACCGCTCGGATCGTTGTTCGTAATGACTCAATGTCCGTGCTTGGACGTCCGTGCCCAAATGGTAGTACAACGAAAATTAGTGTTTGGCGACGCTCGGTGTTAAATTTGATGAGATTTGGAAGTTGAGCGTGCACGGCGTTGGATTGCGTACATGGCGTCGGGCGGCATGCTGCGCGGCGCTGGGCGCTGGGCCTCGACAGCTGGGCGCGGCTCTGCAGCAGGTGGGCGCGGCACTCGGCAGGCATGGGCGCGGGCGCCGCGCAGCGCGCGAGGGCTCGTGCAGGCCTCGACAGGCGCTGGCGTGGGCGCTGGGCCTCAGCAGGCGCTGGGTGCTGGCGTGGGCGCTAGGCCTCGGCAGTTGGGCGCGCGCGGGCCTCGGCAGGCGCTGGCGTTGGCGTTGGGCGTGGGCGAGCGGCAGGCGCCAGGGCCTGGGCGTGCGCGCGCCAAACTTCCTGAGTGCGATTCCAGCTGGCCTTTTGGTGCGATCTGAGCGGATTTTTGACCCACAATCTGATTTTTTGCTAGGGTTTTCATGGAGGTACTATATAATATCTCATTGGGGCTTCATGTTTGGGAGCTAGGGGATTGGGAGGCTACACTAAAACATCAATTTGAGAGCAAAAGTGCTGAAATACAAGGAAAAACTCAGCACAAGCCAAAGAACCTAAAAGGAAAGGATTGTCAAGATATATATAGACCTTGGGAGGCTGCACATACATCATCAAAAAGAGCTTTAGGGTTGTAATTCAAGGAAATTTCCAGCAACAAGCTAAGGAGCAAAAAGAGAAACGAATGCCAAATGAAGAGGAAAAGCTAGAGATTGTCATCAACCAAGCAAGCAACACATGATTATCTTCTAAATGGGTTTTATCATCTCTTGCTTTCCTTTGAATTTGTATTTCTATTTCATGATGTACACCATGTGTTTGATATTTTGCTTAGCTACCATGAACTAGAATTTGTATTCTAAGATTTCAATGGAACCCAACACATAGTTTGAATTGACTTCTCTCTCTTTGTTATTAATTACTCATTTGTGAATTGAATATCATGATTTATGCTTCATATCTTAATTGCCTAGCTAGTAATTACCGTGGGAACCTATATGAACTTGACCAACGGATTATAGTGTTTAGACCTTGTTATGATGTCATGCGAGAGTTAAAGATTATTGTGGGTTATTAATTGAAATTAAGTGATGTGTGTCTTGTTGATTATCCTCAATGATAGGTAACTTGATAGTATTTAGGATAGACATATACCTAGTTACCGTGTGCAACCAATGGAGAATCTATTCTTAATGACTTCCTATGTGAAAGTTGGCAATTGAAGGGACGGTAAATGAGATTTAGTGACACGTGTCTTATTATTGTTCTTGAAATTAGTCTCTTAATAGTGTGTAGGATAGACATATACCTACATGCCGCATTAGGAAGATTCGAATTTGACCATCAACAAAGGCTTATAAGTAACTTTGATTTCTCGGTTGGCAATTCTATGTTATTAATTAATTCAAATGAGAGAGTTAGGATATTCAAATGAAGTGTTGGGAGAAATTGCAATCTTAGACTTGTTAATATTAGATTTCATTATCTTTTACTTGATTATTATTATCTTAGTCACTACCAACAACAAAAACATCAAATCATCAATTGTCTAAATAAAATCGAGACGATATATAGTTGGTACTTGGCCTACACTAGAACAATTCCCTGTGGGTTTGACAACTCTCTTATCATTATATTACTTGTTGACCGCGTATACTTGCGCGTATTTTTCAGTTGCGAAATCGGCCAACAGGAGATTGTTAGGAATTACATGATTAAATTTGATGTTGTGATATTAATGTATATGTGTTTCAGTAGTTGAATTGTAAAGTCCTTGAAATGATTATGATGTACAAGGACTTAGATAAAAAAGATCAAACTTGTTAGGTTGATCTCATAAGCTGAATGATAAGACTAGAATGATCATAGAGCAGTCAGCAAAGGATCGCAGAGCCAAGTGTAAGATCGTAGAGTCTGCCAGGCAATCGCAGAATAAAGCTCAGTCAGACTTGTAGAGCTATCTCGGGATCGCAGAGCCAAGTAGTCATATACTCTACAAAATGTAGAGCAACCTCTACAAGAACGTTCAAGTTTAAGACAAAAATCTTCATGAAGATTATTAAGCTCATCAAGTAAGCTATCTCTAGATAATCAATGAGCTAAAACGAAGATCTCAGAGCTCATCCACAGAATCAAGTCTTAACAGATACTCTACGATTTCACTAAGACTATACGACTGGCAAGATCGTAGAGTAAAATCGTAGAGTCAACAAGATACTTTACGAACTTTATCAGAAGCAACTCAAAACAAAGATTCAATATCTTAAGTTGCCCACAATGGATTGCTAACATCCGAGCAAGTAGAGTTATACTTCCAAGATAGTTGTTGAATACTAAAATGATCTCAATGGATAATAAAAGTCAGTGGGGGTTCAAACAACCATGATATGCAGCAACAAAGAGCACACTTACCTTCCACTATCTTGGTCTAAGCTAATGGAAGCTAACTCACCCACTACTACGCACACTAAGGAATAAACTATTAATCAGTGCAACAATAAGTCTCAACGGGAAGAACTAGATGCAACAAAAATATTTCAACGGGAAGAATTCAGAAGCATCTATATAAGGCAAACAGATTGGAGATTATAACCAAGCAAGTACAATCAAGAAAATCAAGATCTGTCAAAAGCCTCACTCTACGATCGCAAGAAACATATTGCTTCGCTACTAAGTTCTTCAGAACACATGCTTAAGGAAACTAAGTAACAAAATCAAACACTCTAAACAAAGTATAAAGGTCTTAGAGACCAAAGAGATTCCAAGTCTGCTGGTCTTGAAGGTATTTAGTGTACTGAAGATTCTAAGGCTGCTGGTCTTAGTTTACAGAGTTCCAAGGCTGCTGGTCTTGAAGAGTACTTAGCGTACTGGAGATTCCAAGGTTGCTGGTCTTGGAGAGTACTTAGTGTAATGAAGTTCCAAGGCTGCTGGTCTTGAAGGAATCTTAGTGATTCAAAGTTATAACGATATCCTTAGTGGATTTGCTACTCAAGGAATACAACAGTGGATTAGGAGTCTTGAGTACTCTGAACCATTTAAAACAACTGTGTCATTTATATACTGTTCATTAACTGCCATAACTATGATATCTGTAGATAACTCTACTTATAATTGTAATATCTAGAATTATGATATTTGTTATATGTTTAAGGGGTTAGTCAATCATATATTCCGTTGTGCTTAATTAATTTATTAATTAACAAATAATAAGTGAAAAAGCTTTAAAGAATCTATTCAAACCCCCCTCTAGATATCTTTTGTGCCTCTGAAAACTAACAAATTATTTTGAGATATGAGTCTATGCCATTTGTTTCGGCTAGACACCTTTGATATGAAATGATAAATTTTTGAATTGATAAAATTCTTTGAAGCTAAGTAAAATTTTAATCCAATCCAAATTATTTTGGTGCCGACTCTAATGTTAAGACTGAGATGAACAACTCTACTAAAGGGGATATTTAATGTTGGTAACATGGCTCCGACTTAAGACGCTTAGGCTTGTAAGACTTAAATGTTATGCGTAATATAGGGTACGATATGTTAATCCCCTAAAGTACTTGCAGAGAGTGCTTTCAATCTATGTGATTAGTAAACATTCTAAAGGTTCCCAGTTGAATAACTGTTAAACCTTGTAAAGAATTTTCGATCCTTACGACCACTCGGCATGATGTTAAAGATTTTAAATTAAAGGAATCATTTTATTTCATGTCTATTCATACTGCTTCATAATTGTTGATAAAATTGTTGAAGATTGTTGAAAACTTTTCTTTCTATACATGATTTATTATTCATTGAAATGCTTTTAACTTGCTGAGCAAAATAGTTGCTCACTCTTGCGTTATTAAAATGTTTTCAGCTAAGTCAGAGAGATCCGAGGGACCAAGAAAGGACAAAGGAAAAGAAAAAACCAAAGAATAGAAAGTAACATATATATTAGAATATGATTAATGATGTAATATTTTATTAGCATTTATCTTTTGTTTAAGTAAGGTTTAGAAACCTGGGAGGATTGTAAGGCATGTAATGTAAATTATTGTATTTACGTTTACGTCTTTAAGTTATGTCTATAGATAGATGTGTGAATGATGAACTACAGTAAGCACCATATCCGATGTTTAAAGTACACGGATGTGGGGGCGTCACAGGTTGGTATCAAAGCTGTAGGTTATATACCCTAGGTGGGAGTACCTTAGGATATAACCGCAGAGAAAGTGATAAAGATAGTAAGAAAATAAACTCATATAGAGTTTTAAGAGGTGAATTGAGGAAATTTATCAAAAAAAAAAGAATATAAATAAATATATTTTTATAGTAATAATATTTTATTATGAGGTACTAATTAAATTATTATTTGATTATAGGATGTTCGGAGAAGACGAAGTTAGAGATATCCACGTAGTGTGGGAGGAGCGGGTACCTAAGCCAGAACCCATGGTAACACCAGAGAGCGAGTTGGAAGACACCCTTCGAAGAATGAGTTTGAGTATGAGCCTGAGATGGATTCTGAGGAGGATCCTACAGTCAGAAGAGGCTGAGGAAGAAGCAGCGACTGAGGCCGCATAGCCTGAGGGGCAATCCGAGGATAGTCAGGCAAAACTAGTTATGTTAGGGGCACTGTCAAAGCTAGGGGCGCTAGTACATGGTCTGTTAGCTAGGAACTTTGAGTTAGTTGATAAAGTACAAGAACTTTGATCAGACTCGAAACCATGAGTTGGAGATCTATTGGGAGGCGAAAATTGAAGACCGTCTAAGAGTGGAAGAGCAGCTAGATGTGGTAGAAAACGAAGTGAGAGTAAAGAGAAGAAGGATGGATAAGATGTACTATGTTTATAGGGCTTCCTATGGGAGACTTCAAGATAGGGTGTACCACTACCCTATGGAAGAGGGACAAACCCGACATACCATAATTAAGAGTCGAGTGTTGGCTATGGCTAACGAGGAATATGCAAAGGCCGTCATGAGAGGTCGGTGAGACTGATGTTTGGGATGATGTATATATTATTAAATATAAATATATATGTATGTAAAATAGATGGTAAAAAAAATGTAAGTAAGGGTAAGTAAGGGATGAAGTTTTTGTAAATCCCAACTTTTATGTAAAATAGGGGATATGTTTTTAGTAAATCCCAACTTTTGTAGTGATAACGGGATATGATATGAAAATAACATGATGCTATGAAATGTAAAGTACTATGTACTAGTAAGATGCATATTAATATGAATATGTTTTATTAAATGTGCATCAAGAGTAATTAAATTTTAACATTTCTAATATATGCTTAACATAAATAATGTTATAATAATACATGATTTTATATTAAATAGAAAATGTCACCAAGCGGAAGACATCGAACCCAAAGAACGCCTCAAGAATCAGATAATGAAGAAAGTGTTGGTTTGCAGAAACATGGCATACATACAATCAACATGTATATAACATCGGAAGTATGACATAAATCGAATTTAAAATTTTCTGCAATCTCAGAAATCACCTTATGCAATATTATTAATTGAGGAAGAATAAAAGAGGAACAACTGTACGGGCATTTTTGTGCATTGCATACGGCTCTATAATAAAAAATTGACCTTTACCTTTCATCAAAGAAAGAGAAAAATGGGAACTGGCTAACTCAAGACAGTGTAGGAGTAGGAATTTACCACCTTATGAAGATAATTAACTCCTTGATGTAATCTTCAAGTTCCAATCTTTAGATCCTCCACACTCCTTCCAATCCTCAGATCAAACGTAAGCTACTCAGTGTGTGCAGCGCTCTAAAGGTGATCCACCGAGAGAATATGATTGAATAAGTTGATTTTAGGTTTCTCCAAACCTTGGGTGGCTAGCCCTAATTTTTTCTCTCCTAACTCCTTAGGTTGTAGAGAATTATAACGTGGTATCTCTATACTCACAGTAACCTTCACCCTTAATCTATTATAAGACTTCACCTTATATAGATTTCTCCCCTTCCTAAACTCTTTAAGACTTAGGGTTTTAATTTAATCCCTATACTATTTAAGAACTAAATTATTTATAATAATAATAATAATAATTAATAATAATAATAAGACTCCTCTTATTAATTTATAATTTAGTATTTCTCCAAATACTTAATTATAAATATTAGTATTTCTCCAAATACTAAATTATTATTATTAATTAAGCCAATTACTTTTAAAATAATATTTTTCTTTTATGGTGTGACCCTTTAGGTTCAATATTATACTGGTAGTAGAATAAATAAATTAAAACCATTCTAATATTATTTATAATGAATTAAACTCCTTTAATTCAAATATAAATAAATAATATTTATTCTACATCATGAGGGACACCTCTCAGCATATTATGACTATCCGGATAATATGAAATCAACGTTTAATCACAAAGAACCTATTCCGTGAATAGTTACCATATAATTTAATTCTTTTACCATACAATATCCCGATTAAACATAACACATGGAATTACTAATAAGTCTTATTTATTTAATCATATGCATTTCGATTCTAAAATGCATAACTCCAGTTAATGTAAATTAGAAACTCCTTTCTAATTTCCATTCACATTGGCCAAAGATTTCTGAGTTGTCATTTATCGAATCGCATAGGACATTCTCTCCCTTTACTGGAAGTGGTAGATCCTTTGTTAATCATTCACATACCTCTATGTACACTTCATTATACTCGAACATACACTTTGTTATACCCTAAAAGTCTTAAGGAATATGACAAAGTATAATTCAGAATACACAAGGTACTATGATGATCTCAAGTCCAAGGATCACTTGTACAACTATCACTATAGGAACTCCTATTGTCAGGCAAGTAAAACTCCATTAAGTACTATGATGACCTCAAGTCCAAGGATCACTTGTACAACTATCACTATAAGAACTCCAATTGTCAGGTAAGTAAAACTCTATTAAGTGTTCCTTAAGTGAGTCACGTTTAGTGAACTTATTCTCCAATAAACACTTACATACTTGTTTTAGTGTCCCCACATAAATGATTATGAGATCAATCATCCTCTTCAATAGAGCAAGCATAGTATGTACTAATCTATCCGAAATCAGTAACCCCACATTAGTGATCCAACGATTAGGAACATTTTAGTTTTTAGAGCTATCTAGAATTTAGATCTCATTAGCATGAACTCTTCATGATTCTAAAAGTATTACTCCAAAACTATAAGTTTATCACATTTATTTAATTTAACCAATTAAACATGGATAAAAAATTCCTTTAATAAAATAATTTTTTTTATTAATAAATGAACAAGATTACAAAGTAAATGATTATCACATCCAATGTGATTGGCTTGAGGCATACTACTTTCAAAAAGGGAACTGAATCAGAATCCCTTGCAGCAATTCGTAGATTTATTGGTAGGAGCATTATAAGCGGGTAATATCAACATGAACCCACCTGTAGCACCGGTTACAACGTTTAAGGACTTTAAGAACATAGGACCCCTAGACTTTAAGGGAACCACAAAGCCTATAGAGGCTCAAACGTGGATAAAAGATATAGAAAATGCATTTATAATCGCTAGGGTTGGGGAAGAACAAAATACAGTGTTTGCCACTTATATGATGAAGGGTGAAACCAATTTCTGGTGGGAGACAAACCAAAATAGGGTTAGAACATGAGTAGTACCATGGGAACAGTTTAAGGAAATGTTCTTTGAGAACTACTTTCCAAGGAACATGCAGAGTCATATGGAGATGTGATTTTTGGAACTGAAGCAAGGGGATATATCGGTACCCCAATATGTCGCAAAATTTAACAAGCTGGCGAGGTTTACACCTCACCAGGTAGACACGGAAGAAAGGAAGACGATGAGGTTTGAGCAAGGCCTTAAACCATGGTTGTATAGTAGGTTATCTCTGTTACAAATAGATTGTTTCGCTACCATGTTGAAAAAAGTCATTATCGCTGAGGGTGGAAACGAGGCTTTAATTGATAAAGTTCAATCAAGAACAAAAGAAGATAAAGAATGAAAGAGGATCAAAAGGTGAAGGGAGTAGTGGAGGAAATAATAACAAAAGAAAGTGTTAGTGTGTGTTTTAATTATTTTAATATTTAGTTATTTTATTTTATTACTTAAAATGAAAGTATTTAGGTGAGTTTACCATTTTGCTCATAAAAAAAGTTCTAACTCAGTTGGAGGACTGAATTGAACCCAATTGGTTCGATTTTGGGCCATATTAAGACTTTTACTAATTAAAAGGTCACATCGAAATTGGGTGGTAACTTGGAGGGACGTGTGTGTGTGTGTGTGTGTGTGTATATATATATATATATATATATATATAATCAACTAATAAATAAAAAATAATAAAAAAACACAATATCAATATTTAATTGTGAGTCACGACAATTATATATAGTATGTATTTATTCATTTTTGGAACAAAATCTGTAATTAGAAGAAAAAAAAACCATCATATATAGAATACATAAATAATATTTAAAAATAAACCAAATATTTTATCTACAAAATAATCCCGTGCTTTGCACGGGTACTTAGCTAGTTAAAATAATTTTAGAAGAAAATGAACTATTTGCTAGGAAATTCATATATTTAATTCTTATGTTCAAAAGGAATTTCCTTCACCAGATTATAGACAACACTCATTAATCTCTTTCTTGTTTTGAATTGGTCATGTTATGTATATTAAGTGGCTACCATTTTTGCTGCATCATATCTACAATTTCTTCCACCTATACAATTAAGGAGCAAATACCTATACAATTAAAGAGAAAATGCGCACAAAGAAAATAAGTAGTATGGGCCCTATATACATGTAGGGTAAAATATTTTTAACTTACGGGACTGAATTTCGAAAATAAGTGTAGTGGGACCAAAAAGACCAAGCGGCAGGCGCCTGCTTTTTATATAGAAGATGCAACAACAATGATCAACAAAAATAACTAAAATAGACTAGAGAATAGCCAGCTACAAGGTGAAATGAGTGTTCACAAGGGAAACACCACTTGTAAAATTACTTTTAGTGATATTCCAAAACAGTTAAGAACATAGAACAGAAAAACAATTGGCATATTTACTACAACAGAACTCACACAAGGCATTGATAACAATGTTACACAATTTATGATGTGTTTAATAGAAGATCTTTTAGGTATACATACTTTAGAGAATTAGGTGTAGTTCTTTATAAAACTCGTTTCCAGTGTTGCGCCTATTTCTAAGGCTGCATATCGGATGGCACGAACAAAGATGTATAAGTTGAAGGAGTTGTTGTAGGAGTTGCTTAATAAACATTTCGTCTGCCTTGGTGAATCTCCAATGAGAGTCTCAGAGCTGTTTGAAAAAGAATGATGGGTGTATAATATGCATAAACTATCACAACAAGAAAACAACCTAATTCCAACGGAATATTCCGTCGTAATTAAGTTTATTTCGTCGGAATTATCTTATTTTTGACGGAATATTCCGTCGGCCATTCAGTCGTAATAACGGCCCTCAGCCTTAAGTCTGTCGGGGATAAGATATTTTCGACGAAATACATTCCGTCGGAAGTAAGTCGTCGATTTTAAGAGGCCATGTGTGTGTCTCTGGGCGCTTGGGACAAGGCTTAAGCTCGACGGAATTTCCGTCGGTAATAAGGGGAATTCCGTCGGAATTAGTGATTTATTAAAATAAGTATAAGCCTTATTCCCGACGGAAACTTCCGTTAGTTTTACCTTATTCCGTCGAAATTAGTAATTTTTTTAAAAAATATTTTTTTTGTTTTTACAATTTCTAGGTTTTTAAACCTTTTTCTTGTACCTGTAACCTGCATTATCCCACCAACACATACAGTAATAAGATTTCACATACAAGATAACCGACCTGTTTTATTTTATCAAACATGTACATACACTAAGCCAACAACTGTCAATATGAACTAACTCATTAACAATAACAAAAATACGCTAATGTTCCATAAATTATACAGTATGATGTTCAAAACTCGTACAGACTCAACTAAACTATAATTTTTAACAATATGTACAAATGATCTACAATTTTTAATGAATAAAGATTTATACAAATCTATAAATTTATAAAATATATACAAATGAACTATAAACTAGTAGGAGGAGGATCATCAGCGTTGTCGTCCCCCTACTCGCCATCGCCACCATGCTCTGCATCATCACCAACCCGCTCGCCATCGCCACCCTGTTAATAAGATTAAAAATATAAATCATTAGTTCGTACATATGTGAGAATTAAAGAGACAACTAAATGAAAATGAAATAACATGCAGAATACCTGAGTAGCCAAAGACTAGCCTAAAGCCTCCACTAGTAGGGTAACTACCATCCGGAGCACCTCACCGCTTAATGTGGTGAACTACTCCTGCGGTAATCCCGTACTCTCGACGGTGGCCCCTGTTGCAATATCCTGAGCCAGCTGGTGAAGGCGAGCACGACTAGGCAACTGTTGATGATGGAAAACCGAATCCGTACGAAACCTATCATCAACTGTCACTATGACCCTCTCGAATAGCTCGTCGTCCAAGCCAGCGCCTGTATGAGATGGTCCAACAGGTGCTCTCGGACGCTGGCACTGGCTAAAGCCTGGGAAAATAATTACACACGTAACGTAGTTCATATTAAGTTATATTAGTTTTAGAAATTAATATATAATGAGAAACATAAGAAATATATCTTATTACCTCCAGGTAAGGTATACGCGGATATCCTCGGCAGACCCAACACGCGATACCCACTGGTACTGCTAGTAGGGGGATCCTGAGATGCGACCCATAGTCTCATCTCCTCATCCCGAGATAACTCAATCTCTAGCAGAGGAGTGATGGAATCTAGCGGCTCAGGATCCCCCCTAGTAGCCCGCAACTCAGCTACATGGGCGTCCCGAAGCGTCTGAAATTGGTCCTGTAATTTATTTTGTATGCGTGAGTTAATTATTTCATTTTATTAACTACCTAATATTAAAAATAACTAAAAATTAATATTACTCTTACTCGTATAGCTACTGTCGCGGGAAACATAGGAGAGTCCTTAGAGGTGTGAGCTCTATCCCAAAACTCAGTCATGGTAGGAGGTCGGCCCAAGCTCTCCCGCATGGCCTGATGATAAAGACATTCAAACCGTTATTAAGTATGTTAATGACAAATGACTAACTAAACAACAAAATACACAATACTTACCGACTTCACCTCCTCAAAAGACTGTGAGCCAGTCGTGTGTACGACTTGAAGCTGGCTACGATTTTGCTTTGCCTGCTCCAACTTTTTCTTTAACACCTCATCATCCCAGTGCTGACACATAGCCTCCCAAGCTAGATCGGAGACTATGCAGGGCGGATGATCTCTAATCGTAGTCTCGGGCTGCTGAACAACTGCCCGGACGGCCCGGTGCCTCATCTCATAAAGTCAACCGACGTAGTTCTTACGTACATGTGCTATAATAACACTATTGCTGGCTGCTAGGGTGATGTCCTCCTTATATTTAAAATAAAGCTATAAAAAAAATGTATTGACACATCAGAATTCATTTGAACAGTGTAAATACCTATGATACTGTTAACTTTAAGTTATGCAATTCGACTTACGTGAAACTCGCGCAACACAGTGTCCATATAGGAGGCATCATTCTACGCGTACTGGCTAAATCGCATACAGCCAGTAGGCAGGTGTGTTAGGCAAATGCTACTTAGTTTACTAAAACTTCTAAGTATACTACATGTATCAAGCATATTCAGTTTACTTTAGTTGTGGAAAACTAAGCAAATGCTACTTAGTATATTATTTTATTTTATTTTATTTTGATATATTTTAATTTATTTTATTTTATACAAAATATTATTTTAATTTATTTTATTTTAATTTATTTTAATTTATTTTATTTTGCATTATACTGTATTATATATTGTATTATTTTATTTTATTTTATTTAATTAAAGTAAATTAAATTAAATTAGTCCAATTTATTTTATTTTATTGTATTATATTATTATATATTGTATTAAATTAATTTATTTTATTTTATTTTATCTTAATTATGTTATTTGATTTTATTATTTTATAATATTATCTTATCATAGAAAATATTATTTAAATTTAGTTTATGTTATAATATTATTTTATTTTTTTAGTACTTCGAAACTAAGTAAATGCTACTTAGTTCTTTTCAATTGATTTTATTAGTAAAACTAAGTAAATGCTATTTAGTATATTTCAATATTAGAAACTAATTAAAATCCATAAATAAAATAATACTAGGCCCACAGATATTGTAATTGAAGATTTCTAACAGAAATTTCGTCGGGAATTCCGTCGAAAATAACAAATATACGAAGTTATATACAGTCCATATCAGCAAGAATCATTAGGCAAGAAAAAGACATAATATTGCAAGAAAGCAGTCCCAATCAGTCCCAAAAAAGAAATTCAGTCCCAATTGAGTCAATTAACAGAACTTCGATAAATTAAAATCAGTACCTAAAGTTGACAAAAAAATCAGTACCCAAGATTTCCAATACCCAAAATCAGTACCAATATATCCATTACCCAAATCAGTACCCAATTTCATGAATACAGGAATTACCCAAATCAGTACCCAATTTCATGAATACAGGAATACAGGAAAATACAAATCAGTAGCCAAAATCAGTACCCAATACATAAATATTTCCATTACCCAAATCAATAGCAAATCAGTAGCTAATTTACAAAGCAATATTCAACATTGAGAAATTACCCACATACAACACAATCAACATTCTAAAATTAAAACATAAATAAAACCTAACCTTAATAGCACTGTGACGAGGTAATGTACACAACAATCCGTTCTGCCACCACATGCGCTGCCGCTGCCACCACTGGTTGGACAGTCTGCTTGGGAAAGAGGGAAAAAGAAGGAAGGAGAGGTTTTCTGACGGGATGGAGGGTACCGGCGGGAGAAACGAGGTTACTGCAGAGCGAGAGAGAGAGAGTAGCAGCATAGAGAGAGCACAACAAAGACAGAGAGAGAGAAAATTGATCTTATGTCTGCGATGCTGATCAGAAAGCGATCAGGTTTTTATGTATGTCCCTTATTTTCGACAGAACTTTCGTCTAATTTAGTTCCCTCGGAAATAACTAATCTCGACGGAAATTCCGTCGAAAATAGCTGTTCATCCGTCGAAATTGGGTTTGGCGCTGGCGAAAAAATTGGCGCCAAGTGGGGTTTACTATTTTCGACGAACTTACGTCGGCATTAAACCATTCTCCACGGACTTATGGTCAACCGAATTTTTCGTCGGAAATATAGCTATTTCCGAGGGAATTTGTTCCGTCACGAATAAGGAGAATTTGAAATATGTAATTACTAATGGATGGGAGTTAGAGAAAAGTGCAGGAATGAAGCCGAGTCAAGATCTAACAAATGCACCCAACTTGGACCTGAGACCATTACTAGTTCACTTGAAGTATGAATATCCAATTACGTAGATTGAGAAGATCGACGTCGGTCTAATGACGTTAAACAAATGCACTGCTTGGGAGGTAACCCAAGATTTCAGATTTACATTCATATCCCTTTTTATTTTGTAGTTATATGTTATTTAGTTGCTTCTTCTTTGTATAATTATCTTACATTGGGGACAATGTAAGGTTTGAGTGTGGATCATTATGTTGATTTGTTTGTACTGCCAATCGTTCAGAATTTGGTACTCGCTTAAATTGTTTCGTTTTTAATCAAATTCTTATTTTGCTTTGGTTTGGTCTAGATGTTCCAAACTTCATATTTTGTAATCTTTTAAATTTATTTTTCATGCATAGAACTTTATTGATTTTTGTAGAACGATACATATTGTTACATTACTTTAAAAGTCTTTTGTCTATGATTTGATTTATTTCAGCATGTACGTTTATAACCATTTTGTTAGTATTGTGTCGCATGTGTTATGACACCATATCTTTATAGAATGTAGCGTAGGGTATACCTAAGCTATAAGAAAGAGAGGTTACACACAAAACATAACAAAACTGATGAAATTATAACAAGGATCTAAACCACACAAGAATAGTCTCAATATCTAAAAAAAATACCACAAGTCAAACCATAAAAGAAATACCAACTGGCTCAAACCACAATCTAAAGTATTTATTACAACTCCAAACAAACCATTGGTTCACAACCTAAACAGAATATCTAAACCATTTGGATAAAAGGGAGCTCTCGTCACACTTGCCTTTGATCCCCCTGATTACCTGTCGGAAGAAAAACACAGCATGAGTCAAATGCCCAGTACGGATATAGAGTACAAGAATAATGAAACGAAATAATTAACTCAAATAAATGAACCGAACTGAAAATGAACAAAACTAACATAATAAAATAATAGGCTGAACCAAATGGCTGGGTGTTATTTCATACCGAGCTTAGAACAAAACAGAAATATACCTTGCCACACAGACAAGCCAAATAATGCCACACAGGCAATCAAAATAATGCCACACAGGCAAGTTACACACATTAGACCGCGAATCTAAATGCATGTAAAATCGGAGGGTGTGTTCGGCACAAACATCACCAATCCGCAGAACAGAACAGAACAGAAAGCTAGGGTCGACCCATACGCCTCCCACAACAAATCACCGAGGTATGACATTTTTCATGGCAGTGTCATTAGTCCACAACATATCCTTTTGTATGTTTCTCTGGGTTTGAGCTTTGGCCATTTGATATATTTGTTCAGGATGCGTATAGTTTTTGTTCTGTTTTGTGGATTGGAGATGTTTGTGCTAGACACACCTTTCGATTTGCATGCATTTGAGTTTGTGATCCAATGTGTGATTTACCTGTATGACATTATTTTAACTTGTCTGAGTGACAAGGTTCTGTCTTATTCTGAGTTCGGTATGCAATAACCACTTAGCCACTTTAATTCAACCTTATATTTGTTTCGTTAATTCTGTTAATTTAAATATATTCTATTCAGACTTGGAGATTATATTATCATCGGTATTTATGCTTGGGGCCTTGTTTTGTATTTTGTCAGTTGATTCCGTATTTCAGTTATGCATCTTTTGTATATCTTTATCTGTACTAGGCATTTGGCTCATATTGTGTTTTTCTTCCGGCAGGTTTGCAGGGACGATTTAGTATTTTGTATGAAGAGAGTTATCTTTGGCCAGCTAGGTTGATTTGATTTTAGATTTTGAGAAACTGTGATTATTCTGTAGATCTTTGGAGAATTGTATTTAATTTGACATTTATGAATTATCAACTATTAAATATTTTGAAGTTATTAGTGATCTATTAATTAGTTTGAGATTTGTTGTGTTTTGTACGTGACCTCACTTTCCTATTCGGGATGGGGGCGCTACATGAAATACCTGTAAGAAATGATATTTAGGGCTACCATGAAAGGTAATTAAATATTTTAACTTTTGAGGCATAATATTAATAATAATCAAATTAAAATTACATTAATTGATAAGGATGAAATGGCATGCATGTGTTGGAGTAATTTAAGCTTATTATAAAAATAAAACCAATAAGGAGATGGATATATCAAATTACGATCCTAAGTTAAGATCAAATAAGTATGGTAATCCAACAAGATCATATATATTCAAATTTTGGATATCAAGAATAAATTAAGGCATATAAATTGAGATAATATACAATCAACAATCAAACTAATAATTATAAAATAACACTAAAGCAATAAAATCATAAATATTAAATTTTGTTTATCTAAATTTGTTTTTCAATTAATTTGAATTTGACCAAGATGATTGAAGAATATTTAGTTTGATTTATAAGCTAGTTGATGAAAATTGTGAACAAACAAGATAAATAACAAATTAGGTGGTTATATGCAAAACTAAGCTAAGAAGGGTATTCTAGTACTCTAGCACTTTCCGTTAATGGTATTAATAGTGAAGTGAGAGTTCGTAAATTTTATAAACCATGATAGTTAAGTTGTGGATTTTTTAACTATAGGTGGTAATTTACAAAAATATGAAAACTACATATAGTAAATTGCATAAATTTTGGTACATAGATTTTGAAAGTTTATTCTTAAAATGAAACTTAATGAAACTTTCAAAATCTATGTACCATTTTTGATGTAAGCGTCTAATTTAATCATCAAAATCTGTATGCAACTATTAAACCAAAGGAGATATCCTACTTTTGTTTACAAAATGGAAAATGATATATATTACAATTTTATATGTTAGATTTTTTTATTGTTAGTCACGTGAATAAATTTAATTGGTAATATTTTTATGATATATTTAATACAGTGTACCAATTTTATATGATATACATCGCAATAGCAATTTGGATGAAATCCTTCACAATATATAAGACCCTTACTAATAGTGGATGCAATATCACTGCTTACACTAATTTAATATTATTGGAGATCTTTTTTTCTCCCTACGTTTGTTTACAAATAGAGCTGCAAACGAACCGAACCGTTCGCGAACCGGTTCGGTTCGGTTCGAGTTCGGTTCGGTTCGAGTTCGACTAGAGCACCAAATCGAGTCGAGTTCGCACATGGTGTTCGGTTCGATTGCTCGATCGAACATGTTCGCGAACCATGTGGCTCGGTTCGTATGTGTTCGCAAACAGTTCGAGTTCGGTTCGACTCGATAAGTTCGAGTTCGAGTTCGGTTCGACTCGGTAAGTTCGAGTTCGGTTTCGGTTCGATTAGCTCGTGTTCGGTTCAATGCGTTCGAGTTCGAGATTGGTTCGAGATGTTCGATTTCTTATGTTTAAAATTAAAATTGTTTCTAAAATTCTAAATATAAATAATTGGTTATTTCATGTTAAATTCTAATGTTTGTCTAATTGTCTTATCAATAATGGTTAAATTTGTAGTAATTTTCTTTTTTATTACTTAAACATCTTTTTGTGTTTTTAATAATTGATTGTAAGTAATAAAGTAAACATTTTTATTAAATAATAATGTGTACCTCTTCACCTCTATTTTAATTAAAATAATTTTAATACTTTTATAAAAATTTAACAATGATTGTTGGATTATTACAATTTACATCTCTAATAATTTAATAAAGTATAACACATGCCATAAATCACATAAATAAAGTAATTAATCATGATACAATGACAATTTGATATTAATTAAAGAATGATACAATACAATACAGTTGCTTACATTTCTGATTTACATGACTTATTGAAAATTTCAAATCGAGATAGAGAATAGAAAATTCAAGTTATCAATATATCGAAACTTCACTAATATAGTAATAGTCATTGTACAATTACTTATAGTACCGTACTATTGTTTGCATGAAAATATAAAATTAAAATGAGTTATTAATTTAAATTATAATAAGCAATTTTTTATATAAAAAAAATAAAACAAAGTCTTTAAATAGTTTTGCATCTTTTATCTTAGAATCGTAGTTAATTTATATAGTTTTAAATAATATAATTATGAAAATTATAAACTTATAGTTATTTAATTCTCAAGATTTATTGTATTCAAAAATTAATTATCACATCACTTGATCTTATTACTTATATTTCAGAACGAATGAAGTATTTGATACTAATACATATACATTTCAACTTTTCAAGGTTAACAATATTAGTCTATTAAATTAATCTAAATCAAGTTAATCAACTAAATTCACATTATTTTAATTCTTAGAATTTTATAATTTTATTATAAAAAAAATTTAATAAGACTCTTTTTATGAAATAGATAAAATATTATTCATTTTATTCTAAATTAATTATGTAATAAATAATAATATTGACCATGCTCGCGAGCAACTCGATCATGCCAGCGAACTCGATCATGTTCGCGAACTCGAGCATGTTCGCGAACTCGAGCATGTTCGCGAACTCGAGCATGTTCGCGAACTCGAGCATGTTCGCGAACTCGATCATGTTCGCGAACTCGATCATGTTCGCGAACAGTTCGCGAACACCAATCGAACCGAACTCGTACACAGCTACTGGTTCGATAGAGTTACTCGAACCTGTTCGAGTTCGACTAAAAGTGTTCGAGTTCGGTTCGAGTTCGTCAGAGTTCGGTTCGGTTCGGTTCGGTTGCAGCTCTATTTACAAATGATGGATGCAATATCACTATTTACACTACTTTAACATTATTAGAGATTTTTTTTCATGATTAATTTACTATTTAATCTCATTACCTGTTTATTATTATTTTTAAGGTCATTTGATATTATAATATCATCTTTTTATTTAAAGTTAGACTCCATCATCAAATAATCTTAAAAATAATAAAAAATAATCAATGAAATTAAATAACGAATTACTCATGAAACAAATAAATCCGTAGATCAGTATGTAACGATAATAGATTAGTATAAAAAGACGTATCTCACTAATAATTTTTGCGTAGTGTTATAGCTATTTTAGAACCAACCCAATTGGAAAAAAAAAAAAAACAAACCTCAACGCTTATATATGATTTCAACTCCGGGATGATACTCCATTTACTCAAATTCGAGCCAGATACTCACTATACAAGAGAATACTTGTGAAAGAGCTCTTCCCCATTATAGATTTGTTCTCTGCATTTCTGGACTTGATTCCAGATGACCATACCTATGCTTTTTTTCAAGTATGCATTCATCTCAATAAGACTATAAGTAAGAACAGCTACAATATAATAACCAACAACCAAACAACGTGAAGACTGATAACCAAACAAATAAACCAAAGAACAAGAACACAAAAAAACAAATAGCTAATTAGAACTTTATTTTAATAAGAACTGGATCCCAGTACACCAAACACAACCACTTAAATGTCTCCCAACATCAACAAAATTGAAAAATAGCACCACATTAATCCAGAAACTAAGAAAACCATACCACAATGTCTTAAAACAAACCACAGTTTAGAACCACAAACCAGAAATCAAGACGCTGAACATAATGAAACTAGAAAGAAAACCACATTCATGAAATTTAGAAACCACCACGAAGACGAAGGACAAGGTGAAGAGTGGACTCTTTCTGAATGTTGTAGTCAGCCAAAGTCCTCCCATCTTCCAACTGCTTTCCAGCAAAGATCAACCTCTGCTGGTCTGGCGGGATCCCCTCCTTGTCCTGGATTTTAGCCTTGACATTATCAATGGTGTCTGAGCTCTCCACCTCCAAAGTGATGGTTTTGCCAGTCAAAGTCTTGACAAAGATCTGCATTCCTCCCCTAAGCCTCAACACCAAGTGAAGAGTAGACTCCTTCTGAATGTTGTAATCAGCTAAAGTCCTTCCATCCTCCAACTGCTTGCCGGCAAAGATCAGCCTTTGCTGGTCTGGAGGGATACCCTCCTTGTCTTGGATTTTCGCCTTCACATTGTCTATGGTATCCGAGCTCTCAACTTCCAAGGTGATTGTCTTCCCAGTGAGGGTTTTCACAAAGATTTGCATCCCACCACGGAGGCGAAGCACCAAATGCAGGGTGGACTCCTTCTGGATGTTGTAATCAGCTAGGGTGCGGCCATCCTCAAGCTGCTTGCCGGCAAAGATAAGCCTTTGCTGGTCTGGGGGGATTCCTTCCTTGTCTTGGATCTTGGCTTTCACATTGTCAATGGTGTCAGAGCTTTCAACCTCAAGGGTGATGGTTTTGCCGGTAAGGGTTTTAACAAAGATCTGCATTCCACCACGAAGACGGAGCACCAAATGAAGGGTGGACTCCTTCTGGATGTTGTAATCAGCAAGGGTTCGGCCATCCTCAAGCTGCTTGCCTGCAAAGATCAGCCTTTGCTGGTCTGGGGGGATTCCTTCCTTATCCTGGATCTTAGCTTTGACATTGTCAATGGTGTCAGAGCTTTCGACCTCAAGGGTGATGGTCTTGCCGGTAAGGGTTTTCACAAAGATCTGCATTCCACCACGAAGACGGAGCACCAAATGAAGGGTGGACTCCTTCTGGATATTGTAATCAGCTAGGGTGCGGCCATCCTCAAGCTGCTTGCCTGCGAAGATCAGCCTTTGCTGGTCTGGGGGGATTCCTTCCTTATCCTGGATCTTAGCTTTGACATTGTCAATGGTGTCGGAGCTTTCGACCTCAAGGGTGATGGTCTTGCCGGTAAGGGTTTTCACAAAGATCTGCATCTGTAATGGGAATAAAAGAGGATTAGATTCCAATTAAAGATTTTACCAAAAGAAGTTTAATTATTCGGTACCAAAACTAAAAGAATATTCTAACAAAGAAAAATAGCCAATAAAAACCAAAATTACGAGAAGCTTGTTAGGCAAACCAAGATATAAATTTTGTTTAAACAAATATTCAATTATGTTGATTTGAGGTTTTGATCCACTTAAATTTGTAATAACATCTAAGGAATGATCCAATTATTTCAGCAAGAGAACAGCTCCAAATGATATTTAAGATTTCATCAAAATAGTCACTTGGATAACCACTTTTTAGTCCTTGTGGTCAAAGAATTTTTGCAGTAAATTTCCCTGATATTGCTAGATTTAGCAGGTAATGTCACCAGGACAAGTCAAAAAACAACAAATATATAGCACAAATCAAATTCAATTTTTGATTTTTCCCCCCTTGAATTTTAACTATAAAAAAGAGCTTTTCCAAAAATTTAAATGAAAGAAGTATTCAATTACTTCACCAGGAGAACAGCTCCAAATAATAATAGTTCACAACACTTTAATCAAAATAGTTACTTGGATAGCCTCTTTTTAGGCCTTATTGACAAAGAATTTGGGTGCAATAATTTTTCCTGATTTGTCTATATTTAACAGACAATGTCACGGAAAAAGTCATAAATAAAAACAATAAATATAACACAAAATTTGATCTTCAAGTTTTATTTTTTTTTCCCCTTTAATTTTCACTACAAAAAGACCTTTTCCAAAAATTTAAGTGAAATATCAAGTTAAGCTAAGAAATCACATACAAACGATAACCCAGATCCAATAGACCTGTGAAATATTAATTCAAAAATATCAAACAACAAAACAGCAAAATCCTATTATCCTAATGCCTAATCGCATATAGATACACATATACCATCAATCCAATAGACAAGAGGCCCTCAAATAAGGATCAATCAAAGATTGCTAAAATATGCAGAGATCTAAAACAATACAAATCAGCCTAAGAGAATCTTAAATGAAGCAAACAACAACATATACATATGACTATTCGATTCACCAATCAAAGAACAAAACCTAAATTCCTCAGAAATATAAATCAAAAGGAACAAATCATATATATCTTAATCTGTTCGAAAGGAACGAATTAAGATCTAAAACAATACAAATCAACTAAGAAAATCTCAAACGAAACAATAACATATAATCTGACATATGACTATTCGATTCACAAACCGAAGAACAAAATCTAAATTCCTAAGAACTACTATAAATCATAAAGAACAATAATACATACCTTAATCTGATCGAAACAAAACGAATTACAAAGATTGTTGGGAGATTTAGGAGATCGAAATAAACAAAAGAGGATTTTATCTAACAAGAGATGAGAAGTTCTGGCTGGGAATGCCTTATTTTATACGCGCTATGACCGACTTCTGGACGTTTCCCTCGTTGGTTTGCACCAATGAAAATGAGCCACGTGTATTGCACTAATTTACACGCAAAAGCCGCCTTATTTGTCCTTTTGTTGGATTTGCCGCCCTCCATTGCGCATTTTATCCGATATATTAATTATTTAATTTTAAAAATTTTGTGGGTAATTATCAAAATATATTAATAAGTAGTTGATGGTATAAAGATCAATCGTAAAAAAATTAGAATCTTAAGAAATATATTCACTGTTAAAAGTCTAAAATAATTTTCATCTATTGAAATTTGAAAAATCCACACGTTTATCAAATAGTGAAAAAGTGTCGAATTGCTTTCATTTTTAAAATAATTGTGCTATTTAATATAATAAATTAGTTGACCGATATCAATTTCAATTATACAATTTATAATTACAAAAATATAATGTATTGAATGAAATAAAAAAATGTGCAACAGAGGGAATCCATATCCCCTTTTTTAAGCGGCATTGAAAGTAATAATCCCAAACAATTTTCTTCCCCTTAAAAAATGATATTTCAAACTCAATATTTTGAGCTCTTCTATGCGGATATGATAATTGAGCATGAGCTCTTTATAATTTTATCTATTTATATTTTGAACCTCATTTCCGTACTAACCCAATAATATCTCTTATTATAAAATGCGAGATTTTTTATAATTATTTTTAAATATTTTTGAGTCATATACATGATAACTAAAAATAATCAATACATTCAAAAGATATAATTAATACCTATTTTATTTTCATAAATTTGATAACTCGTACAAAGTAAGATAAACTTTAAAATGAGATATTTAAGCAATGGTAATAATATAACATTTGTAATACTATTCTAAATCATATAGAAGGTATTAGTTGGTAAATAATAGTACCAAAAATATTAAATACTACCAGGATATACATGAACATTTTGTGAGAATGAATAAGTGCAAGAATTGTTGTGTATATATAAATATGCTATGAGAATTGATATCATATTTATTGGAATAAAAAAAATTAAAAACAATGCATTTAGTTTATGAATTTGAGAAGTGATAAATTTGATACTCGCAAAAAGAGGAGAACTAAAAAAATCTTTAAACTTCTTTACTCAATGAAAAATAAGGAAAAAAGGGATACATATATTTAGTTTATGAATTTGAAAAACTTGAGAACTCAATTGTAAATGAATATATATCACGCAAAATAAAAAAATCTTTGGACTGTTATGTTACTAAAAAAAATTTACTGAGTCAAAAACACATGATACAAATTTATAGTGATGCACAAATAGGTTACTTGGCCTGGCTTGATTTAAACTTGTCAGGCTTTGACATTTGACTAGGTAGTGTCAGGCCAAGCTAGATAAAAGAGGTGAAAGTTTAGTTTGTGTAACCTACTGACCAAATCAGTCTAGGTTAGGTCAGGCCTTCTTTTATTTTATAACTTTTAATTTTAAATATTACTCCCTCAGTTCCACTTTAACTGACGTTTTAGAAGAAAAAAAATTAATTCCTAATTAAGTGTCATTTTCAGATTTCTAGGAGAAATTTTCTCTTATTTTCCTAGATTACCCCTACATTGAGAAGAGCAAAGGTTGCATGCTAGAATTAATAACAATGAACTCTTATTTATTGCTCTGGGCATTTTAGTAATTTAAGTTTAATTTTACACTTAACAATGATCAATTATTACTTTCCTTAAAACATGTGCTTTGGCTGCTAACGCCAGTTAAAGTGGAACCGAGGGAGTATATATTAAAAATATAAAATTAAAAGTTATAAACTAAAATAAGTTATAATACTCTTCCGTCCAATTTTACTTGTCCTAATTTGAAAGTACACGGCTATTAAGAAAAATAATTTATCTCCAAATTACCCATCTTAACTACTTTATTATTACTCCCTCCGTCCCAAGATAAAAGTACTTATTACTATTTTAGGTAGTCCCAAGTTAAATGTCTACTTACCTTAAATAATCTATTTTTTACAATAATTTTCCCATAATACCCTTAGTATTAATTGTCATATTTTTATTCTCTATACATATTTATGGAGCATCACTAGTCAAGTACAAAAAACTATGCAATTAAATGAGAATTTAAATATGGACAATTTTGTCATTTTATCTTCTTTCTTAATATGCGCAAAAAGTCAACCAGAACTTTTATCCTGGGACGGAGGGAGTATTATTTTTGTTTTAATTAATCTCCTAACTCTTTCTTATAATAATAAAATAGAGGATGGGTGAAAAAAGGAGTGTGGTTGTGCTTCCAATATCAAAGTTAATAGTACTATTTTTTTCAATGTATGTCATGTTGTTTTCAATGAACTTTTTAAAGGTAGTATTGAAAAAATAAGGTTAAAAATAATATTAAAAAGAAAAGAGGACAAATAGATTTGAACAAACTAAAAAGAAAACTAAGACAAATAAACTTGGACGGAAGTAGTAATAAACTTGGGAAAGTGAAAGTTTAAATTTCATTGATGTATTAACTAACTGAAACTGATATATTAATTAATATATCATTCAATCATATAAACATTCTTGCATATATACGGAAACTATCTATTCGACAAGTTATCTTTATCTTCAACCTCCAAGTACACTCCAAAGATAGAGGAGACTCAAAGTTTGTTTAATTTGTTTAATTTTAGTTCTTTTGTGAAGTTTAAGAAACCAGGTTCAAAGCTTCCTTCAGTTTTTATTCTCTTACAAAGTATATCGATCCATAAAATTGAATTGGAATAAGCTTTCAGTTTTTTTTTATTGGGCTAGGATGTAGGGGAGTTGGTGTGGCTAATCTTTTTTTTTGTTTACTGGGGCGTCCTTAAATGTGAAAGAGGGTCACGTATGACAAAAAAATGGGTGCATTTTTAATGATCGGATGCTAATGACCCAATTGAATTAAATCACTCGAACAAATTAAACCAAAATAAAATAGTCAAAAGTTTGACTAAGGATTGGGAATGTGCATCTACGATTTGTCATCCTAGGGTTTGACTATTAAGGCTTATGCAAATTAAATGATACTTTAGGGTTCAACATCTTAAGATTTGGCTCGCTGTGATGTAGCCACCCTAGGGTTCACACCTTCAATCGGCTAAACAGTGATGTTTTCTTGCTCTATATTTAATCACCAAAGGAATTTTTAGCAAAATAAGGAGAAGATCTGTAACATTCGGGATGTTCAATCAATGTAAATAAAATTTATAAATATAAAATTTAATGTCCATGAAATGAACTTGAATTTTATTACGAATTAGGAAAAATTTTATATCGGAAAACCGATGTACAATAATTAACGAACGATAACGAGTACGAATGAAACGTATGTAAGAGTGATACGTATAATTAGAAAACTACAAAGTAAAGGAAAATTTTAGCGAATAAGTTAAATATTTAAAAAAATAAAATGATTAATTAATTAGTCAAACTTTCAAAGTTTGAAAAGTCAAAACTTTGAAGGCTAATTTACAATTCAAGAATAGGACAACAAGGATTTTATTTCACGGGACTAAGTCAGCGAAAGGGATAAAGAAGCAAGTCAGTATCATTGCATGTGATAAGGATTAAGTTACTTTATTTTATTACCTTTGGAAGGATCAAAAAGATTCGAAGGCAGTTAAGTTATATATATATAGCTCACCCCTTATTCGACTCATCCAAGCTTACCCCCCTTTAGCGACGGTTCGGTCATACAACCGTCGTCTATACTTTTAGCGACGCTATATGTTGTCCGTCGTTAAAAGTATAGACGACGGTTGTATGACCGAACCGTCGTCGAGTCCGCCGCTAAAGGGGGGTGAGCTTGGATGAGTCGGATAAGAGGTGAGCTTAAGATCCAGACTGTATATATATAGAGTGCATTTCAAGAGTATACCCCCTTAAATGACATACCAAGCATACCCCCTTTAGCGACGGACCGGACGACGGTTTGGTCCGTCGCTATATGGGGTCCGTCGCTAAAAGCTTTAGCGACGGACCAAACCGTCGCCCGGTCCGTCGCTAAAGGGGGTATGCTTGGTATGTCATTTAAGAGGGTATGCTCTTGATCCGTTCTGTATATTTGTTAAGCATACTTGCAGGAATAAAGAGAAAGAAGTAAGAAACGTAAAGAAGAGAAAGAAGGTCTCGGTAGAAGAGAAAGAAGGTCTCGGCTGAAAAAAAAGGGGTGAGAAAAAATTTGGAAAAAAATAGAAAAAATTAAGAAGGAAGCAAGAAAGGAGGGACTAGAAGGTATGCTTCTAACTACTCTTTTTATTTTTGTACATAATATATGACTATGTAATTTTTATATGAAGTTTATATATCCCTCACAGCATAACAAAAGTAATATATGATGTGTTAATGTAACAAGAATCATGCATAAAAATGTAAAATTTTGGCAAAAATGGGAAAGAAAACTCTAGAAAATAAAAACTGAAAATCCTAGTTTGAACATTTAGAATTACAAGATAAAGGAGAAAAGTAAAATAAATGAATATTTAATGTGAAAATGAATATTTAAGAATGTAAGAAAATGTCCAAATTGGAGAAGCTGAGAAAAATGTAAAATACATTTTTTCGAGAAAAATTGTAAAACTTAGTTAAGGGTAGTTGTTGACTAAAAATAAAGAAATGATAAATTAATATTTTTGGCCTTCATGAATAATGATGTAGGTCAATTGCAGAAATGATTTACTGAGCTAGAAAATAGTCAACGAAAAACAGGCAAGTTTCCCTAACTTGTGCAAGTTTTTATTTTGTACAAGTTCCTTAATTTATGATAATTTTTTGAATGACAAATTCCCTAGCTATGTTAGTCCTTTGAGTTATTCAAAATTTTAAGCTTGTGTGCAAGTTTTCTAATTATTGCAAATTCTCTAAATTGTGCATGTTACTTGATATATGAGATTTCCTAAATTATTCATTTTCGCACTTATGTGCAATTTTGAACCGTTCTTTGATGAACTGTAATTGTTTCCTTAATTATCATGTGATTCATGAATTGTTGTATGAAATGAGTTATGCCATTTATTCGGTTAGACTCAGTTGACGAGATTGTTGTATGAAATGAGTTTGTGTCATTTGTTTCGGCTAGACTCAGTTAACAAGATTGTTGTATGAAATAAGTTATGTCATTTGTTCGGCTAGACTCAGTTGACGAGATGGTTGTATGAAATGAGTTATGCTATTTGTTCAGCTAGACTCAGTTGACGAAATTGTTGTATGTAATGAGTTATGCCATTTGTTTCGGCTAGACTCAGTTGACAAGATTGTTTTATGTAATGAGTTATGCCATTTGTTTCAACTAGACTCAGTTAACGAGATTGTTGTATGTAAAGAGTTATGTCATTTGTTTCGGCTAGACTCAGTTGATGAGATTATTTAAAATAATGAGTTTACGCTATTTGATTCAGCTTTATTCAATTGATGTGATTAGTACTGTGATTCTTTGTATTATTAAATTGTTTTAAATGTTTTGGAGATAGTTAATGTAATCCAATCTGTTATTTCCCAGATGCATAAAAGAAATTCTAGAAGGAGGGTTGAATAGATCTTTTAAAACTTTTGCTTATTTAAAGATCAGTTAACAGATAATTAATTTGATCAATTAATTTAGCACAACAGAATATTAGTTTAAAAACCCCTTAAAGATTTAATGAAATCTCAGTTATAAATTTAGCACTTGTGAAGATTAGTCACTTAACAATATAGCAGTTAATGACAGAATATAAAGACTTAAAGTAAATGACATAAGATGTTTAAGTGGTTCGAAGTACAAAGGGTTAAATACACTTTTCCTCTACTCGACCTCGGTTTACAAACGCATCACTAGATTGAAATTTTTTACGGTTAACTCATTGAACTATAATTTTTTTATAAAAAATTGATAAACCGTTTACTCTGTTAAAATATTAACAACAAATCTATGTAGCATATGCTCACAAGGAGAGAAGTCGAGCTGGATAATTAATTAAATTAAATTATACTCAATTCTGTAACAAATAGTTAAACAAGATATAAATCAAATTAATATACATAACAAATAATTAAATAAATAAAATAAATTATTAATAAAATATATTAATTAAATAAATTAATAATAAAATATATTAATGTATATTTTTTACAAATGTATTTATATAAAATTAATGAATTCATATTATTTTATTAATTTTTAAATATTTTAAGTTCACTTTAAAAATATAAAATTATCTAATATTTTGACATGGAAGGATTATTATTATTATTATTATTATTATTATTAACGTTATTGCCTTCTTCTTCTTCTGATTCAAGCTTTTTGCCAATTTGTTGAATAAATTCATTTGCAAAATCCAGCCTTTTCCTTGTAACCTCAATCTCCTTCTTAAACTATACTTTTATTCTAATTCTAATTTAATTAATAAACTAAATTCAAATAAAAAAAAACCCCAATCTTATGTACTGTAAATTCCATGGATTTAGATAGATCTTTATAAATTCCAACTAAAATTTAATCTTCATCGAGGATTCAAAGTGAATCTGAATCAAACCCAAATGCCAAAAATTATTATTATTGGTCGATTGAAAAACTTTTAACCCAAATCAATTTACACATAAAATCGTTCTCAAATATTTAGTACCCAAATTTGAAGAGAAAGAAGAAAGGTTTCAAATTGAAGAAAAAAAGAAACATCAACCATTGGATGCATCACGCGACTTCGTTCTCCCTATTCGGAAAGTCAGATCCGTGTCAGATGGAATGAGAAAACATCCAGATCTGCAGAAAGCAAGTGTGTGTGTATGTATATACTTTTTTGTGTTGATTTAGATCTGATCATAAATTTTATTGAAAGCAAGCGTGGTGACGGTGGATCCGCAGCGGTAGACGTCGTAATGGTAGCTATGCATTTGATGGTGGTTATGGAGGCGGTTGCCGTGAAGGTGGAGGTGGTGGTGGCGGTGATGCCGACTATGGTGGTGGTTGAAGGAAGGTGGAGGTGGTGATGCTCTGTTGGTGGGTTTCTGATGTGATGTGGATGGTATTGAGATGAATTTGTTGGGTGTTGTAGTGGTTTCTAATGAGATGAATTTGTTGGGTAATGAAATGATTTCTGATGAATTTTCTATGGAGATAATTTCTGAACTTTGAATGAGATAAAGGAAGAAGATGAACTAAGAATGAGGAGAGGAGAGAAAAAGTTAATTTTTTTTGTTTGATTATGCTATTTGGTATTAGAAAACTAAATTTTTATTTTGATTTAACCCAAATTTAGTTAATTTTAGTATTAAAATATTATAAGTTTTCACCTTTTACTAGAGAACATAAAGGAAAGGTTTGAAGCAAAGGAGTTGAATTAAGTGAGAATGAATTCATTCTCAAATTTTTTTTGGGTCTGCTTAACAAATGGGCTTATTTTATTTTTTATTTTTTTGATGAAAAGGCTAATTTAATTGAGAAGGTAATTAAGTTTTCATTATTGTTTATTTAAATATTTTAACCTTTTAATTTAATTTTTTTATTTAAAATAATTAATTTTTTAGTTATATATATATATAATATCACATTTAAGTTATTAATTTTTTCTATTTTATAATTGTGAAGTTAAAAGATTTTATTTGGTTGCTTTTTTTTTATTGTTTTATTTAGTTAACTTGTTTTAATTGTTGGCTTTTGGATTTTTTTTTCACCATGACATGCCACGTGGACATATATATATGACATGTACAAGTCTATCTGTCATGTGCTACTCAATCCGTTAAAAGTCAAACAATTTAACATAATTTGTAACGGTTTGTAAAAAAATTGTAGTTTAGTGAGTCGAATGAAAAACAATTCAGTTCAATGATGCATTTGTAAACCGAGGTCGAGTATAATGGGAAAAAGTGTATTTAACCCGAAGTACAAATAACTCCTAGTCCACTCTTCTACTTCAACAAGTAGGAAATCCATTAAGGATAGGGTCACGAAGACCAGATCACTAAGATTTAATACAACTGAATCACTTAGATTCCTTCAAGTCACTTAGTTTCGACAAGGTCACTTAGACCTCTTCAAGTCACTTAGACTTGGATGAATGCCACTAAGACAATCAAATAACAATTGAATGATAGTTGTTTAATGTGCTGCTAAGCTTGCAATAGGCTTGACTTCTTTTGGTACTTAACAGCTTTGAACAAGTAATGTTCCGTAGAGTAGAGTTTGATTGCTTTTTGGCAGAGTTTCAGCTTTATGTACTTTTTTAATTCGTACTTGGATTTGAATCCTCGTACGCTTTTATAGACGTCTGAGAATTGTCCCGTTAGAGAGTTCCCGTTGGTGCATTTAATGCTCTACTCCAAGATGTTCTGATGTTGACTTATAGGGTAGGTAGGCAGATTACTTTTGGCCCTAGCAAGTCCCATCAGACTGTAGTTCACCTACCACTTGTGAGATGTGTCACATCTTCAATCTAGCGGTTTAAACATACCACAATTTGATCTTCTATTTGAATTTGAGATGATAAGAAACCATCTTGAAATCTTAACTCTGCAATTGCTCTACAATTGTCAGACCTATGACAGTTCTGACATACTCTACGAACTTGACTGATCGTAGAGTTTAGTGAGGAACGTAGAGTCTTGACTTACGGTATTCAACGTTTTGAACTCTACAAGAAGTCATTCTACGAATAGAGAAGCACTCTACGAAGAACTCTCTACGATCTGCTCTACGAATGGCTCTCTACGATCTGCTCTTTAAGATGATCACTCTACGATGCTTGAGCAGACTTCTCTTCACTCTGCGATCTCAACTCTCACTTTACGATTCAAGAGACAGTTCTATGATCTGACTGAACTTTACGAATCCTTTGTAGCTTTGCGATCATCCAACAAATGCTTTACGATCAACTAGATTACTCTGCGAACTCCATTTATACTACGAATAGGCAGAATAACTCTACAATCGTTTAACAATACTATACGATCAATTTGATCCTATCAATTATACATTGAATCAAATTAAAGGATCAACCTAACAAGTTTGATCGTACTATTTTAAGTCATTGTACAAATATATCTCTTTTAAGGACTTTACAAAAACTATTGAATAATTATACATTACTATAATTACATAATCAAATTTAAACATGCATATTCTAACAATCTCCCCATATTTGATGATGACAAAACTAGTAGTTTCAGAACAATCATCAATTCTAAGATGCAAATAACATAAATAGTAAATATGCCTTAACATACAGTAAGAAACTGTATCTCTACATCGAAAGAATGAATTTTATTAATGTATCAGAATTTTGTACAAAGTAAGAAAATTTATAACATAATACACTAAAAAATAATAATACCTCTATACTTACTATCTCCTCCCCCTCTTTTCCTTTGATAGCCATCTCTTTTTAGAAGCAACTCTACGATTGTATGCTTCTGTTTCTTCAGCAGCTCTTCTCTGAATTTCACCAAGAGAATCCCGAGGGCTAAGATTAGGCAAGAAAATTCTTTCTTCCCCTATTTGGTGATTCCCCTAAAGGTTTCTTTGCAGAAAGGCAAGATCTCCATATAGAACTCTTATGCCAGTGGGAGTCACTACACTCGACGATCCATGCTGCCTAGAAGAAAGATGACCACGATCATCTATGGGAAGGGCTTGAGGAGTACCAAAGCCTAATGGAGGTTGAATTGATGTTTGAGGTGCTCTCCTCTGAGGTGTTTGCCTCCCCCTATCCCTTGTATTCTCCCCCTTTTTGTTAGCATTCAAAATATAGACTTTTGCTGAGAGTTGTTTAACACTGTGAACAAGTTCTTGCATTTGATTACGAGACAAGAAGATATCATCGCGATTTTCTTAAAGCCTTTCGTCTGCTTGTTCACGTTGTTGGTGTACAAGTGTTATAACATTGTTTGTTCGTTCAAGAGCATTTTCAGTTTGCTTCATCTGCTGTATTGCCATGCTCTTGAACTCACTAAGGGAGGAACTTAGCTCAAAGACCTTCTCAATGAGAGCTTTAATCGTGTCTTCATTTGTCTTCTGAAGAGCAAGAACAACCTCTTTATGGTCTTGAAGGTGCTTGAAGTAAATAACATCCCTTTGCTTGAGATTTTCAGCAATGCCCCAGAGTAATTCTTTTATATCCTTTTAGAACTCCTTGGACATATTTGCAGGAACTTTTGATGCAGTTTTTACAATTTTCTTTAAGTTATCCACAATTGCATTGGACGATATTTGAAGACCGACATTGAGTTCATCAACAATGAGATCCATTAGCTCTTTTAACTAAGGCCTGGAGGGTATCACTGAAACTCTTTCTAGAATTCTCTATAATATATCTTCAGAACCAACCTTATCACTCTGGTTAAGATTTATCACACGAGAGTGAGATCAAAATATTCATTTCAGGAGGTGGAGGGTATATCTGTTTGAGTGATTGGATTTATTTCTTGGGTTGTTATTTGTTAAGTACATACAAGTGTATTGGGTTGTTCAAATTGTGGAGGAGATGAGTACTGTACAGGAGAAGTTACAGGTATGTGAAGAATATTGAAAATATTTATAGATGAAGGAGAGTTAGAGTGTGGTTGTATAGGAAGGTGTGTGGGAGAACTAGTATTATCATCATCAATCATAGGGTTTTGGGACTCTCCGATCGGAGAATTAGTTTTCTGTACATCGTCTGTAGAGTGTTGAGACTTTTCGTATAGAGAGAGTGGTGAATTTATATGGTCAATAGAGTATTGGGACTCTACGACTGGAGAATGAGTTTTATTTGCATCATCTGTAGAGTGTTGAGACTCTACGAACAAAGAGTGACTGAAAGATTCAACATAACAGTCAGGAGTAGAAGGTTGCTTAGAGATCGTAGAAAGAGACTCTACGACTTTGTCATAGCAAACAAAGAATGAATGGAAAGATGAATGAATATCATATACAAAATATGGAATGCGGGTTACCTCATTGAGAGAACTTGAAGAAGATTTGCCATATGAAATTGTCTTTCTGGCATATCTGAAGATGTGTGGAAAGTTCTGAGACATTACCTTCACATATGGATAAGATTTGAATGTCCATGAGATAAGTTCAGATCTCTGTGAAGTAGTGCTCGAAACAGAGGCATGAGAGGAAGGAAAAAGTATAGCTGATCACTTTGTTCATTGTAAACAATAGAGTTACTGTTCATGGTATCACTTCTCTGCTCATGTTGAGTTTCACCAATGAATTCCACTTCTGGTTGCTCTACTTCAGCTTGCACTTGAGGCATTGGGGGGGGGGGGGTAGAAAATAAAACTTTTGGATGCTCCCCCTCAACTTGTACATTTATTAGCTCAAAAGCAGATAGACTATGCTCAATCCCAATATCAGCAAGAACTGATTCAATGATCGTTGCTTGAACCACTGAATCATTGGGTGAACTTGGATTGGGCACTGGTGACTCCCCCTTAGAGCCAACTTATTTCTCTACTACAAGGTCAGATGACCTTTTCTTCTTCTCCACCATATGGATAAGCTTTCTCTTTTTCTTCTTTAACTTAGGAGTTAGATCCTTCACAGCCACTTCTTCATTTTCATCTTAAGGCTTTGGCAGATCAGCCATCTCAGCCACTTCATTTTCACCAACAATTGGCTCAGGCCCATCAGCCGTCCTAGCCACCATATCAACATCATCTATATTTCCTGACTCTGCTATTAGAGAGCTAGATCGCTCTACGATTGGAGACAGAATAGTCTTTTTGGAACGCTTGCTTCTGGTTCTTTTTCCTTTGATTTTGGAGAGAACGATGGACTCATCAATAGTTTTTCTTCTTTCTTCTACCTTCTGCTTCTTCAGAGCAATCTTGTCTGCTGTGGAGACCAAAGTCTCGTGAACGGTTGGGGCAGCAGAACCCTAGGATATAACCTTCTTCTTTCCCTTATTCTTTCTTATGAGTTCAATTAACTCTTTATCCTCTTCCTCTAATACAACAACCTTTCTTTTCTTTTCTAGCTTCTGAACTTCGCTGAGAGTATTCTCACTGTCTCTAGATTGTCTCAATCTCAGAATCTCAACTGGACTCCTCTTCCAATTATCGAACAGCTTTGGGGTGATCTTTTTATTAACTGATAGACTCTGCGACATGCTTGCGTGAGGTGGTCGTCGCTCGGATCGTTTCTAACAAGTTGATAGGATGGTTAGCTTACAACACCTTAACCCCTCGCCTATATATAGACGATAATCTTGGTATAGTTGCTTGTAAAATGAATTCTGCGTAGGATGAACACCAATGACACATCGACCCCTCGCTTATATTGAAGCAGTAATCTCAGTACAATCGACGATTGATGCGGTAGAAGACGCCACACACAACTATGAATGGTTGTATGATAAGTCAATTATGAATCTTAAAGAACAACTAAGGAATAATTAGGAATCCTTCAAAGAACCACAAGTAGAGAAACAATCTTACAATAATATTGATAATTCTGAAAATTCAAGTTATGAAACCATTACACCATGAAGCTTATTTATACTAAGCTTAGAACAATCTGGAATCAAACAAACCCTAGCAAATGCTGGAAAACATCATTACAGAAAATATGGAACTAAAAATAAGATAATTTCCCTATTTTGGGAAGGAATCTTGCAATCCAAGAAAGTCAAAATCGCATACTAGATATAGGGGGTTGGCGTCGGGGCACGAGTTTTGCACTGGGTTTTGGCACCGGGGCGCGGGCTCATGTCGGGGCGCGGTTTTTGGCCTAGCTGGGCTCGCTAGGGCGCAGAGCAAAAAGGTTGGCGCCAGGGCGCGACTTTTGGCCTGGGTTTTGGCGCCGGGGCGTAGTGAATTGGATATGATAAGAAACCATCTTGAAATCTTAACTCTGCAATTGCTCTGCAATTGTCAGACCTATGACAGTTCTGACATACTCTACGAACTTGACTGATCGTAGAGTTTAGTGAGGAACGTAGAGTCTTGACTTACGGTATTCAACGTTTTGAACTCTACAAGAAGTCATTCTATGAATAGAGAAGCACTCTACGAAGAACTCTCTACGATCTGCTCTACGAATGGCTCTCTACGATCTGCTCTTTAAGATGATCACTCTACGATGCTTGAGCAGACTTCTCTTCACTCTGCGATCTAAACTCTCACTTTACGATTCAAGAGACAGTTCTACGATCTGACTGAAATTTACGAATCCTTTGTAGCTTTGCGATCATCCAACAAATGCTTTACGATCAACTAGATTACTCTGCGAACTCCATTTATACTACGAATAGGCAGAATAACTCTACAATCGTTTAACAATACTATACGATCAATTTGATCCTATCAATTATACATTGAATCAAATTAAAGGACCAACCTAACAAGTTTGATCGTACTCTTTTAAGTCATTGTACAAATATATCTCTTTTAAGGACTTTACAAAAACTATTGAATAATTATTCATTACTATAATTACATAATCAAATTTAAACATGCATATTCTAACAATCTCCCCATATTTGATGATGACAAAACTAGTAGTTTCAGAACAATCATCAATTCTAAGATGCAAATAACATAAATAGTAAATATGCCTTAACATACAGTAAGAAACTGTATCTCTACATCGAAAGAATGAATTTTATTGATGTATCAGAATTTTGTACAAAGTAAGAAAATTTATAACATAATACACTAAAAAATAATAATACCTCTATACTTACTATCTCCTCCCCCTCTTTTCCTTTGATATCCATCTCTTTTTAGAAGCAACTCTACGATTGTATGCTTCTGTTTCTTCAGCAGCTCTTCTCTGAATTTCACCAAGAGAATCCCGAGGGCTAAGATTAGGCAAGAAAATTCTTTCTTCCCCTATTTGGTGATTCCCCTAAAGGTTTCTTTACAGAAAGGCAAGATCTCCACATAGAACTCTTATGCCAGTGGGAGTCACTACACTCGACGATCCATGCTGCCTAGAAGAAAGATGACCACGATCATCTATGGGAAGGGCTTGAGGAGTACCAGAGCCTGATGGAGGTTGAATTGATGTTTGAGGTGCTCTCCTCTGAGGTGTTTGCCTCCCCTATCCCTTGTATTCTCCCCCTTTTTGTCAGCATTCAAAATATAGACTTTATCTGAGAGTTGTTTGACACTGTGAACAAGTTCTTACATTTGATTGCGAGACAAGAAGATATCATCGCGATTTTCTTAAAGCCTTTCGTCTGCTTGTTCACGTTGTTGGTGTACAAGTGTTATAACATTGTTTGTTCGTTCAAGAGCATTTTCAGTTTGCTTCATCTACTGCATTGCCATGCTCTTGAACTCACTAAGGGAGGAACTTAGCTCAAAGACCTTCTCAATGAGAGCTTTAATCGTGTCTTCATTTGTCTTCTGAAGAGCAAGAACAACCTCTTTATGGTCTTGAAGGTGCTTGAAGTAAATAACATCCCTTTGCTTGAGATTTTCAGCAATGTCCCATAGTAATTCTTTTATATCCTTTTAGAACTCCTTGGACATATTTGCAGGAACTTTTGATGCAGTTTTTACAATTTTCTTTAAGTTATCCACAATTGCATTGGACGATATTTGAAGACCGACATTGAGTTCATCAACAATGAGATCCATTAGCTCTTTTAACTGAGGCCTGGAGGGTATCACTGAAACTCTTTCTAGAATTCTCTCTAATATATCTTCAGAACCAACCTTATCACTCTGGTTGAGATTTATCACACGAGAGTGAGATCAAAATATTCATTTCAGGAGGTGGAGGGTATATCTGTTTGAGTGATTGGATTTATTTCTTGGGTTGTTATTTGTTAAGTACATACAAGTGTATTGGGTTGTTCAAATTGTGGAGGAGATGAGGACTGTACAGGAGAAGTTACAGGTATGTGAAGAATATTGAAAATATTTATAGATGAAGGATAGTTAGAGTGTGGTTGTATAGGAAGGTGTGTGGGAGAACTAGTATTATCATCATCAATCATAGGGTTTTGGGACTCTCCGATCGGAGAATTAGTTTTCTGTACATCGTCTGTAGAGTGTTGAGACTTTTCGTATAGAGAGAGTGGTGAATTTATATGGTCAGTAGAGTATTGGGACTCTACGACTGGAGAATGAGTTTTATTTGCATCATCTGTAGAGTGTTGAGACTCTACGAACAAAGAGTGACTGAAAGATTCAACATAACAGTCAGGAGTAGAAGGTTGCTTAGAGATCGTAGAAAGAGACTATACGACTTTGTCATAGCAAACAAAGAATGAATGGAAAGATGAATGAATATCATATACAAAATATGGAATGCGGGTTACCTCATTGAGAGAACTTGAAGAAGATTTGCCATATGAAATTGTCTTTCTGGCATATCTGAAGATGTGTGGAAAGTTCTGAGACATTACCTTCACATTTGGATAAGATTTGAATGTCCATGAGATAAGTTCAGATCTCTGTAAAGTAGTGCTCGAAACAGAGGCATGAGAGGAAGGAAAAAGTATAGC
This sequence comes from Aralia elata, assembly GCA_034770075.1. Lineage (NCBI taxonomy): Eukaryota > Viridiplantae > Streptophyta > Magnoliopsida > Apiales > Araliaceae > Aralia > Aralia elata. The sequence continues at coordinate 34,510,820 of CM068377.1, forward strand.
TGATCACTTTGTTCATTATAAACAATAGAGTTACTATTCATGGTATCACTTCTCTGTTCATGTTGAGTTTCACCAATGAATTCCACTTCTGGTTGCTCTACTTCAGCTTGCACTTGAGGCATTGGGGGGGGGGGTAGAAAATAAAACTTTTGGATGCTCCCCCTCAACTTGTGCATTTATTAGCTCAAAAGCAGATGGACTATGCTCAATCCCAATATCAGCAAGAACTGATTCAATGATCGTTGCTTGAACCACTGAATCATTGGGTGAACTTGGATTGGGCACTGGTGACTCCCCCTTAGAGCCAACTTATTTCTCTACTACAAGGTCAGATGACCTTTTCTTCTTCTCCACCATATGGATAAGCTTTCTCTTTTTCTTCTTTAACTTAGGAGTTAGATCCTTCACAGCCACTTCTTCATTTTCATCTTGAGGCTTTGGCAGATCAGCCATCTCAGCCACTTCATTTTCACCAACAATTGGCTCAGGCCCATCAGCCGTCCTAGCCACAATATCAACATCATCTATATTTCCTGACTCTGCTATTAGAGAGCTAGATCGCTCTACGATTGGAGACAGAATAGTCTTTTTGGAACGCTTACTTCTGGTTCTTTTTCCTTTGATTTTGGAGAGAACGATGGACTCATCAATAGTTTTTCTTCTTTCTTCTACCTTCTGCTTCTTCAGAGCAATCTTGTCTGCTGTGGAGACCAAAGTCTCGTGAACGGTTGGGGCAGCAGAACCCTAGGATATAACCTTCTTCTTTCCCTTATTCTTTCTTATGAGTTCAATTGACTCTTTATCCTCTTCCTCTAATACAACAACCTTTCTTTTCTTTTCTGGCTTCTGAACTTCGCTGAGAGTATTCTCACTGTCTCTAGATTATCTCAATCTCAGAATCTCAACTGGACTCCTCTTCCAATTATCGAACAGCTTTGGGGTGATCTTTTTATTAACTGATAGACTCTGCGACATGCTTGCGTGAGGTGGTCGTCGCCCGAATCGTTTCTAACAAGTTGATAGGATGGTTAGCTTACAACACCTTAACCCCTCGCCTATATATAGACGATAATCTTGGTACAGTTGCTTGTAAAATGAATTCTGCGTAGGATGAACACCAATGACACATCGACCCCTCGCTTATATTGAAGCAGTAATCTCGGTACAATCGACGATTGATGCGGTAGAAGACGCCACACACAACTATGAATGGTTGTATGATAAGTCAATTATGAATCTTAAAGAACAACTAAGGAATACTTAGGAATCCTTCAAAGAACCACAAGTAGAGAAACAATCTCACAATAATATTGATAATTCTGAAAATTCAAGTTATGAAACCATTACACCATGAAGCTTATTTATACTAAGCTTAGAACAATCTGGAATCAAACAAACCCTAGCAAATGCTGGAAAACATCATTACAGAAAATATGGAACTAAAAATAAGATAATTTCCCTATTTTGGGAAGGAATCTCGCAATCCAAGAAAGTCAAAATCGCATACTAGATATAGGGGGTTGGCGTCGGGGCACGAGTTTTGCACTGGGTTTTGGCGTCGGGGCACGGGCTCATGTCGGGGCGCTGTTTTTGGCCTAGCTGGGCTCGCTAGGGCGCAGAGCAAAAAGGTTGGCGCCAGGGCGCGACTTTTGGCCTGGGTTTTGGCGCTAGGGCGTAGGTGCAGTTTTTCTGAAAACTTGATTCTTTTGCGATGGTTCAGGGATGCTTGCTTCCAATGTGTTTATGATCTTAGCGTGCTTGTATTCCATCTCCATAATCTCTGTTCTTGATCCAACCTCGCTCCATAACTCATGAATCATCTCGTTAAGTCCTTCTTTGAAGCGTTTAGCTCGAGCTCTCGTAACGGGTCCAAGTGACATATGCAATGGATCCACATGGGTTTTGTCATGGGCTTCGGAGCTAAGGATGTGCTCATCATACCTCTCCTCTTGAAAAGAATTTGTCCTCAAATCGTCACCTACATCAAACGGGCTTAGATTAGAAATATTGAAAGTTGTGCTAACAATATACTCACCGGGTAAATCTAATTTGTAAGCATTGTCATTAATGCGTTCAAACACTTGAAATGGCTCATCTCCTCTTGGAAGTAATTTCGAACGTCTTTGAGCAGGAAATCTTTCCTTACGCAGGTGTAGCCATACTCAATCCCCGGGTTCGAAGATTACTTGACGCGTTGGCCTGTCTGGCATATTGGTCCGTCCTCTTCTCAATGTTGAGTCTTGTCTTTTCATGCATCAGCTTAACAAAATCAGCTTTGTTTTTGCCATCCATGTTAGTATACTCGGAAATAGGTAATGGTGATAAATTCAATGGTGTTAAAGGATTAAACCATACACAATTTCAAAAGGTGAAAATTTAGTAGCATTGTGGACAGATCTATTATACGCAAACTCAACATATGGTAGACATTCTTCCCAAAGCTTAATATTCTTTTTAATGATAGCTCTCAACAATGCCGATAAAGTCCTATTAACTACTTCAGTTTGATCGTCTGTTTGTGGATGACAAGTAGTTGAAAACAACAGTTTAGTTCCTAATTTACACCACAACGTCTTCCAAAAATAGCTCAAGAACTTAGCATCTCTATCCGAAACAATTGTTCGGGGCATGCCATGCAAACGCTCAATATCTCTAAAGAAAAAATCAGCAACATGAGATGCATCATCAGTTTTGTGATATGGAATAAAATGTGCCCTTTTTGAAAATCTATCCACGACCACAAATATAGAATCATGACCACGCTTAGATATAGGTAAACCTAACACAAAGTCCATAGACAAATCAATCCAAGGTTCACCCGATATAGGCAATGATGTGTATAACTCATGGGGTTGAACACGAGATTTAGCTTGCCGACAAGTAATGCATCTATCACAAATTCGTTCCATATCTCGTTTCATATGGGGCCAATAAAAATGTTCTTTTATAACAGATAAAGTCTTATCAACACCAAAATGTCCCATCAAACCACCTCCATGTGATTGTCGAACTAACAACTCACGTAAAGAACATGCAGGTATATATAATCGGTTCTCACGAAACAAGAATCCATCCATCTTAAAGTATTTACCTACAACATTCTTTTCACAAGATTTAAACTCTTCACAGAAATTATGGTCTTCATATAATTCTTTGATTTGCTAAAAACCAAGTTATTTGGTGTCAAGAGTATTTAACAACACATACCTTCTCGAAAGAGCATCAACCACGACATTTTCCTTACATTGCTTGTATCGAATGACATATGGAAATGTCTCGATGAACTCCATCCATCGTGTATGTCTCTTGTTCAACTTGTGCTGGCCTTTCAAATATTTCAACGATTCATGATCCGTATGAATCACGAACTCTTTAGGCCACAGGTAATGTTGCCACGTCTCCAACGATCGAACCAATGCATATAACTCCTTGTCATAAGTAGGATAGTTCAAAGTTGCCCCACTCAACTTTTCGCTAAAATATGCCACCGGTTTTCCTTCTTGCATCAGTACAGCTCCAATTCCTAAACCTGAAGCATCACAATCAATTTCAAAAGTTGAAATTAGGTAATACAAGTAAAGGAGCGTTAGTTAGTTTTTCTTTAATCAAATTAAACGCCTTTTCTTGTGCATCACCCCACTTGAATCCCACACTCTTCTTGATTACTTCGGTAAGTGGTGCGGTGAGTTCGCTGAAGTTTCTTACAAATCGCCTGTAGAAGCTCGCGAGTCCATGAAAGCTACGAACTTGGCTGACATTCGTAGCCATTCTCGGATTGCACGTATCTTTTCTTCGTCAACCTGCACTCCCTGCGAGCTGACAACAAAGCTAAGAAACACAACTCGATCCATATAAAATGTGTATTTACCCATATTGGCATACAATTTTTCCTTACGAAGTACTTCTAAAATAGATTTTATATGTAATGCATGCTCTCCTAAGTCCTTGCTGTAGATTAAGATATCATCAAAATAGACAACTACAATTTTTTCAATGAAGGAACGCAAAACATGGTTCATTAATCTCATGAATGTGCTAGGAGCATTAGTTAAAACCAAAAGGTAAGACTAACCACTCATATAACCCATATTTTGTTTTAAAAGCAGTTTTCCATTCATCTCCCTCATGCATTCGAATTTGATGATAACCATTTTTTAAATCAATTTTAGAAAATATACATGATCCATGCAATTCATCTAACATATCATCTAATCTCGAAATGGGATGTTGATACTTTACCGTGATGTTATTTATCGCTCGATAGTCTATGCACATTCGTCACTTTCCATCCTTTTTGGGCACTAAGATAACTGGAACCGCACATGGACTCATGCTCTCCCTTACGAACCCTTTTTCCATTAGATCGTCAACTTGTCTCTGTAATTCCTTTATCTCTTCGGGATTTCTTCGATACGTCGGACGGTTTGGAATGGTCGCACCAGGAACAAAGTCAATTTGATGCTCAATTCCCCGAACTGGTGGTAATCCATGTGGAAGTTCTTCGGGAAATACATCCTGATAATCTTGTAAAAGAGACGAAACAGTACTAGGCAAAAAAGATTCATTAGCGTTAGTATTCAAAAGTGCCTCTTTATACCGAAGTATGATTATTGGCTTTTGAGAATCCAAAGCTCACCTTACATCGCCTCTTTTTGCATATATGTTTGTTTTTCTCTCATCTCCTTTCTTTTTTCTCTCTCTTTTGTTTTTTTGCTTTCATGGTCTCTATGTAAATGCATTTGATCCTCATGCACCTGTTTTGGTGACATAGGACACAAGGTGACATTCCTTTGATTGTGAACAAAAGAATACTCATTAGTAAACCCATCGTGCTTTACTCGCCGATCGAACTGCCAAGGTCTCCCAAGTAGTAAGTGACCTGCCTGCATAGGAACTACATCACATAGAATCTCATCGGCATACTTCCCAATTGTAAATGGTACTGATACTTGCTTGGTAACTTTGATGTCGCCGCTGTCATTGAGCCATTGCAATCGATACGGATGAGGATGTTTTGATGTTGCAAGTCCCAATTTCTCCACCATAGTGATACTTGCCACATTCGTACAACTCCCACCATCAATCACGACACAACAGATTTTGCCATTCACCATGCATCTAGTATGAAACAGATTTTCTCTTTGTTCACTACTTTCTTCCTTCACCTGTGTACTAAGCATTCTTCGTGTAACTAACACTTCACCATGCATAACAACCTCTCTATCTTCCTCCAATGGTGGCATAAAGTCGTTGTGATAAGTGCATAATATTCATTTATTTTCATTCCTTTATATTTAGTTTATTGCATGTTTTATTGTGTTTATGCACTTATTAGATTGTTTATTGATTTCAGGAGGATTCAGAGTCAAAAGTGGAAAAAGATGGAAAATCGGAGCTAAAACGAGAAAAAGTTGAAAAGTTGGAAAATTGAGGTTCTTGCCCCGGTGAGAACTTTGTACTAGAGTTTCTCGCCCCGGCGAGGAAGCCTCTGCCCGTTTCCGCCCCAGCCGATCCAGAGCTCGCCCCGGCCTAGACCATTCTGGAGTTTCTCGCCCCGGCGAGAAACTTAGTACAAAAGTCGCGCCCCGGCGGGAGTTCGCCCCAGCGAGAAAACTAAGGCATAAATCCTCGCCCCGGCGAGAAAGGCGACGTTAACCAAGTTTGACCAGCTTTGACTTTTTGTAATTTTTGAGGATTTCTATTTCAGATTGGATTCTTAATTCTTAGGGACTTAGGATATTATCTTAGGACTATAAATAGATGTTTTTAATTTATTATTGGAGAGATCTTGACAACTGCAATTGTAACCCTAATTGGAGAAGATTGAAGGCATGTCAGGCTAAACTCTTACTTTCAGTTCTAAGGGATGTTGAACCTTTTTCATAATTAATGGTTTAATCAGGTTTTATTTATTTATTCCTTCTTGCATGAGATTTATTCTGATAATCTGTTTTAATTGATTATATGTTATTCAATCTTTTGATTTGATTTGGCCAATTGAATTAATTTGATTAATATCATCTGCTAGATTAAGATATAGTATTAAGCAAATGATATTATATCTGATCATAGGTAGCAATTAATAGTATTTGATTGTGGACAAGCTTTTGAATATTATTAAGATTATTAGAAGGCAAGTTAAATAATTCCTGATTGTGTAATTGTTGCTTGGAATAACATAATTCTCTAATTCTTCATGTTGTTGTTATATTAAATCTAGACTGATAGTTCTAGGTTATATGATAGTTAGGGTCTCTTGAGGCGATTGTCACATTAGATTTACACATAAGGAGAATTTCGGACAATTAGCGCTTACGGTTATCTAGGGTTATTAATCTCATTGAAGGATAAATATTGTTAAACTTGACTTTTCCATAATTATGTTAAGGTGATACTGAACTGAAGAACTGAAGCTTTTTATTCATTGATCATTCTTAATTACTTTTGTTAGTTTAGTGAATCAAACTTAAAACCCCCCATTAATAGAAATAATAGGAATATTAGAATAAGTAAAAGACTAATTCACTTCTCTGGGATCGATCCTTGCTTGTCATTATACTAAGTTTTGTGCTAGTAGAGTGTTAGTAAGGTATTAATTTTGGAGTGTAAAACGACAGCTCCCAAATTTTGGCTCCGTTGCCGGGGATTTGTTATTTGTTTTTATTTATTCTCTATTTATTTTTATTTTTATTTTTAGTTTAGGACTCGATCCTCTCACTCTCTTGAATTAAAATTTGATCCATAGATAAAGGAACTACTGCAGATTCAGACAAAGAAGAGATGGTTGCTGTCAGTAACAACAGGACTTTGAAAGAATTAGCTTCGCCTAATCTCGATCAATCATCATTGTGTATTGAATATCCTACTTTAGATGCTACTTTTGAATTACAAACAGGACTAATCCACCTTTTGCCTACTTTTCGTGGTCTTACAGGTGAAGATCCATACAAGCATCTAAAGGAGTTTCATGTGGTGTGTTCCACCATGAAGCCACAAGGAGTAGCAGAGGAACAGATTAAGCTTAGAATGTTTCCGTTCTCCCTAGCAGATTTGGCAAAGGATTGGTTGTACTATCTACCTTCAGGATCAATACAATCATGGAACGAAATGCAAAAGCTATTCTTGGAGAAGTAGTTCCCTGCTTCAAGAGTTGTTACCATACGAAAGGAGATATGTGGCATCCAGCAGTTCAATGGAGAGATTCTTTATGAGTATTGGGAAAGATTTAAGAAGTTGTGTTCCAGCTGTCCACCCCACCAAATCGATGATCAACACTTGATCCAATACTTTTATGAGGGATTATTGCCAATGGATAGGAGTATAATTGATGCAGGAAGTGGAGGCGCATTAGTTGATAAAACACCTGAGACTGCAAAGAACTTAATTGCGAACATGGCAGCAAACTCACAACAGTATGGAACTAGGATTGATCATGCACATACAAGGGTGAATGGGGTAAGCATATGTACTTTTGAGCAACAAATTTCTGATCTAACAACTATAGTTCGTCAGATGGTTGCAGGGAACATGTCAGTAGCAAAAGTTTGTGGAATTTGCTCAATGTCAGGGAACACTTTAGATCATTGTCCAATTTTACAAGAGGAAGAAAATGTTCAACACGTCAATGTTGTGGGGATATTCTCAGGACAACATCAATATGATCCTTGTTTGGACACTTGCAATCCAGGATGGAGAGATTATCCCGACTTGAGCTATGAAACAACTCCTATAAACTCTGGATCATCTCTTGAGGATATGTTCAAGGCTTTCATGATCCAGACACAATAGTTTCATCATGAAACAAGGACTTCCATACATGATCTGGAGAATCAGGTGGGTCAGCTAGCTACTACAGTTGGACGATTGGACTCTCAATATTTAGGGAAGTTGCCTTCTCCGACTGTTGTGACACCAAGAGAGAACGTATGTGCGATTACCTTGAGATGTGATGAAGAGGTATGGCAGCAAGATGAGTTAATGCTTACTTCAAGAATTGACAGCAGTGTTGAATTTGATGAGAAGGAACAAGAGGAACAAGAGACGGTAATACTATCACAGCTGAAGAAGGAGGAAAAAGAGGAAGTGATACTGGATACAGTTCACAAGGTTGAGGTGATTCTAGAGCGCAAAGACGAGGAGAATTTGCAGGTTGCAGTTATCAATAACATGGAATTGGATAAAGAAGAAGAAATTGAGCGGAGTTCTGATCTGAAGGAGGCTACAACTGCATTATATTCTTTGCCACAATTTTCAGATAAGTATGCAGTCTACTTTATTCAGTTACCTGCTTCTCACAAGACGTTATTTTCTCCTATTGTGCAGGCACCTAATCTGGAATTGAGGCTATTGCCAGTTCACTTGAAGTATGAACCTCCGATTACGTGATTGAGAGGATTGATGACGGCCTAACGACATAAAACAAATGCGTTGCTTGGGAGGCAACCCAAGATTTCAGATTTGCTTTTCTATCCCTTTTTACTTCTTAGTTTTAGTTGCATTTTATTTAGTTATCTCGTCTTTGCATGATTGTCTTACATTGGGGAGAATGAAAAGTTTGAGTGTGGGGGAGGGGTTTAGGTTTAGGTTAGTTTAGGGTAGGTTTTGCTCTAAGTTTAAAAATCTGAGTTGTTTTGAAAAAATCTTGAAAGTTTTGTGTTTGGTCAAGTTTTCGAAGGTTTTTAGTTTTAGAATGAAGATTGATGCCATTGATTGAATTTGTTTGATGCTGAATTAATTGATAAATGATGATAATGAAGTTAGGACCCATAGTTGACAGATTTGAATTGAGTTGGTATTGCATGAGTACTTGAGTATGAGATACATGTTTACTTGACTGAGTTAGTTGTGGAGTTAACTTTGTGCACTGATTTCATGATTTAGAACTGTTTAATTGCTTATCTTGTTTCTAGTACCATGTGAAGACAAAATTGGAAATTTGAAAGAATTGAAAAGAAAAAAACTGAAAAACCTGTCTCAAAAGGAAAACATGTGGTGGGTTGAGATGGAGCGTAAAACGCACTCACCCATAAACACATGCAACGAGAAGGAGCGTAAAACGCACTCGTTGGTGAGAAGAAAAGTGAGATGGAGCATAAAATGCACTCACTTAAAGGAAAAGAATGTGAAAGGTGAAATGGAGCATAAAATGCATTCACCTGAGTGAAGAAAAATGAATGGCAGAAAAAAAAAACATGTTCTGGGTTTGAGTCAGTGTGCACGGTTGTTGTTTCATACAAACTGAGTTGAGTATCTGTGTTAATCATAGGAGATGCTTATGTGGTTTAAATTCGATTTAGAGATGTTCAGTAAGGAATGATGAGGTTATTGTTATGAGTTGATTGATGAAGTATTGAACAAATTTCTGTTGATTGGTGTTAGTATTCATGGATGCTAATTGAATTTGAACCTTTGGGAGTTTGGTTGAATGGAATTCAAATGATTTTAATATAACTTTTGTTTTAGTTTACACGAGGACGTGTAAAGACTAAGTGTGGGGGAATTTGATAAGTGCATAATATTCATTTATTTTCATTCCTTTATATATAGTTTATTGCATGTTTTATTGTGTTTATGCACTTATTAGATTGTTTATTGATTTCAGGAGGATTCAGAGTCAAAAGTGGAAAAAGATGGAAAATCGGAGCTAAAACGAGAAAAAGTTGAAAAGTTGGAAAATTGAGGTTCTCTCCCCGGTGAGAACTTTGTACTGGAGTTTCTCGCCTCGGCGAGGAAGCCTCTGCCCATTTCCGCCCCAGCCGATCCAGAGCTCGCCCCGGCCCAGACCATTCTGGAGTTTCTCGCCCCGGCGAGAAACTCAGTACAAAAGTCGCGCCCCGGCGGGAATCCTCGCCCCGACGAGAAAGGCGGCGTTGACCAAGTTTGACCAGCTTTGACTTTTTGTAATTTTTGAGGATTTCTATTTCAGATTGGATTCTTAATTCTTAGGGACTTAGGATATTATCTTAGGACTATAAATAGATGTTTTTAATTTATTATTGGAGAGATCTTGAAAACTATAATTGTAACCCTAATTAGAGAAGATTGAAGGCATGTCAGGCTAAACTCTTACTTTCAGTTCTAAGGGATGTTGAACCTTTTTCATAATTAATGGTTTAATCAGGTTTTATTTATTTATTCCTTCTTGCATGAGATTTATTCTGATAATCTGTTTTAATTGATTATATGTTATTCAATCTTTTGATTTGATTTGGCCAATTGAATTAATTTGATTAATAACATCTGCTAGATTAAGATATAGTATTAAGCAAACGATATTATATCTGATCATAGGTAGCAATTAATAGTATTTGATTGTGGACAAGCTTTTGAATATTATTAAGATTATTAGAAGGCAAGTTAAATAATTCCTGATTGTGTAATTGTTGCTTGGAATAACATAATTCTCTAATTCTTCATGTTGTTGTTATATTAAATCTAGACTGATAGTTCTAGGTTATATGATAGTTAGGGTCTCTTGAGGCGATTGTCACATTAGATTTACACATAAGGAGAATTTCGGATAATTAGCGCTTACGGTTATCTAGGGTTATTAATCTCATTGAAGGATAAATATTGTTAAACTTGACTTTTCCATAATTATGTTAAGGTGATACTGAATTGAAGAACTGAAGCTTTTTATTCATTGATCATTCTTAATTACTTTTGTTAGTTTTAGTGAATCAAACTCAAAACCCCCCATTAATAGAAATAATAGGAATATTAGAATAAGTAAAAGACTAATTCACTTCTCTGGGATCGATCCTTGCTTGTCATTATACTAAGTTTTGTGCTAGTAGAGTGTTAGTAAGGTATTAATTTTGGAGTGTAAAACGACAGCTCCCAAATTTTGGCTCCGTTGCCGGGGATTTGTTATTTGTTTTTATTTATTCTCTATTTATTTTTATTTTTATTTTTAGTTTAGGACTCGATCCTCTCACTCTCTTGAATTAAAATTTGATCCATAGATAAAGGAACTACTGCAGATTCAGACAAAGAAGAGATGGTTGCTGTCAATAACAACAGGACTTTGAAAGAATTAGCTTCGCCTAATCTCGATCAATCATCATTGTGTATTGAATATCCTACTTTAGATGCTACTTTTGAATTACAATCAGGACTAATCCACCTTTTGCCTACTTTTCGTGGTCTTACAGGTGAAGATCCATACAAGCATCTAAAGTAGTTTCATGTGGTGTGTTCCACCATGAAGCCACAAGGAGTAGCAGAGGAACAGATCAAGCTTAGAATGTTTCCGTTCTCCCTAGCAGATTTGGCAAAGGATTGGTTGTACTATCTACTTTCAGGATCAATACGATCATGGAACGAAATGCAAAAGCTATTCTTGGAGAAGTACTTCCCTGCTTCAAGAGTTGTTACCATACGAAAGGAGATATGTGGCATCCAGCAGTTCAATGGAGAGATTCTTTATGAGTATTGGGAAAGATTTAAGAAGTTGTGTTCCAGCTGTCCACCCCACCAAATCGATGATCAACACTTGATCCAATACTTTTATGAGGGATTATTGCCAATGGATAGGAGTATGATTGATGCAGCAAGTGGAGGCGCATTAGTTGATAAAACACCTGAGACTGCAAAGAACTTAATTGCGAACATGGCAGCAAACTCACAACAGTATGGAACTAGGATTGATCATGCACATACAAGGGTGAATGGGGTAAGCATATGTACTTTTGAGCAACAAATTTCTGATCTAACAACTATAGTTCGTCAGATGGCTGCAGGGAACATGTCAGTAGCAAAAGTTTGTGGAATTTGCTCAATGTCAGGGCACACTTCAGATCATTGTGCAATTTTACAAGAGGAAGAAATTGTTCAACACGTCAATGCTGTGGGGAAATTCTCAGGACAACATCAATATGATCCTTGTTTGGACACTTGCAATCCAGGATGAAGAGATTATCCCGACTTGAGCTATGAAACAACTCCTATAAACTCTGGATCATCTCTTGAGGATATGTTCAAGGCTTTCATGATCCAGACACAATAGTTTCATCATGAAACAAGGACTTCCATACATGATCTGGAGAATCAGGTGGGTTAGCTAGCTACTACAGTTGGACGATTGGACTCTCAATATTTAGGGAAGTTGCCTTCTCCGACTGTTGTGACACCAAGAGAGAACGTATATGCGATTACCTTGAGATGTGATGAAGAGGTATGGCAACAAGATGAGTTAATGCTTACTTCAAGAATTGACAGCAGTGTTGAATTTGATGAGAAGGAACAAGAGGAACAAGAGACGGTAATACTATCATAGCTGAAGAAGGAGGAGAAAGAGGAAGTGATACTGGATACAGTTCACAAGGTTGAGGTGATTCTAGAGCGCAAAGACGAGGAGAATTTGCAGGTTGCAGTTATCAATAACATGGAATTGGATAAAGAAGAAGAAATTGAGCGGAGTTCTGATCTGAAGGAGGCTACAAACTGCATTATATTCTTTGCCACAATTTTCAGATAAGTATGCAGTCTACTTTATTCAGTTACCTGCTTCTCACAAGACGTTATTTTCTCCTATTGTGCAGGCACCTAATCTGGAATTGAGGCTATTGCCAGTTCACTTGAAGTATGAACCTCCGATTACGTGATTGAGAGGATTGATGACGGCCTAACGACATAAAAACAAATGCGCTGCTTGGGAGGCAACCCAAGATTTCAGATTTGCTTTTCTATCCCTTTTTACTTCTTAGTTTTAGTTGCATTTTATTTAGTTATCTCGTCTTTGCATGATTGTCTTACATTGGGGAGAATGAAAGGTTTGAGTGTGGGGGAGGGGTTTAGGTTTAGGTTAGTTTAGGGTAAGTTTTGCTCTAAGATTAAAAATCTGAGTTGTTTTGAAAAAATCTTGAAAGTTTTGTGTTTGGTCAAGTTTTCGAAGGTTTTTGGTTTTAGAATGAAGATTGATGCCATTGATTGAATTTGTTTGATGCTGAATTAATTGATAAATGATGATAATGAAGTTAGGACCCATAGTTGACAGATTTGAATTGAGTTGGTATTGCATGAGTACTTGAGTATGAGATACATGTTTACTTGACTGAGTTAGTTGTGGAGTTAACTTTGTGCACTGATTTCATGATTTAGAACTGTTTAATTGCTTATCTTGTTTCTAGTACCATGTGAAGACAAAATTGGAAATTTGAAAGAATTGAAAAGAAAAAAACTGAAAAACCTGTCTCAAAAGGAAAACATGTGGTGGGTTGAGATGGAGCGTAAAACGCACTCACCCATAAACACATGCAACGAGAAGGAGCGTAAAACGCACTCGTTGGTGAGAAGAAAAGTGAGATGGAGCATAAAATGCACTCACTTAAAGGAAAAGAATGTGAAAGGTGAAATGGAGCATAAAATGCATTCACCTGAGTGAAGAAAAATGAATGGCAGAAAAAAAAAACATGTTCTGGGTTTGAGTCAGTGTGCACGGTTGTTGTTTCATACAAACTGAGTTGAGTATCTGTGTTAATCATAGGAGATGCTTATGTGGTTTAAATTCGATTTAGAGATGTTCAGTAAGGAATGATGAGGTTATTGTTATGAGTTGATTGATGAAGTATTGAACAAATTTCTGTTGATTGGTGTTAGTATTCATGGATGCTAATTGAATTTGAACCTTTGGGAGTTTGGTTGAATGGAATTCAAATGATTTTAATATAACTTTTGTTTTAGTTTACAACGAGGACGTGTAAAGACTAAGTGTGGGGGAATTTGATAAGTGCATAATATTCATTTATTTTCATTCCTTTATATTTAGTTTATTGCATGTTTTATTGTGTTTATGCACTTATTAGATTGTTTATTGATTTCAGGAGGATTCAGAGTCAAAAGTGGAAAAAGATGGAAAATCGGAGCTAAAACGAGAAAAAGTTGAAAAGTTGGAAAATTGAGGTTCTTGCCCCGGTGAGAACTTTGTACTGGAGTTTCTCGCCCCGACGAGGAAGCCTCTGCCCGTTTCCGCCCCAGCCGATCCAGAGCTCGCCCCGGCCCATACCATTCTGGAGTTTCTCGCCCCGGCGAGAAACTCAGTACAAAAGTCGCGCCCCGGCGGGAGTTCGCCCCAGCGAGAAAACTAAGGCATAAATCCTCGCCCCGGCGAGAAAGGCGACGTTGACCAAGTTTGACCAGCTTTGACTTTTTGTAATTTTTGAGGATTTCTATTTCAGATTGGATTCTTAATTCTTAGGGACTTAGGATATTATCTTAGGACTATAAATAGATGTTTTTAATTTATTATTGGAGAGATCTTGAAAACTATAATTGTAACCCTAATTAGAGAAGATTGAAGGCATGTCAGGCTAAACTCTTACTTTCAGTTCTAAGGGATGTTGAACCTTTTTCATAATTAATGGTTTAATCAGGTTTTATTTATTTATTCCTTCTTGCATGAGATTTATTCTGATAATCTGTTTTAATTGATTATATGTTATTCAATCTTTTGATTTGATTTGGCCAATTGAATTAATTTGATTAATAACATCTGCTAGATTAAGATATAGTATTAAGCAAACGATATTATATCTGATCATAGGTAGCAATTAATAGTATTTGATTGTGGACAAGCTTTTGAATATTATTAAGATTATTAGAAGGCAAGTTAAATAATTCCTGATTGTGTAATTGTTGCTTGGAATAACATAATTCTCTAATTCTTCATGTTGTTGTTATATTAAATCTAGACTGATAGTTCTAGGTTATATGATAGTTAGGGTCTCTTGAGGCGATTGTCACATTAGATTTACACATAAGGAGAATTTCGGATAATTAGCGCTTACGGTTATCTAGGGTTATTAATCTCATTGAAGGATAAATATTGTTAAACTTGACTTTTCCATAATTATGTTAAGGTGATACTGAATTGAAGAACTGAAGCTTTTTATTCATTGATCATTCTTAATTACTTTTGTTAGTTTAGTGAATCAAACTCAAAACCCCCCATTAATAGAAATAATAGGAATATTAGAATAAGTAAAAGACTAATTCACTTCTCTGGGATCGATCCTTGCTTGTCATTATACTAAGTTTTGTGCTAGTAGAGTGTTAGTAAGGTATTAATTTTGGAGTGTAAAACGACAGCTCCCAAATTTTGGCTCCGTTGCCGGGGATTTGTTATTTGTTTTTATTTATTCTCTATTTATTTTTATTTTTATTTTTAGTTTAGGACTCGATCCTCTCACTCTCTTGAATTAAAATTTGATCCATAGATAAAGGAACTACTGCAGATTCAGACAAAGAAGAGATGGTTGCTGTCAATAACAACAGGACTTTGAAAGAATTAGCTTCGCCTAATCTCGATCAATCATCATTGTGTATTGAATATCCTACTTTAGATGCTACTTTTGAATTACAATCAGGACTAATCCACCTTTTGCCTACTTTTCGTGGTCTTACAGGTGAAGATCCATACAAGCATCTAAAGTAGTTTCATGTGGTGTGTTCCACCATGAAGCCACAAGGAGTAGCAGAGGAACAGATCAAGCTTAGAATGTTTCCGTTCTCCCTAGCAGATTTGGCAAAGGATTGGTTGTACTATCTACTTTCAGGATCAATACGATCATGGAACGAAATGCAAAAGCTATTCTTGGAGAAGTACTTCCCTGCTTCAAGAGTTGTTACCATACGAAAGGAGATATGTGGCATCCAGCAGTTCAATGGAGAGATTCTTTATGAGTATTGGGAAAGATTTAAGAAGTTGTGTTCCAGCTGTCCACCCCACCAAATCGATGATCAACACTTGATCCAATACTTTTATGAGGGATTATTGCCAATGGATAGGAGTATGATTGATGCAGCAAGTGGAGGTGCATTAGTTGATAAAACACCTGAGACTGCAAAGAACTTAATTGCGAACATGGCAGCAAACTCACAACAGTATGGAACTAGGATTGATCATGCACATACAAGGGTGAATGGGGTAAGCATATGTACTTTTGAGCAACAAATTTCTGATCTAACAACTATAGTTCGTCAGATGGTTGCAGGGAACATGTCAGTAGCAAAAGTTTGTGGAATTTGCTCAATGTCAGGGCACACTTCAGATCATTGTCCAATTTTACAAGAGGAAGAAACTGTTCAACACGTCAATGCTGTGGGGAAATTCTCAGGACAACATCAATATGATCCTTGTTTGGACACTTGCAATCCAGGATGGAGAGATTATCTCGACCTGAGCTATGAAACAACTCCTATAAACTCTGGATCATCTCTTGAGGATATGTTCAAGGCTTTCATGATCCAGACACAATAGTTTCATCATGAAACAAGGACTTCCATACATGATCTGGAGAATCAGGTGGGTTAGCTAGCTACTACAGTTGGACGATTGGACTCTCAATATTTAGGGAAGTTGCCTTCTCCGACTGTTGTGACACCAAGAGAGAACGTATATGCGATTACCTTGAGATGTGATGAAGAGGTATGGCAACAAGATGAGTTAATGCTTACTTCAAGAATTGACAGCAGTGTTGAATTTGATGAGAAGGAACAAGAGGAACAAGAGACGGTAATACTATCATAGCTGAAGAAGGAGGAGAAAGAGGAAGTGATACTGGATACAGTTCACAAGGTTGAGGTGATTCTAGAGCGCAAAGACGAGGAGAATTTGCAGGTTGCAGTTATCAATAACATGGAATTGGATAAAGAAGAAGAAATTGAGCGGAGTTCTGATCTGAAGGAGGCTACAACTGCATTATATTCTTTGCCACAATTTTCAGATAAGTATGCAGTCTACTTTATTCAGTTACCTGCTTCTCACAAGACGTTATTTTCTCCTATTGTGCAGGCACCTAATCTGGAATTGAGGCTATTGCCAGTTCACTTGAAGTATGAACCTCCGATTACGTGATTGAGAGGATTGATGACGGCCTAACGACATAAAACAAATGCGCTGCTTGGGAGGCAACCCAAGATTTCAGATTTGCTTTTCTATCCCTTTTTACTTCTTAGTTTTAGTTGCATTTTATTTAGTTATCTCGTCTTTGCATGATTGTCTTACATTGGGGAGAATGAAAGGTTTGAGTGTGGGGGAGGGGTTTAGGTTTAGGTTAGTTTAGGGTAAGTTTTGCTCTAAGATTAAAAATCTGAGTTGTTTTGAAAAAATCTTGAAAGTTTTGTGTTTGGTCAAGTTTTCGAAGGTTTTTGGTTTTAGAATGAAGATTGATGCCATTGATTGAATTTGTTTGATGCTGAATTAATTGATAAATGTTGATAATGAAGTTAGGACCCAGAGTTGACAGATTTGAATTGAGTTGGTATTGCATGAGTACTTGAGTATGAGATACATGTTTACTTGACTGAGTTAGTTGTGGAGTTGACTTTGTGCACTGATTTCATGATTTAGAACTGTTTAATTGCTTATCTTGTTTCTAGTACCATGTGAAGACAAAATTGGAAATTTGAAAGAATTGAAAAGAAAAAAACTGAAAAACTTGTCTCAAAAGGAAAACATGTGGTGGGTTGAGATGGAGCGTAAAACGCACTCACCCATAAACACATGCAACTAGAAGGAGCGTAAAACGCACTCGTTGGTGAGAAGAAAAGTGAGATGGAGCATAAAATGCACTCACTTAAAAGAAAAGAATGTGAAAGGTGAAATGGAGTATAAAATGCATTCACCTGAGTGAAGAAAAATGAATGGCAGGAAAAAAAACATGTTCTGGGTTTGAGTCAGTGTGCACGGTTGTTGTTTCATACAAACTGAGTTGAGTATCTATGTTAATCATAGGAGATGCTTATGTGGTTTCAATTCGATTTAGAGATGTTCAGTGGGGAATGATGAGGTTATTGTTATGAGTTGATTGATGAAGTATTGAACAAATTTCTGTTGATTGGTGTTAGTATTCATGGATGCTAATTGAATTTGAACCTTTGGGAGTTTGGTTGAATGGAATTCAAATGATTTCAATATAACTTTTGTTTTAGTTTACACGAGGACGTGTAAAGACTAAGTGTGGGGGAATTTGATAAGTGCATAATATTCATTTATTTTCATTCCTTTATATATAGTTTATTGCATGTTTTATTGTGTTTATGCACTTATTAGATTGTTTATTGATTTTAGGAGGATTCAGAGTCAAAAGTGGAAAAAGATGGAAAATCGGAGCTAAAACGAGAAAAAGTTGAAAAGTTGGAAAATTGAGGTTCTCTCCCCGGTGAGAACTTTGTACTGGAGTTTCTCGTCTCGGCGAGGAAGCCTCTGCCCATTTTCGCCCAGCCGATCCAGAACTCGCCCCGGCCCAGACCATTCTGGAGTTTCTCGCCCCGGCGAGAAACTTAGTACAAAAGTCGCGCCCCGGCGGGAGTTCGCCCCAGCGAGAAAACTAAGGCATAAATCCTCGCCCCGACGAGAAAGGCGGCGTTTACCAAGTTTGACCAGCTTTGACTTTTTGTATTTTTTGAGGATTTCTATTTCAGATTGGATTCTTAATTCTTAGGGACTTAGGAAATTATCTTAGGACTATAAATAGATGTTTTTAATTTATTATTGGAGAGATCTTGACAACTACAATTGTAACCCTAATTGGAGAAGATTGAAGGCATGTCAGGCTAAACTCTTACTTTCAGTTCTAAGGGATGTTGAACCTTTTTCATAATTAATGGTTTAATTAGGTTTTATTTATTTATTCATTCTTGCATGAGATTTTTTCTGATAATCTGTTTTAATTGATTATATGTTATTCAATCTTTTGATTTGATTTGGCCAATTAAATTAATTTGATTAATATCATCTGCTAGATTAAGATATAGTATTAAACAAACGATATTATATCTGATCATAGGTAGCAATTAATAGTATTTGATTGTGGACAAGCTTTTGAATATTATTAAGATTATTAGAAGGCAAGTTAAATAATTCCTGATTGTGTAATTGTTGCTTGGAATAACCTAATTCTCTAATTTTTCATGTTGCTGTTATATTAAATCTTGACTAATAGTTCTAGGTTATATGATAGTTAGGGTCTCTTGAGGCGATTGTCATATTAGATTTACACATAAGGAGAATTTCGGATAATTAGCGATTGCGGTTATCTAGGGTTATTAATCTCATTGAAGGATAAATATTGTTAAACTTGACTTTTCCATAATTGTGTTAAGGTGATACTGAACTGAAGAACTGAAGCTTTTTATTCATTGATCATTCTTAATTACTTTTGTTAGTTTAGTGAATCAAACTCAAAACCCCCCATTAATAGAAATAATAGGAATATTAGAATAAGTAAAAGACTAATTCACTTCTCTGTGGGATCGATCCTTGCTTGTCATTATACTAAGTTTTGTGCTAGTAGAGTGTTAGTAAGGTATTAATTTTAGAGTGTAAAACGACAGCTCCCACGTTGTCACTATCTTCTACCTCGGTTTCCACATCTCCATTATCAAGCAACAACATAGTTCTTTAATTTGGGCATTGACTTGCAATATGTCCACTGCCTTGACATTTAAAGCATACAATATCTCGATTACGACCAGTAGAAGGTTGATTGGTTTTACCTTGCAATCCTTGAGTAGTCGTTCTCTGCTTGATTTTCGTCTTTGGTTTGAAAATAGTTGGCTTGTCCTCGCGTTTCACATTATTGGACTTCCATGATGATCATGTGGTAAGATTTGTTCGCTGGCCACCACTTCTCTTAAGTTGCTTCTCTATTTTGATAGCCATATGCACCATATCCTCCAATACTACGTAGTGTTGACGCTCCACCAAATCTGTAATTTCCCAATTTAACCCTGTTGAAAATTGGGTCATAGTTGCCTCAATATCCTCGTCGATGTCGGCCCTCAACATTAACATCTCTATCTCCTTGAAGTAGTCCTCCACACTCTTACTTCCTTGTTTCAAGCTTTGTAAATTTCGAAACAGATATTGGTAGTAGTGGCTTGACACGAACCTCTTTTTCATTACAACTTTCATTTCTGCCCAAGTCTCTATTGGACGCTCTCTACACCTCCTTCGGCTGGTCATCAATTGATCTTACCAAGTAACCGCATAATCTGAAAATTCTGTAGTGGCAATTCTAACTTTTTTGAGATCCGAATAGTTATGACAATCAAATATCCATTCCATTTTCTTCTCCCACTCTAAGTATGCCTCGGGATCACTTCGACCTTGGAATGTGGGAATTTTTATTTTAATGTTATCGAGGTTGTTGTTCTCTCGATTTTGGCAGCCTCTATCCCTTGCAACTTGCCTTCTAGGGACAAAACTAGTTTCTCGATCCTCTTCCTCGCTAAATCTTTCATCATAGTAATTTGTCTCCTCTTGTCTAGCTTCCCTTTGATGTTTTCTTCCTTTCGGACGCCCACCTGGAGGGTTTTGAGTTTGCTCCCCTTGAGTGTCACTCAACTGATCGGTGCGATCATGCACTGCTCCATAGCCATCCCTAACTGTCTAGAAAATTCTTTCATCATAGCTTCCATCATGAATTTTGGGTCAAAATTCGATGTAGAAGGTTCATTTTCAACTACCTTATCTCTTGGGTTAGACATATTCTCTGCAAAACAACGGTTAGTAGAAAACAAGTTCCTCACCACTCCCTTACGTGTTGCGCTCGAACAATGTATTCCACAATCTATGAAACGCTCGTGTATCACACAAAAAGGCTTTTACCCTGTAATAATCTCACTACTCTTGCATTTTTTCGCTCGTAATTCTCTCTAATAGGTTCTTTTTGAATTCACATAAATATTACCTCAATTTTCCAATTTCAATCCAATAAGAGCTTATCAAGACACAATAGATGTTATGAATACGAAAACAAACAATATTTCACAATTGCCAAATATGACTTTTCAAATGAAATCCCAATAATAGCAATAACAATAATAATTTTCTACAATTTACTTTCTTTTTTTTATTATTATTATCCAAAAATAAAATTAAAGATAAGTAACTTGATAGAAACTTAGCTCTGATACCAAATGATAGACTCCACGACACGCTTGCGTGAGGTGGTCGTCGCTCGGATCGTTTCTAACAAGTTGATAGGATGGCTAGCTTACAACACCTTAACCCCTCGCTTATATGTAGACGGTAATCTTGGTACAATTACTTGCAAAATGAATTATGCGTAGGATGGACACCAACGACACCTCGACCCCTCACTTATATTGAAGCGGTAATCTCGGTACAATCGACGATTGATGCGGTAAAAGACGCCACACACAACTATGAATGGTTGTATGATAAGTCAATTATGAATCTCAAAGAACAACTAAGGAATACTTAGGAATCCTTCGAAGAACCACAAGTAGAGAAACAATCTCACAATAATATTGATAATTCTGAAAATTCAAGTTATGAAGCCATTACACCATGAAGCTTATTTATACTAAGCTTAGAACAATCTAGAATCAAACAAACCCTAGCAAATGCTGGAAAACATCATTACAGAAAACATGGAACTGAAAATAAGATATTTTCCTTATTTTGGGAAGGAATCCCGCAATCCAAGAAAGTCAAAATCGCACACTAGATATAGAGGGTTGGCGCCGGGGCACGAGTTTTGCACTGGGTTTTGGCACCGGGGCGCGAGCTCGTGCCGGGGCGCGGTTTTTGGCCTAGCTAAGCTCGCCGGGGCGCGGAGCAAAAAGGTTGGCGTCGGGGCGCGACTTTTGGCCTAGGTTTTGGCGTCGGGGCGCGTGTGCAGTTTTTCCAAAAACTTGATTCTTTTGCGATGGTTCGGGGATACTTGCTTCCAATGTGTTTATGATCTTAGCGTGCTTGTATTCCATCTCCATAATCTTTGTTCTTGATCTAACCTCGCTCCATAACTCATGAATCATCCCGTTAAGTCCTTCTTTGAAGCGTTTAGCTCGAGCTCTCGTAACGGGTCCAAGTGACATATGCAATGGATCCGCATGGGTTTTGTCATGGGCTTCGGAGCTAAGGATGTCCTCATCATTAACGTTAAGAGGCTCCCTATCTTGATCTTTGCTTAGCGACTTCATATTGTTTTTCAGAACCAGAATAATAATACGCCTGGAGTACATATTTGGAACTGACTTTCCAGAAGCCTTCTTCTTCTTTGCCTCATCAACGCACTTTACTATCCAGCTCATCAAGATAGCTCCGAAGTTGATGTCCATCTTCATGACGATTGCAGTCATGATTTTTAGTTGTAGATCACTGACTGAATAGAGAGTCGAGTCCTTACACAAGATGACTTGCCTACAATATCGACAAGAAACTCGAACTCTTGAGGGAATTCCTTCTTCTTCATTCCTTTAAGTTGTGGATTCTTCTTGTAACCCATCAGCTTCAGACTTTCCTTCCCATCTACTGCATCAAAGGAGGTGATTATTTGGTTGACAAAATCTAGACAAAGATTCATCTCAGCCATGTTAAGTTGAAGAGTGAACTCCTTAATCTTGGTGGTCAGAACCCCATCAACACAGACAACATTTAGGTAGAATTGCTCTATCAATCTTGTGTAGATCCTTGTGTTTTCATCTAGGATTTTGCAAAAACCAGCCTTTTGAACCAGCAATAATATCTTTCTGAATTTTTCTTCAGCACCTTCAAACTTGTCAAAACACAATTGATTGCCGATTACGACTTGGTAGGAGGCTATTTTCTTTTGAAGATTTGAACTGAAACTGAAATGAAAGTGTTTCAGTTTTTCTAAAACTTTTGAAAATTAGGGCTTGAAAGCTTTGAGAGTTTGAGAACACACAATTTGGATTGTAAATAAAAGGTAAAAGACAGATAAAAGAATTTGAAAAGGTTTTATTTCATTTCCTTCGCATTTGTCTGAGTGGAACACGTGTCAAGCTATAATTGCATGCACGTCACTTCATTTCTGCAGTTACCAGCTGTAGAACAGTAACTTTTGGCTTTCACTTGCTTTGCTTGAGCGTGAATATTACTTGCCATAAAGTAACTGCCTTAGTTCTGCATAAAGTAAAGTTGAAAGACTTTTCATTCTATGATTATCTTCTGCTCTACGAATCATTCTACGATGGTTCTTCACTCAACGATCCACTATACAATCTTCATTCATTCTTCGATGGTTCTTTATTCAGCGAACTCTACCTGCATAGTTAGAAACTTCCAAACACATAATACTAAGGATGTAAATTTAACATTCCTAACTCACGAATTAAGTTATTAAACCTAGATTCGTCTAATGGTTTAGTAAACACATCAGCAAGTTAATTTTCAGTTGGAACAAAATTTAATGCAATATTTTCATTTTGCACATGATCTCTAATAAAGTGGTATCTGATTTCTATATGTTTTATCCTAGAATGCATGACAAGATTATGAGTTGTAAATATAGCACTAGTATTATCACAAAATATAGGGATAAACTTAAAATCAAACCCATAGTCAACCAGTTGATTTTTCATCCATAAAATTTGAGCACAGCAGCTTCCAGCAGCAATGTACTCAGCTTCTGCAGTTGAAGTTGATATTGAATTTTACTTCTTGCTGCACCATGAGACAAGTATATTCCCTAGCAGTTGACATGTACCACTAGTGTTTTTTCTGTCAATCTTGCATCTTACAAAATCTGAAAATCCTTTTAACAACAACTAAATGAGATTCCTTAGGATTAGCTTGAAATCTAGCACAAATACAAGTAGAAAACATGATATCTGGTCTATTAGCAGTTAAGTATAAGAGAGATCCTATCATACCTCTGTATTGAATTATATTAATACTTTTACCAGTTTCATCCTTATCAATCTTGGTTGCAGAGGCTATAGGAGTCTTCATGGGAGTGGCTGATTCCATGTCATACTTCTTGAGTAGATCTTTAATGTACTTGGCTTGGTTGATGAAGATTCCTTCATCAGTCTGCTTTATTTGCAGTCCAAGAAAGAAGTTTAGCTCACCCATCATGCTCATCTCAAATTTACTCTGCATTAGCTTGGCAAATCTCTCACATAATCTTTCATCAGTGGAACCAAAAATAATATCATCTACATGGATTTGTACTAATAGAATCTTATTTTTGTGCTTTCGTAGGAATAGTGTAGTGTCTACTCTACCTCTAGTGAATCCATTTTTAATTAGAAAAGTAGTGAGGGTTTCATACCATGCCCTAGGTGCTTGTTTTAAATAGTAGAGTGTTTTGTCTAACCTATAGACATAATTTAAACGAGTTTAATTGATAAAACCTAGGGGTTGTTCAACATAAACGTCTTCTTGAAGTTCTCCATTCAGAAAAGCACTCTTAACATCCATTTGGAAGACTTTGAACTTCATGAGGGCTGCATAGGCTAGAAATATTCTGATGGCTTCCAATTTGGCAACACGAGCAAATGTCTCATCATAATCGATCCCTTCTTCCTAAGAGTAACCTTTGGCCACCAGCCCTGCTTTGTTTTTAGTGATCACACCATCTTCATCCATCTTGTTTTTGAAAACCCACTTGGTGCCAACGACTGGATGATCTCTTGGTCTTGGGACTAGCCTCCAAACTTTGCTTCTTTCAAACTGATTCAGCTCCTATTGCATAGCTTCAATCTAGCTTGAATCTTCCATAACTTCTTCGATCTTTTTAGGCTCCATTTGAGAGAGAAAGCTTAGGTAGAAGCACTTGTTCTGAGAGGCTGACCTTGTCCTGATCCTAACATTGGGATCGCCAATGATCAAGTCTTGAGTGTGATCTCTTGCCCATTTTCTTCCAGCTGGAACATCTGTCCTTGTGCCTTTTTGTCTAAGATCTTCAAGATTGGGTTCTGGATCAGCAGCTTCATTGACTCGTAGAGTGTTCATTTATGGAACTAGCTGCTCTACGATCTCTTGGTCTGGCACTACGATCGTCAGGTCTGGCTCTACGGCTTCAGCTTCTACGATCGTAGGGTTCTTCTGTTCTGCGATCAGAAGGTCCAACTCTACGATTTCATTAAGTGGAACAACCTTGCTAGGTTCACCTTGTTCAGTCTCATCGAAGGTGACATGGATAGAAACTTCCACTGTCAATGAGTTCTTGTTTAACACTTTATAGGCTTTGCTTTTCATAGAGTATCCAAGAAAAATTCCTTCATCTGGCTTAGTATGGAACTTGGTTAAGTATTTTTTGCCATTGTTGAGGATGTAATACGAATAGCTAAATACATAAAAGTAACTGATATTTGGCTTTCTTCTTTTCCACAACTCGTAGGGTGTTTTCTTGAGCGTAGAGTGAATTAACAATCTATTCTAAGTGTAACAAATAGTACTGACAGCTTCTGCCCAAAAATACTCAGGGAGATAAGTTGCTGCTAGAAGAGTTCTTCCTGCTTCAATTAACGTTCTGTTCTTCCTCTCAGCTACTCTATTTTATTGTGGAGTTCTTGGGGCTAAGAAGTTATGATGAATTCCATTATCTTCACAGAACTGATACATCTCAGAGAAGTCGAACTCTCTTCTATGATCACTGCTTATTGCCTTGACCTTCTCACCCTTCTCATTCATAACCAGATTGAAGAATTTGATCAGTTGAGTGCTGGTCTCATCCTTAGAGCTCGAAAAGAATACCCATGTGTATCTGGTGTAGTCATCCACTACGACCACTAAATATCTTTTGCCTCCAAGACTAACAGTAGGTATTGGCCCAAATAGATCCATGTGTAATAATTGTAGGGGCCTCACATTAAAATTTACAACTTTACTTTTGAATGAGCTTCATGTTTGCTTTCCAAGCTGACAGGTCTTGCATGGTCTTTCTTTGACAAAACTTAGCTTCGGCAAGCCTGTGACTAGATCTTTGGATACAAGCTTTGACATGCTTTTGAAGTTTAGATGAGATAATCTTCTATGCCACAACCAGCTTATATCTTCTGAGGCTTTGACAAAGAAGCAAGCTATTTCTGAAGAACTGAGCTCAGAAAGATTAACTATATAGACATTTTCTTCTCGTGATCCAGTCAGCTTTAATGAGTTGGTTTCCAGGTCTCGAACTTGACACTGGTTGTTGAGGAAGATGACTTGTTAACCTTTATCACATAATTGACTGGTGTTCAACAGATTGCGCTTTAACCCATCAATATATGCAACTTTACTGAATGATACTGCTCCATTCCCAATAGAACCATAACCTCTGGTTTTCCCAGAGTTGTTGTCTCTAAAGACAACAGCTTGGCCATCTTTCTCCTTGAAGCTTGACGCAAGAGCCTTGTTTTCTATCATATGCCTTGAGCATCCATTAGTAAGATACCAGATGGATTCAGTGGAGCTTGATACCTATATAATAAGTCATTCTTTATTTTGGTACCCAGACTAGCTTGGGTCCTGCCTTATTAGTGCCTTTTGGGACCCAAATCTGCTTGATTTTAGGTTTCTTATATGCTGGATAATAATTATTATAACACATGACAACTATATGACCATACTTATGACATGTATAACATTTGATATATTGCATGTGTGAGTGTGTGTATGTACATCTTCTCATCTGAAACTCATGTGGAGGATACCTATTTCCAGCTTTTTTCTTTTTGGCTTGAACTCCCTCTGCTTCCACACTGCTCTACAATTTTGTGAATTCGTAGAGTAGAAACCAGCTCTACAACTTATGTCTAGTTGATTCGTAGAGTTAATTTTACTTGACTCTACGATCTTTCGAGACACGATCGTAGACTTTGGCCTATTCTTTTGTTTCACAAAACCAAGTCCAGTATGTGATATGTTATTTTTTGGAACACCAATTTGATCTGCAGAGATTGTGTAACTTTGAATACTAAGCTCAACTATCGTTGTGGATTTCATAAATATAATACTTCTATTAGAATTAGAAGCATCGTTATTACTAATCTCCATTGAGTTTTCCATATTTAGAACTGAAGATGACTCTCCAAATCCTAATCCTGACCTATCAGAGACAGATCTCTGACTTACAATCAGAGAGTCCATAGATGTAGAAGAATGATTCCACATTAAGATTATCCTTTCTAGATCTTCTATCTTAGAGGTTAGAGTTAACTCTTTCTGTACATTTAGTTCAGTTATCTTTCTCAAGCTCGCATTCTCAGCCTCAAGATTGGTAGCAGAGGCAGCACTTCGTAGAGCTGTTTCCAACTCTACGAGAGCTTTCTCTTTTTCCTCTTGAAGAAGAGAATGGTCCTTTGATAGAATCCTAAACAATTTCATATATTGATATAAATCTGAAGTTATATCATGCAATGCAACTCTAAGATCGTCAATATTTATATCGGGAGAGTTGAAATCAAATACCTCACTGATGTCAATTATTCGACGATCAGTGGTCTTGCTGGGACTTTCTTTTATGACCATCAGATAGAGATTGGCCACTTGTGGATCTTCATCATCACTAGAATCTGAACTGGAGCTACTCTCTGAATCACTCCACGATCCCTCAGCTACAGAGCCTTTATCTTTTCTATGATGCTTCTTGTAGCCTTTGAAATCCTTCTTTGGGTGGGAATTTTTCTTATCTCTCTTGAGCTCATCTCGCAGAGGTTTGGTGCACTTTGCGATATAGTGGTCAGGCTTCTTGCAATTATAGCATAGATCTTTTTCTTGATCTCTGCTACTGCTGCCTTTGTTGTAGCTCTTTCTTGGTTTCCAGTTGCTGCTCTGTCGCATGAACCTTTTCAGCCTTCTTGCAAGCAAGGCTATATCTTCATCATCATCAGCTTCATCATCATCAAAATCTTCTTTGATTGGAGCTTTAGATACTGTTGCTTCTGAAACTTTTAGGTCAACTCCTTTATCTTTCCTTTTGCTCTCTAATGTAGTCTCTGCTGGTTGATTCAGCCCTATCTCATAGGTAAGAAGATTACCATAAAGCTTCTGCACAGTTATTTCATGCAGATTCTTTAACTCACAAATTGTAGTGGTTTTGGCATCCCACTTGCTAGGTAGTGATCTCATGAACTTCCCAAACTTCTTTAGCTGTTATGCAGTTAACTATATTTTTGAACAACTCATCTTCTAGAGCCATGAACAGAATGTTCTTAGCCCTTTTATCCACCTGCACCAGCTTCTTTTCATTATTAGTCCATTCAGCTATGCGTTTGACTGCCATCTTGTTTGGATCATCAGAGGCTGAAGCTAGCTTTGTTAGTATGTATGGGCCACTGATTACATCATCATATAGATCTTCATCTATTGCATTCATATAAGCCTATAAACGAACTTTCCCGTTAGTAAACTTTTCTTTATTTAGCAGAGGTGGCTTATTTCCACCACCAAGCTTAGAACCGGTTTTATTGTGTGTCATATGAGATTTTATTAAATCTTTAAGGGGTTTTTTCACCACCAAGCTCAGAACCGGTTTTATTGTGTGTCATATGATCAACTCAAAGTGTTTAAGCTTTTGATTAGGAGAACTTGCTCTAATACCACTTGTTGTTTCCCAGAGGCACAAAAGAGATCTAGAAGGGAGGTTGAATAGATCTTTTAAAACTTTTGCTTATTTAAAGATCAGTTACCAGATAATTAATTTGATTAACTAGTTTAGCACAATGAAATATTAGTTTAAAAACCCCTTAAAGATTTAATAAAATCTCATTTCTAAATTTAGCACTTGTGAAGATTAGTCACTTGACAATATAGTAGTTAATGACAGAATGTAAAGACTTAAAGTAAATGACACAAGATGTTTAAGTGGTTCGGAGTACAAATAACTCCTAGTCCACTCTTATATTTCAACAAGTAGGAAATCCACTAAGGATAGGGTCACGAAGACCAGATCACTAAGGTCTATTACAACTGAATCACTTAGATTCCTTCGAGTCACTTAGTCT
The DNA here is from genome assembly GCA_034770075.1 of Aralia elata. Classification (NCBI taxonomy): domain Eukaryota; kingdom Viridiplantae; phylum Streptophyta; class Magnoliopsida; order Apiales; family Araliaceae; genus Aralia; species Aralia elata. The sequence goes on from CM068377.1 coordinate 34,539,521, forward strand.
CGATAAGGTCACTTAGACATCTTCAAGTCACTTAGACTTGGATGAATGTCATTAAGACAATTGAATCACAATTGAATGATAATTGTTTAATATGCTGCTAAGCTTGCAATAGGCTTGACTTCTTTTAGTACTTAACAGCTTTGAACAAGTAATGTTCCGTAGAGTAGAGCTTGATTGCTTTTTGGCAGAGTTTCAGCTTTTTGAACTTTTTTAATTCGTACTTGGATTTGAATTCTCGTACGCTTTTATAGACGTCTGGGAATTGTCCAGTTGGAGAGTTCCCGTTGGTGCATTTAATGCTCTGCTCCAAGATGTTCTGATGTTGACTTATAGGGTAGGTAGGTAAATCGCTTTCGGCCCTAGCAAGTCCCATCAGACTGCAGTTCACCTACCACTTGTGAGAGGTGTCACATCTTCAATCTAGTGATTTAGACATACCACAATCTGATCTTCTATTTGAATTGGAGATGATGAGAAACCATCTTGAAATCTTCACTCTGCAATTGCTCTGCAATTGTCAGTCCTATGATAATTCAAACATGCTCTACGAACTTGACCAATCGTAGAGTTTAATGAGGAACGTAGAGTCTTGACTTAAGTTACTCAACGTTCTGAACTCTACGAGAAGTCGTTCTACGAATAGAGAAACACTCTATGAAAAGCTCTATACGATCTGCTCTACGAATGACTCTCTACGATCTGCTTTTTAAGATGATCATTCTACGATGCTTGAGCAGACTTCTCTTCACTCTGCGATCTTTAGATTCACTTTATGATTCAAGAGACAGTTCTACTATCTGATTGAACTTTACGAATCCTTTGTAGCTCTACGATCATTCAACAGATGCTCTACGATCAACTAGATTACTCTGCGAACTCCATTTATACTACGAACAAGCAGAATAACTCTACGATTATTTAACAATACTATATGATTGATTTGCTCCTATCAATTATACATTGAATCAACTCAAAGGATCAACCTAAAAAGTTTGATCATTCTATTTTAAGTCCTTGTACAAATATATCTCTTTTAAGGACTTTACAAAAACTATTGAACAATTATTCATTACTATAATCACATCATCAAATTTAAACATGCATATTCTAACATAATCTAAATTGCTTTGGTGCGGATTATGAGCCTATAACTGAGTAGAATAACCCTGATAAAGGGGATATGGATTTCGGGTAATCGACTGGACGCTTTAAGCGTAAAAGAATTGTTATGCATAACATGGGGTGTAATAGGCTGATTACCTAAAGTACTAGTAAAGATTAGGGATGTTATTGGGCTAATCACCTAATAATACCCTATAGAAAGTTCACAGTCTTGGTGATTGTAGAACATTGTATAATAGTTCATGGTCCTTACGACCTCTCAGTTAGCTCTCTAAAATATTGAGATTTCCTATGAATAATGATGTGATGAAATTCATAGTCATTGATGTAAGGTTTGTATATAACGCAAACATGCAATCAAATTACATAAATAGAGCGGAAGCGTGATAAAACGGATTTTAAAATTTTTCATATAAACCATCACCATGATCTTTCGTTGTGTTCAATTATCAATTAGCAAAAGAGATAGAGATAGAGAATTATACCCTCGTGAATCAAAGCTTCCTCGGGTACAAGTTCACCTCCAATTCCTTCGCGTTCTCCTTGAATTCCACCGACTAAATTCCTTCGCTTGATCAACGTTAGCCACCCAAGTGTTTGGCCTCTAGAGGTGATCCACCAAGGAAGAATAGTTATTCAAGAAGATGGGTGTTGGCAAAACCCTAGTTTCTATCTCTATAGAAATTGCAAGTACTCTCCACAATCTAATGCAAGAGTGTGTAATTCTAATCTATGATAAGACTTCTCTTATTTATAGATGTAGGAAAACCCTTCCCTAAACAATTTAGGATTAGGGTTTCTATTATATAATTAAACTCCTTTAATTAATTATGCTCCTAATCCAATTAGGAATTCATGAGAGAGTACTTCTATTAATTAATTCCCAATCCCTATTAGGAATTAAATAATAGTAATAGTAATAATAATAATAAGACTCTTCTTATTAAGTTATATATAATATTTCCAAAATATTAAATAATAAATATTAAGCTATTTAATTTATTCTATCTCCATAGACTAAATTAAATACACTTAACTTATTATTACAATTATGTCATTTACTTCTTAAATAAATATTTTCCTTTTGCGGTGTGACCCTTTAGGTTCTCCATATTAAACCGGTTGTGAATAAATCAATTAGAACAATTCTAATTATATTTAAATAAATAAATTAAACTATTTAATTTATTTAAATAAATAATATTTATTCTACAATAAGGGTAAGCCCCCTTAGCGATCAACGACTTTTCAAATAATATAGATTTCAACATTAATCACAAAAGAACCTTTCAGTGCATAGTTACCGTAGAATTCAATCCTTCTACCATACAATGTCCCAATTAAATATAAGACATGGATTTACTGTCAATTCTTATTTTATTTAATTATATGTATTTCGATTCCCAAATGCACAACTCTAAATAATGCAAATTAAAAACTTCTTTCTAATTTCATTCTGCCTTGGCCAAGGACTACTGAGTTGTCATTTATTGAATCACATAGGACATTCACATCTTTTACTAGACGTGGTATATTCTTTGTTGATCATTCACCTATCTCCATGTACAACTCATTATACCCAATCATACCCTTTGATATACCCTAAAGGTCTTAAGGGACATGTCAAAGTATAACTCATCATACACAAGATACTATGATGATCTCAAGTCCAAGGATCACTTGTACTACTATCACTAGAGGAATTCCTATTGACAGGCGAGTAAAACTCCATTAGGTATTCCTTAGCGAGCCACGTTCAGTGAACTTATTCTCCAATAAGCACCTACATACTTGCTTTAGTGTCTCCACATGAATGATTATGAGATCAATCATCCTCTTTCTAAGAGCAAGCAACGTATGTACTAATCTATTCGGATTCACTAATCCCCTTTTTAGTAATCCAACGATTATGAACGATTTTAGTTTGTGAGCTATCTAGAATTTAGATCTCATTAGCATGATCACCATCATGATTCTAAAAGCATTGCTCAAAACTATGGGTTTATCACATTTAATATAACAGCACAATGTAGATAAAGTAAAATGCCTTTAATAACCAAATTAGATTACAAAGTATATGCTACATCATATCAAATATGATTGGCTTGCGTGCATACTACTTTCAATCTCCCACTTGCACTAAAGCCAATCGTCATGGTATCTAATACCCATCTTCTCTAAGTGACGATCATCCTGCTATTTGGATAAAGCTTCAGTAAATGGATATGCAATGATGTTCTTGAGAGTCCACTATCTCTATAGTGACTTCTTCTCTTTCAATGATTCTTCTAATCAAATGAAAGTGCTGCAACATATGTTTGAATCCAAGATGAGACTTAGGAACTATTCCTAGTTCTGTAATGAACTTTTCATCCAAACAATCTGTTGGGGTTGGACCGCCAAAATCCTTCTGGACGAACTCTGCGCTGCCATGTGCTAAGAAATAAAGTTGCGCCTTCACCACAAGCTATAGCTTTTGGTGCAGTGGTAAGCGCTTGATCCTACATTTGGTATCAGAGCGAGGTCCCGAGTTCGAGCCCCCCAGAAGGGGATTTTGGGGGGGGGGGGATTGTTGGGGTTGGACCGCCAAAATCCTTCTGGACGAACTCTGCGCTGCCATGTGCTAAGAAATAAAGTTGCGCCTTCACCACAAGCTATAGCTTTTGGTGCAGTGGTAAGCGCTTGATCCTACACAATCAACTTCCAGCTTCATTTACAGCTATATACTTTGTTTTTGTCACTAAACCAGCAACTCTTTGCTGTTTGGAACCTTTCCAATTCACTGCACCACCATTCAAGGTAACAATTTACCCTAAAGTGGATTTGTTATCGTCTTGGTCAGTTTGAAAAACTTGAGTCTGTTTAACCCTCTAGTTTTAATTCAGACCCACCATGAATCATAATCACATCCTCAATACCAGTTAAATACTTAAAGATGTTTTTCACTGTCTTACAGTGATCTTCTCCAGAATATGACTGATCAACATCAGGCCTTGTATATTTATTGCATACATGATAGTAACTCATGCGATCTCTTTTCATTGAGGATAATTTAAAGAGATACACTCCATGACTCATCATCATGAGACCTCTCTTGGAGTTTGCCATGCTAAACGCCTTTAGCATCGAATGAATATATGTTCATTGGGTCAAGCCGATCATCCTTTTAAATCTATCTATATAGATTTATATCCCCAATTTATAGGATGCTCCTCCCAAGTTATTCATGGAGGAATGTTTAGACAATTTTATCTTTACTGATTGTAGCATTGGTGTGTCATTCCTTATGAATAGTATATCAACATATAATACTAGGAATGTCACAGCGCTCCCACTGACCCTTTTGTACCCACTAGGTTCATTCTTGTTTTTGATAAAATCTAACTCTTTTGATTGTCTCATCAAAACGAATGTTCCATCTTTGAGAAGCTTGCTTCAATCCATAAATTGATCGTTGTAGCTTATATACACGATTTGCTTCAACCTTTGAAACAAATTCCTCTGGCTGTATCATACATACATTCTCCTCAAGTCTTCATTGAGGAAGGACTCTCCACATCCATTTTGCCAGATTTGGTAATAAGCTGCAATCACAAGCAAAATCCAAATAGACTTGAGCATTACTCGGTAATAAGGTTTTATCACAGTCAACTCCTTGACTTTATTTGAAACCTTTTAAACAAGTCTGGTCTTATAGGTCTTCACCTTGCCATTTGCCCCAATCTTTCTCTTAACGACCCATATACACCCTCTAGGCACTATGCCTTTCGGTGGAGTAACCAAAGTCTATACTTGGTTCTCATATATGGAGTCCATTTCGGATTTCATGGCCATCTGCCATTTCTCTGAGTGTTTACTACTCATAGCCTCATCGTATATAACTGATCATCATCCTCTATGATGCGTACCTCATCATCATCCTCTATGATGAATCCATACCTCCTAGGTATCTTCGGTACTCTTCCAGATTTACAATTTGGTTGTGGTACAATAGGTTTATCTACAGGTTCCTCGATTTGACTAAAAATGCTTTGTGGTTCTTGAACTCCTTCAAGATCTATTATCCTCCCACTAGCTCCTTCAATGATAAACACCTTTATCCAAGAAGGCAGCGTGTTTCACAACAAACACCTTTTGCTTAGTAGGATTATAGAACTCTTATCCTAAACTTACTTTAGGAAGTTTCACAAATATGCACTTGTCAGATTTTTGTCCCAAGCTTATCCTTTTGAAACCTTTTCACATAAGCTGGACAACTCCTTATCTTAACATACTTAAGACTAGGAATCCTCCCTATCCATAACTTTTATGGAGTCTTGGGGCCGGATATTGAGGTTACCTTATTTTGTAGATATGCAGCCGTTTCTAGGGCATAACCCCAGATGGATACTAGAATGTCGGTAAAATCATTATAAACCGCACCATGTCCTACATGGTACGATTTTCCATTTAGATACACCAATCAATTATTGTATATCATGAAGCGTCCATTGTGAGAAAATACCATTTTGAGATGATCCAGAAACTCATTGTATAAGTATTCCTTCTTCGATCTGATCAAAGAATCTTAATACTTTGTCAATTTGTTTCACTTCTGAATTCTTTGAACTTTTCAAATGATTCAGACTTGTATTTCATCAAATACACATATTCAACTCTTTGAATGCTCATCTCCTTTTTCTTTTACTAGTTTGTTCAATTTGCAAAATTATTTTTCATGTAAGTCAAGTATACAAAGTCCATCAAGTAATCTTCCAGTTTCAAACAAAATATTATCATTATAAATAGAACAACAATTGTTCTTAAATATAATACCAAAACCTTCCTTGTTCAACAACGGAAGTAATAATGTTACTTAAGAGAACTGGAACATAATAACTACTTATTAACTTAATAGACTTGCCCATAGGCAACGCTAAACTATAAGTTCCTACGGCTAATGTAGCAACCATTGCTCCATTCTCCATACGTAAGATTACTTACTCTTTGTTTAGCTTTCTACTTCTGCTTAGTCTCTGCATTGGATTACATACGTGAGAACTATAGCCGGTATCCAATACCCAAGTAGAACCTTGACTTACAGAAAAATTTATTTCAATCATGAATAAACCTATATTTATAACCGAAGCTTCACTAAACTTCTTCTGGTTAGCCTCTGCAAGATGCTCCTTACAATTTCATTTCTAATGTCCAGGCTTATTACAGTAGAAGCAAACTCCTTTGCTATCTGCATCAGTTTTGTTCTTAGTGTCCTTAGTTATTGCCTTTCCTTATACCTTCTTTGAATTGTTCTTCTTTTAAGAAGATCCTTTGGCCCTCTTCCGCTTCCTGGAAGAATTATCTACCAGTAAGACTTGGTCTTTCTTGGTTGGAAAGTGACTCTCTACAGTTTTCAACATGTTTGAGAAACTCAGGCAGGCTGACATATAGCTTATTCATGTGGAAATTCACAACAAATTGTGAGAAAGAGTCCGGAAGTGATTGCAAGATCAAATCTTGGATCATCTCTCCATCCATTACAAAACCCAGTTATCCCAATTGTTCAATCAGATTGATCATTTTTTAGGATATTTGTCTATACTGCAGTGCCATCGGTTATTCTAGATTGGAAGAGCTCCTTAGATATCTAATATCTAGCAGTCCTACTTTCCTCACCATTCAACTCCTTGAAGGTGTAGGAGTACAGTAGGAGCATCTATAGTTTCATGCTGACGCTGAAGCTCGTTATTCATGGATGCGAGCATGATGCATTGAGCCAACTGTGCATCATCTTGCCACTTTCTAAAAGTATCAATCTCTTCCTCAGAGGCATTGTCTCTGCAACATTTGCAGGGATAGGCGTATTAAGGATATAAGATAGCTTTTCAGCCTTAAGAACTATTCTCAGATTCCTTAACCAGTCCGTGTAATTCGGTCCGGTCAGTTTGTTAGCATCAAGTATGCTACGCAGTGATAGTGAGTTTGACATTTTTAAATTCTGCATGTGAAATAGTCAACATTTTAGCATACATTCATTTAATTACCAAAATAAATTAGGTCTTTATTTTAAATTGGTATCTCTCACTTTTTCATCAAACTATATTACCCTCATTATATAGTTCGGCAATTCTAATTAAAGATTTGCTAGTGAGACTAAGGATCCCATTTCAAATGTATATAGCCTTGTGTGTGCACAATAAACTATATATAAATAAATAGGTAGAAAACTATTGTCAATTACATCACTATGTAACTCCTTGTATTTTGCCTTTTAGATTATAATGGTCAAGTGTGTGCACATCCGAACTAAAATAATCTAAGTTAAGTCCAACCTAGCACTTCCATATATGTGAAGAGAAAAAGACCACCCTTGTGTGTGCACAACAAAGCAGTAATGTTCAATTCCTTAATAAGCATCAAATGTGATAAAACAACATCTTAAATATTTAATACTCGCCTTGTGTGTGCACAACAAACTCATATTAAATATTTAATACTCTATTGCTTTACCATGCTAGAATGCGACGTTCGATATTCCGAATATCTTTGAACGCTTAGGACTTAATATGATTTCTTTGAGGGGTTTGTTATTATTTGTCTCATCTTGTTTAGCGCGCATACACACACACACACACACACACACACACACATATATATATATATATATATATAAAATACGCGTCATATTATTTTACATGCGAAGCATGTTGGATAATATATATATATATATATATATATATAGTAATCATGCACATATAGAATACTATATTCTACCCGGATTGATTATGGACTTTTATTCTAGTTTGGTTCACTAGAGCCACCAAGTGAACGAAAAGGTCAAACCTAGGGTGCAAGAATTAAATTTAAATATAACTATTACATTTAAACCCGGGCTCCAATACGAACAGGTCTTCAAGCGCTCCTTGCTCTTTTGTCTCCAATTCTTCAAAATAATTTTAACTAATCCTATTACATGAACTATTTACTACAATAAAAACCTTGATCAACAGTCAAGGGGAAGTACATAGGAGGAAGATAGAATTTACATTAAGAAAAACTAGAGAAGACGAGATACGCAGACCCCATTTATAAAAACTCATTCATTCATGCATCCTCTAAAATAATTCCAATCACACATTGGTCAATAGTCCATAATCAATCCCTATTTATTATCATACATATCTCCATATGCATCAATAAATAACATTCATCTCATGAATAACAAAACCATTCCATATATGTATTGATATTATTTAATGAGCAAAAGTTTTGCTAATATTTAGTTTTTTTGAAACAAAATAAACTCTTTTATTTTAATCAAAAAACCAAATCCAAATTAAACTCCTTTAATTTTAACAATCTGAAATCATATTTCAGATAAAATAAACATCTTTATTTTAAACTTTTATCAATTAAATAAACCATTTATGTTAATTGAGTAAAAAATAATAATTTCAAACTCTGCATACCGGCGCGACCGCGCTCCAAATTGAACTAGGAGCGGCGCGGCCGCGCTGCACCCCTAGAAACGTTTTCTGAGTTCGGGCGCGGGCGCGCTCCAGAATGAACTGGAAGTGGCGCGGTCGCGCCGCGATGCAGATTTAAGAAAAAAATTTCTGCCCAAAATCCGATCGTATCGCATATCAATTCATACATGGAATCAACAAAATCAATAATTAACACAAGGATTAGGCTCTGATACCACTGTAAGGTTTGTATATAACGCAAGCATGCAATCAAATTACATAAATAGAGTATAAGCGTGATAAAACGGATTTTAAAATTTTTCATACAAACCATCACCATGATCTTTCCTTGTGTTCAATTATCAATTAGCAAAAGAGATAGAGAATTATACCCTCGTGAATCAAAGCTTCCTCGGGTACAAGTTCACCTCTAATTCCTTCGCGTTCTCCTTGAATTCCACCGACTAAATTCCTTCGCTTAATCAACGTTAGCCACCCAAGTGTTTGGCCTCTAGAGGTGATCCACCAAGGAAGAATAGTTATTCAAGAAGATGGGTGTTGGCAAAACTCTAGTTTCTATCTCTATAGAAATTGCAAGTACTCTCCACAATCTAATGCAAGAGTGTGTAACCCTAATCTATGATAAGACTTCTCTTATTTATAGATGTAGGAAAACCCTTCCCTAAACAATTTAGGATTAGGGTTTCTATTATATAATTAAACTCCTTTAATTAATTATGCTCCTAATCCAATTAGGAATTCATGAGAGAGTACTTCTATTAATTAATTCTCAATCCCTATTAGGAATTAAATAATAGTAATAGTAATAATAATAATAATAATAAGACTCTTCTTATTAAGTTATATTTAATATTTCCAAAATATTAAATAATAAATATTAAGCTATTTAATTTATTGTATCTCCATAGACTAAATTAAATACACTTAACTTATTATTACAATTATGTCATTTACTTCTTAAATAAATATTTTTCTTTTGCGGTGTGACCCTTTAGGTTCTCCATATTAAACCGATTGTGAATAAATCAATTAGAACAATTCTAATTATATTTAAATAAATAAATTAAACTATTTAATTTATTTAAATAAATAATATTTATTCTACAATAAGGGTAAGCCTCCTTAGCGATCAACGACTTTCCAGATAATATAGATTTCAACATTAATCACAAAAGAACCTTTTAGTGCATAGTTACCGTACAATTCAATCCTTCTACCATACAATGTCCCAATTAAATATAAGACATGGATTTACTGTCAATTCTTATTTTATTTAATTATATGTATTTCGATTCCTAAATGCACAACTCTAAATAATACAAATTAAAAACTCCTTTCTAATTTCATTCTGCCTTGGCCAAGGACTACTGAGTTGTCATTTATCGAATCACATAGGACATTCACATCTTTTACTAGAAGTGGTATATTTTGTGTTGATTATTCACCTATCTCCATGTACAACTCATTATACCCAATCATACCCTTTGATATACCCTAAAGGTCTTAAGGGACATGTCAAAGTATAACTCATCATACACAAGATACTATGATGATCTCAAGTCCAAGGATCACGTGTACTACTATCACTAGAGGAATTCCTATTGACAGGCGAGTAAAACTCCATTAGGTATTCCTTAGCGAGCCACGTTCAGTGAACTTATTCTTCAATAAGCACCTACATACTTGCTTTAGTGTCTCCACACAAATGATTATGAGATCAATTATCCTCTTCCTAAGAGCAAGCAACGTATGTACTAATCTATCTGGATTCATTAATCCCCTTTTTAGTAATCCAACGATTAGGAACGATTTTAGTTTGTGAGCTATCTAGAATTTAGATCTCATTAGCATGATCACCATCATGATTTTTAAAGCATTGCTCAAAACTATGGGTTTATCACATTTAATATAACAGCACAATGTAGATAAAGTAAAATGCCTTTAATAACCAAATAAGATTACAAAGTATATGCTACATCATATCAAATATGATTGGCTTGCGTGCATACTACTTTCAATTGAAGTCCAAAGTTGAATATTCTGTGATGTTACGTTGTTGATTCTGAATATTTTAGAAATTCTAAGATTCTTTTTGAATCATTGGCTTTAATCTGTAATGTCCATTCAGTAATTGATATGTATACTCGTACTTATGATTTTAAAATTATTTTTAAACTTGCTGAGTAAATTTGTTGCTCACTCTTGCATTCTAATAAAATTTTCAAATAAATCAGGAGGATCAAAAGGATCTGGAAGATATTGATAAAAGAAGGGAGATGGTTGTTAGGTAATAAATTATGATACTATATTAGTTCTTGTAATGTTATAAGATTCATTATAATGTAATCAAGTATCAAAGTGTATACGGAGTAGAGATGAGGAGATATGTAATTTCAGTTACGTGAAATTTATTATAAGTGTGCCTAGTTCATAGTGCAAGTAAGTGTTGTAAGTGTAAGGTTGAAGTCCTGGGGAGAATGAATGGATATTTCCATTATTTTGATGTGACAGATGTGAAATAAATAAAGAATTTTAGCTTGAATATTAAGCAGGTAAAGGACGTTACAGGATGATATTTGGATTGTGATGCACTAAATCCGCCGTAGCGAGTACGGGGATTTGGGGGTGTTACAAGATCGACATAAAACGACTAAGAAAGCTGGCTACCCAAGGTTCAGCACCCTATGGTTGGGCCACCTATGGGGTTCATCACCCTAGAAGCTCTCTCATGACCTATGAACATGATCTCCGACCACGATAATGTCCCGAGATACTTGAGAAGCTAAGAGGATGATTCAAAGATCAAGAAATGATCAAGTATAAAGAGATGTCCTACGTCTACATTAACTTAGGACCATCACATCCTAGAAAAGCCTTTCAAAAGTCATTTAACCTCATTGAAAGAATAAAGAAAGGAGAAAATGCACAAACCAGATACAAGAAAGCACAAATGAGCCAAAAGATAGCCCTAGGGTTTGGCCCTTAAGGTTCGACCAGGACACTTGAGGGCTCTCCCAAGAAGCCTACCATGTCTTTCTCCTTACAACTCATTCGGATGTGCAATAATACATAAATGAGACAACGTAAGCATGACTAATGGAGCATTGATATTAAAAACTAAAGAGACCTCTCTGAGTACCATGACATAAAACTTAAAGAGACACATTTTTACTAAAAATCAGTTAAAGAATTTGGATTGTCGAATAGAGAAATAGGGGGGAATTCAAGCTTCACGAAGGGTATTAGATAAGAAAGGGTACTCTCGATAAGCGAGTCGAAGTCATATGACAGGCGCATGACCAAGACATATGTCAGGTGTCGACGCCAGGATTTTTCCTTTATGATTTTGAGATTACAGATCGCAGATTTTAAGGGTGATTTTGAGAAAAAATCGACATAAATATCGACGGGATTTGAAAGTTTGATTTTAATGGGAGCCAATTAGACAAAGTCGTCAGTTGGTAAAAATTTAAATGGATATACCAACTCATCCAGATTTTTAGGTTTTAATAATCGAGATGGCCCATCGTGTGTCTCCGTAAAATTGGTTCACAACCGAGATTCATAGAGTTCGAGGGCTTGCTTAAGCGAGGGAAAAGTGTTAGACACCCCCGACTTCCGTGAAACAGGGTTACCGCTTTCATAATGTTTTCCTTAAAAGATTAAATGAAATACCTTGAGAAACATGAAGTTTGTGTTATACTATATGAATTGTGTCGTTGGGGAACATCTAGGGTATCGTCTCCTAGAGTCAACTCGATTTTCTAATCTTGAAGTTGAAATCTAGGGTGTCATCTCCTAGATTTAAGTCGAAAGAAGTAAATAACCTAGGGGTCGTTTCATAAGGTCGTTAAAGTTTTGGTGGGGTGCATTATCTTGAAATCAACTTTTAAGCCTCTTTGAACATATGCACGAAGGATTTGATTCGAAAGAAAAGTTTCGTTTTAACTTTCATTCGACAAGAAATTTAAGGTGTCGGTTTAGGAAAAACATTGTTTTCAAACCCTTTCGTCAAATAAGAATCGATGCTCTCTATTGCTTCCAATTTTAGCCTAGAATTAATCTAATAACCTAGTTTGATTCAATTTTAAAAGATCTTTGCAATTTCGTTCGAAAATCATTTTCGTATGTCAAAAGATAAAATCAAGCATCGAAAATAGGGTTGGAGCTACTCGTGGGCATGTAAGCCATCTAAATAACTCCAAGCACCTCAAAATAACCAAATCCATTATTAAGGGGCCTTAAACCCAATTTTTGTGGGGTGGAACCTTCGATATTGTTTTACGGCCCAAATTACATTTACAATTATCGAATCGCAAAATTATAATCGTTAAGTATGTCCATCATGGGAATATCCTTTAATTCCCATTAAACACGATGTTTAAGGGCCTTAAACTCATTCTTAGGCTCACATGATTCGTAATCATATCCAACAACACATTGTGATCTATAAATGGGGTTTAGAGTTTAGGAAAGGACTTCCATAAACCCAAAATTCATAGATCTTACAACAACTCAACAACATCACAATTACATCGTTAACTATATCGTAGGAATTAAATTATATCACCAACTAATATTAAAGGAAATTATAATCTAGGGAATGAAACCCATAGATCTAAGATTCCATAGATCTATAAAACAACATATCGAGATCTAATCGGAAATATATCCTAGATTAGCTACAAGGAGATTCTATTCGTGAGAATTCCTCGGTGGCCAAAAGGTAGGATCCCCTCACCACTAGATATAAATATAAGATATTTGGGTGACCTAGAAATCAACAAAAAATAACTCTCAAGTAAAAATAATCGGTAAAATGAGTTTAATCGAAGTCAAATTCGATAAATTATTAAAAGGATATCTTCAGTTGATTAGGAGGAGATTCCATCCGTGAGAAATCCTCTCTAGCCATCCATAAATAATAAATAATAGTTAAATGGATGGTATAAACTTGACAAAACATAAATAATAATTCTCCCCATCGGAATGATACTTATTATTATTGTTTTGGGCTGAATTAAATGGTGAATTATTTTTATTTCATGAGATGTCAAGATATGAAAATAATAGTAATTTCAAATTATTCTTGTTTTTCCTTTGAAAAGAGAATTATTTGAAATTAAGTTGCCATGTTTATTTTATGTTTGTGTTAGAGGATTACACTTTCATATTATATGCAAAAGTTTAATTTTATTGTATAGCCATTTAATCTATGCATATTGTATAATTGTACAGATTACCATGTCGTCTTTTAATCCCCTTGTTGTTATCTTTAAAGAAAATAAGTTAATTGGACCAAATTATGTGGATTGGAAAAGAAATCTTGACATTGTGTTGACTGCTGAGGACTACAAGTTTGTGCTGATTGAACCTTGCCCAGTTCTTCCAGAAAATGTTATTCTTGCACAAAAGAATAACCATAAGAAGTGGCAAAAGGCAGATGACATGGCTCGTTGCTATATATTGGCATCTTTGTCAAATATCAACACCAATATCAGTCTACTACCACTGCTAAATAGATCTTGGATAGCCTTTATGAAATGTTTGTTGACTAGAGTCGTGCTGCACGACAGACTGTGATGAAAACACTCATGAATTCTAAGATGTCTGAGGGATCTTTAGTTCGAGATCATTGTTTAAAAATTATTTCTTACTAAAACGAACTGGAAATCCTGGGAGCAACAGTTGATGGGGAAACCCAGGTTAACATGTTGTTAGAGACTTTGCATGATTCCTTCAATCAGTTCAAACTTAATTACACTACGAACAAAATGTCTTTATCTTTACCTGAACTGATGAAGGAACTCCAAGCAGCAGAGGGTATTCTTCGTGCAAAAGGAAGCATTCATGTTGCAGAAACTGGTACTTCTAGGGGAAAGCCTAAGGGCAATAATCGAAAAAAGAATAACGGTAAGAAAGCTACAAATGGAAACCTACCTCCATTTGGAAGGGTTAGGAAGAAAGGGGCAAAAGCAAAACCTCAAGGGAAATGGTTCCACTATGGGGAGAAAGGTCACTGGAAAAGGAATTGTTTTACTTACCTAGCCAAGATCAAAAATCAAGGTATGATTGATTATCTAATTGATCAATTAAATATCAATCTTTCAGTCATGAAACATGTTTTGTGGGCCGTTCTACTGAATCCTGGTGCGTAGATTTGGGAACCACTAATCATGTCTGCAATTCTTTGCAGGGGTTTTAGGAAACCAAAAAATTGAATGAAGGCGAGATTTATCTACACCTTGTGTTGGGATGAGTTTAATTTGGCCCAATGGATCTGGTGGGCCTTGTCCACGTGGAAGAGATTGACCCCATGTAAGAATCTATTTTGGGCAGCAGGAGGACTTTATGGAATCTAGGATTCCTAACTGTATTTAAATTCTAGTTCCTAAGGAAAGAGTCAGGATTATATCCAACTTCCTTTCTTTAAGGAGATTGAGTTCTATCCAATCATAGGTGATTACCATGATTAGGAGACCTATTACAACTTGGGGACAAGGCGATGAAAGTGGTGTGATCATCTATAAATACAAAGCTAAACCCTAAATTCACAGGTAATGACTTTTTGCTCACTAAAGTGCTAAACCTCCATTATTATTACCTTGAACGACCTGTACTTATTCTCACACTGGAGCTATCCCCTAACGGCGAAAGCCGTCAGCTCTCTGAGTGTGGTTTCATTCTTGTGCAGGATTTGGCGCGTATTTTGGTGATTGGACGCGCGAAAAAATCTTGGCGTTAACATTGGCGCTAGAAGGAGGGCAGTTAGTGTAGCATAATATACAATCACTTAGTAGTATTTGATCAGAAAACATGGCGTCAAGCAATGCGAAAATGGTATCGGGATGGGACACATCAACGACCAATCCTTTACAACCTAGAGGATTAGTCAAAGATAGGTTGGGGCCATCAAAGAGTATCTCGGATAGGCTGGGCCCCCAAAGTCGCTCGGTGGGCCAATTTGACCCCCGGACGACGATTGTCAAAAGGAAATTATTTTTAACTACACGAACGATGGTGGGCCATGATGGCAGTCCCGAGGACCAGAACTCTAGGCCGGGTCATGGTCGGGACAAAAGGGAGACGATCCTAGCCAGAAAGATGCAACAGAACAAAGACGCTAAAGAGGCCTTATGCCTTTAGCAAATAAAGTTGGATAACAGTTGGCGTCGTTGTTAGACGGAGAAGAAGTTTCCTCCAGTCGTCATTGGCATCAGGAAGATTCGTCAGGAGACCGATTTAGGACACATCGTTCGGACAGTTCTCGACAAGAAAGGAGCAGGCCGAGGAGCCGCTCCCCTGTCCGCAGCAGGCACCGAAGCCGCTCGCAGGACCCAAGCAGGCCGAGGAGCCGCACACTTGTCCGCAGCAGGCGCCAAAGTCGCTCGTAGGACCCAAACAGGCCGAGGAGCCGCACACCAGTCCGCAACAGGCACCGAAGCCGTTCGCAGGACCGGAGCAGGCAGAGGAGCCGCTCCCCGATCCGCAACAGGCACCAAAGCCCCTTGCAGAATTTGAGCAAGCCAAGAAGCCGCTCTTCGATCTGTAAGAGGCATAGAAGCCGCTCACAAGATAAAACAAGCCAAAGAGCCACACCCTAGACCGAGGCAAACGTCGGAGCCGCTCCAGAGATAATTCTTTGTAAGGTAGGGGATCAGAGCATAGAGGAGGATGAGTCCCCCATACAATATAAGAGTCAGGCCTGAGTCGACTTCCCAGGAGGACGGAACCGATTCCCTTGTGAGAAAATTGAAAGAAGTGGAACAGAGGTTGGCAGCGTCCGATCAGACATGGGAACTCCCGAACAATGCGAAGTCGCCTTTTACTCCGGAGATAAAACAAGTAAAGGCCGACAAATCAAAGAAGATGCCCCCGTTGGAGACCTATGATGGCACTGGAGATCCGTATGACCACACGCACACTTACAATCAAATTATGGATTACTATGACCATCCCAATGCTGCCAAGTGTCACATGTTTGTCACCATATTGAAACATTGGGCTCGGGAATGGATGGCGTCTCTTACACCGAACTCTATCGATTTATGGGAACAGTTATGTGACAAGTTCCATGCATGATTCGGAAGTAATAAACGGAGGGGAAAGCTGATAACATCTTTGATGCAAGTCAAGCAGCGTTCCGATGAGAGCCTCGGCCAATACGTGAAGAGGTTCAGGGAAGCAGTCGACACTGTGACCGACCTGAACGTGCAGCAAGCCGTGGGGTTCTTTACCACAGGGTTAAACATTACAAAGTCCAAGAAGCTGGTAAAAGATCTCATTCTTAATCCCCACGGGGACTTGTTAGAGGCTTATAGTCGGGCCGATGGGTTTATCACCCTCGAAGAAGCTATTGGGAGCCTCAAGCCTCAGGCTCACTCGGAGGATAGATCAAGAGATCGGGAGCAAAATAATGCGCCCAGGTCGGATAACTAGCCGAGGCGAGGCTTTAATGGAGGAGGCTTGGGAGGAGGTAGACCACCCTTTCCGAACAAAAATGTGAATAAAATCTATAGTCCCCTGAACACCGATCGGGCGAAGACACTAGAGAAGATCAGGAACAAGCCGTGCTTCGAACCTTGCCTGACGAACACAAAGTCTTACAGGGGAAATCATAATTGTTATTGCAACTACCACCAGACTTCGGGACATTCTACAAAAGACTGTTATATTCTGAAAGACCTGATCGAGAAGAAGGTGCAGAGTGGGGAGTTGGTTCAGTACGTCGCTGGGCGAGAGGGTTCGGGAAGGACGACGAACAATAATAACACCGAGCCGAACACACAGTCTCAACCCAGGCAGGCTCCGACAGTTCAGGGAATAGTGGATGTGATAACGGGAGGAACGGTCGAGAAAGTAACCGGAAAGAAGAGGCACAGAGCGCTAGACTCGGTTCTGTTAATATCTAAACAAACTACCAGGAGGGAACGGTTGTATCCTGGCACGGTAATCTCTTTTATCGATGAGGATTACCCATCGGAGCCCATTGAACCGCATGAAGGGGCTTTGGCTATTACTGTACAGGTCAGATCAATGGATATGAAGCGAATCATGATCGATAATGGTTCTTCTGTCGACATACTATATACTCATGCATATCAGAGGCTTGATTTGGAAGGAAGGAAGATGAGGAAGTTTGTGACATTGGGATTACAGTGATCGGCTTGATTAGGGGTGTGGTTTCGGTTTCAGTGGGTGGTTTGCTGACGTCGGCAATTAGGGTCGGCTTGATAGGAGATACTGTACGAGTTAAGATCTATATCAGATGGGAAATTTGAAATAGTACGAGTTGAATCAAAGGGTTCGGAACTTACGTTTGTGATCATACAACTAGGATTGGTTGCTTAGGAGCTCGAGGTCCCATTCCTTCTTCAGCAGTTTTTCGATGAGTTTCATCAGTTCTTCAAGATGGGCGTGAGGCAACTCTCCGATGGCTACATTAGAGCTTCAGCCCAATCGGGGATTTCGCGGATGCTGGGACCTCAGATATAGAACCACAGGGAATGTCATCCCTTGTTGCTTGAGGGGGTCTTTATCGATGGGCATTTTTCGATTCCTTTGCTCTGTTGCTTATTTATTTGTCGGAACCCAGATTCCCTGGATCAGCTCATGGAGAATAAGGTGAAGAAAAATTTAATGGTGGGAATGATGTCGAGTTCGTGGCAAAGGGCGATAAAAGAGACGATATGGATGTAGGAGTTTGGTACCAGTTGGACGAATCCGAACCCAATGAACCCTAGGAGGGTGATGATAAAGGCATGAAGGGGGAGACGCACCCCATATTTGAGGACATTGAGGGAGATGGCAGTCCACCCATCAGGCCGATGATACATTCGTTCAATATGGAGGGGGGGTTCGGATATCGTAGGTAGCCGAAATACGGTATTGCTCTCGTATTCCGTCAAGATCTTGAGGTCCGATGGTGGAGGTAGTGTTGATGTGGGCGAAGGTTTCTTCATTTGCGTACTCTTTGATCATCTTCTGGATTTTGATTTCAGCTTTGGATTGGGATGAAGTATTGGTGGCGGTCATTGATTGATAATAGATTAGAATGTTTTGAAAGGGGTTTTTTTGGTCAAAAAATGCAGAGGATGCAAAGAGAGCGAGGATGGATTTTGAGATCAGATCTAAAAAGTGACGGTTACTTTTGGAAGAGAATGGGTTTTGAATTGTTTGACTTTTGGGGTTCCGCGTGATTTTCCAAAATGGCGTGGTTAATGGGCTATTTAATGATGGTGGGGCTTAACAATGTGTGGTGAATACATAATCGTAAGGATGAATTTTGGGCTCTGTGTTCTCAATTAATTATTAGGCTTTGATGATGAACTCTTCCGTTAAATGTTCCATTGTAATGAAAGATTGGGGGGCAATGTTGCGATGAGTTTAATTGGGCCCGATGGATCTGGTGGGCCTTGTCCACGGGAAGGAGATTGACCCCATGTAATAATCTATTTTGGGTAGCAGGAGGACTTTAAGGAATCTAGGATTCCTAACTGTATTTAAATTCTAGTTCCTAAAAAAAGAGTCAGGATTATATCTGACTTCCTTTCTTTAAGGAGATTGAGTTCTATCCAATCATAGGTGATTACCATGATTATGAGACCTATTATAACTTAGGGACAAGGAGATGAAGGTGGTGTGATCGTCTATAAATACAAGGTTAAACCCTAAATTCACAGGTAATGACTTCTTGCTCACTAAAGTGCTAAACCTCCATTGTTAATACCTTGAACGGCCTGTACTTATTCTCACACCGGAGCTATCCCCCGACAGTGAAAGTCGTCAGCTCTCTGAGTGTGGTTTCATTCTTGTGCAGGATTTGGCGCGTATTTTGGTGATTGGACGCTCGATGAAATCTTGGCGTTAACACCTTGGTTCTAGTGCAAAAGTAGAAGCTATTGCAGCGGGAGTTGTGCATCTTAATTTTAATAATGGTAGGACTTTAGAATTAGTAGATTGTCTTTATGTTCTAGATATTCAGTTAATTTTGATTCCAAGGTTGTTATTCGCAAGAATAGAAATTTCATTTGTTCTGGTTCATTGGTAGATACTTTATATATTCTTACTCCTAATTATTTTTCATTAATGCAAATTAAATGCAGTCAACATATACTATTAAAAAGAAAAGTTTCTTCAGTTAATCAAACTTATCTCTGGCATCTACGATTAGGTCATATTAATCTAAATAGGATCCAAAGACCGGTTAAAGATGGTCCTTTAAGCTCCTTAGAAGTTGAAAATTTTCCAATTTACGAATCCTGTATAGAAGGAAATATGACCAAAGGGCCTTTCAAGCCAAAGAAATATAAAGCCAATGATAAGTTAGAATTAATTCATACAGATGTATGTGGTCTTATGAATACCCGAGCACGAGGAGGGTTTGAGTATTTCATCACTTTTACTGATGATTACTCAAGATTTGGTTATATGTACCTTATGCATCGAAAGTCTGAAGCATTTGAAAAATTCAAAGAATTTCAGGCAGAAGTAGAAAGGCAATCTGGTAAACACATAAAGGCCCTTCGATCAGATCGAGGAGGTGAATACCTCCTTGGGGAATTCAAAGATTACTTATCTGATAAAGGAATTATATCTGAATTGACTGCACTGGGTACACCCCAGCAAAATGGTGTGGCGGAAAGAAGAAACAGGACTCTTTTAGATATGGTAAGGTCTATGATGAGTTTTTATACTCTTCCTATTTCCTTTTGGGGTTATGCACTAGAAACTGCAATGTACTTTCTGAATCTTGTACCATCAAAGTCTGTTCCTTTAACACTTAGAGAATTGTGGAGTGGGAGAAAGCCAGTATTGCACCATATTCATATATGGGGCACACTTGCACATGTACGAAAAGGAAAGACAGACTTAGATAAATTAGGTTTAAGAACAGAAGTGTGTTTATTTGTAGGATATCCAAAAGGAACTAGAGGTGGTCTATTTTATAGTCCTTTAGACCAGAAAGTATTTGGTAGCGCAAATGCAGTTTTTCTAGAAAATGACTACATAATGTATCACAAGTTGTAATATCCTGAATATTTATGAGACTTATAAATACGATCGTATATGGTTAGAGGTTAATTTAGTGACCTAAAACTAGGTATCAAGAAGTTTAAAACGTAAGCCCTAATGAGATTAGAATTTTGTGCTTAATAAAGATCGAAATGATATTTCGAAGCATGTGTTTTGTGATTATATAGTGTAAACGATGAATTAGGTGAAATAAAAAAATTTTGTCAAGCTGCTTAGTCGTGCTTACATTGACAAAATGATTTGTCGTGCTTTCCACGATTTCACCAAGAAGTATCCCGGCAAATTATTTTTAGTAAGCTGCTTTGTCGTGCTTAAACTAATAAAGTGCTTTGTCGTGCTTACGGTAACAAGCTGTATTGTCGAGCTTGTAAGATATTTTCATTGATGAGCTTAGAAGATAGGTTCAATTGCAAGTTGCATTGTCGTGCTTAGAAGATATTTTCATTGAGGAGCTTAGATTGCAAGCTGCATTGTCGAGCTTGGAAGATATTTTCATTGAGGAGCTTAGAAAATAGGTTCAATTGCAAGCTGCATTGTCGATCTTAGAAGATATTTTTATTGAGGAGCTTAGATTGCAAGCTGCATTGTCGAGCTTGGAAGATATTTTCATTGAGGAGCTTAAAAGAATATTCTAAGAATATGCTAGGGTGCAAAGTGTAATAAGCCGAGCCCCTAACGTGCAATTAGTGAAACTTGGTTTTTCTATAAATAGCAAGCTCAGTTCATTCATTCCTTACTATTTTTCAAGAGCAGTTCAAGAGCAAAAACACTCTATATTTATATTCTGAGATAAAAATTACTTTCTAACCATCGAAGCGCTGCGTGATTGGAAGAAGCTAGCAGTGGATTTCGGGGGCGTGACACAAGTCGAGTAGTAAAATTATCTTAGAAGAAAGTACATCAATTACTCAATCAATTAATCCACCACAAGACTTGGATGAATTGCCACAAACTAACCAACCTGATTCTTCTAATACACCGGAGCTTCGTCGTAGTGGGAGGAGTATCAGGCCTTATGAGAGACTTTCACTTCTTAGAGAAACTTACGATGTTATTCCGGAAGAAGTAGAGTCAGATCCCTCTAACTACCATGAAGCTATTAATGATGTAGATGCATCCAACTGGCACATGGCTATGAAACAAGAAATGGATTCCATGTACTCAAATAAAGTATGGGAACTTGTAAAAGCACCTAATGGGGTCAAACCAATAGGGTGCAAGTGGGTCTACAAAAGAAAAAGAGGGGTAGATGGAAAGGTGGAAACATTTAAAGCACGGTTGGTAGCAAAAGGTTTTACTCAAAATGGAGGTATCGATTATAAGGAAACCTTAATTTTCACCAGTAGCTATGCTTAAATCTATCATAATACTCTTTATCCATTGCAGCTCGATTACGAGATATGGCAAATGGATGTCAAGACTGCTTTTCTTAATGGATATCTTGATGAAGAAATCTATATGAAGCAGCCTGATGGTTTCATAGTTAAAGGCCAAGAAAATATGGTATGCAAGTTGCAAAAGTCCATTTATGGACTTAAGCAAGCATCAAGGTCTTGGAATATAAGGTTTGATCAAGCAATCAAATCTTATGGTTTTGAACAAAATCCAAAAGAATCTTGTGCATACAAGAAGAATAAAGATGGGGTGGTGGTATTCTTAATTCTTTATGTGGATGATATATTGCTTATGGGTAATGATGTGGGAGTATTATCTAGCGTCAACATTTGGTTGTCTAGTAATTTTGAGATGAAGGACCTACGAGAGGCTAATTATATTCTAGGGATCAAACTTTGACGTGATTGCAAGAATAGAATGTTGGGCCTATCCCAAGCTTCATACATAGATATAATTTTGGCTAGGTTCAACATGCATAATTCCAAGAAAGGACTACTTTCTATCAGATATGGAATTCCTCTTACTAAGGAGCAGTGTCTTAAGACACCTCAAGAGCAAGAGCGCATGAAGACAATCCCTTATGCTTCGGCGGTGGGAAGTCTTATGTATGCAATGTTATGCACTAGACCAGATATTTGTTTTGCAGTAGGCCTGGTCAACAGATATCAGTCTAACCCTGGACTCGACTATTGGATAGCAGTAAAGCATACACTTAAGTATCTACGGAGAACAAGAGATTATATGCTTGTCTATTCTAGTGATGATCTTGTCCCGAAAGGATATACAGATTCAGATTTTCAGTCAGATGGAGACTTTAGATCGTCAACATCTTGTTATGTGTTTACTCTTGGAGGTGGAGTTATCAGTTAGAGGAGTGTTAAACAGGCTTGCATAGCTGACTCCACTATGGAAGCTGAATGGCTCAAGAAGTTCTTGTTAGAAATAGGAATGGTACCTTCAATATCATCTCCTATTGTCATGTTTTGTGATAATAATGGGGGCGATTGGACAATCAAAGGAGCCTAGGAACCACAAGAAAGGCAAACACATTGAAACGAGGAGATGTGATAGTTTCAAAGATAGCTTCTGCGTAAAATTTGGCTGATCCTTTTACAAAGACCTTGTCTTCTAAAGTTTTTAATTTTCATCTTGAGGGGATGTGTATTAGACATATGGTAGATTGGGTTTAGGGCTAGTGGGAGATTGTAAGGTTTCAAGCCCAAAAAAACCCAATGTTGATATTTATTTTATTATTTTAATAATAAAATTTTATTTCATTTTGCATAATTAAATGTGTCATAAATTTTTTCCATAATTATACATTTTATAATTTATGTATATGAAGGAGTGTCATATACAGAAGACATAAATAATATGTTATGTATAATTAAAGAAATATATTGTTCTCAATCTTAGATAGAAATGGACATACCATTCTAGTAGATTGTAATACACTAGATTGGATGATTTGTCTTAGTCATGTAAAGTAAAGGCTTTAATCTAGTGTATTGGTGTATTTTTGAAATACATAGAACTGGATCGTTACGAAAAACTATTTGTTAAATACTGTTATTATTTATAATTTTTTAATTACTATTAATGTGCAATTACTCTTAATCCTTAGAAAATAATGAACTTGATTTTATAGTGTATGTCACTTTAATATATTAAAGAGTGAGATTTTTAATACAATCAATACCTCAATATGTTCGGTGATATATGTTATGAAATTAGGAACATGTATTTTTCAAGATGGAATTCTAGAGTGCAATTATAACTATTTAGTGGAATTAGTTATAATTAATATGATTCTAATTGATTAAAGAGTTAATCAGAAATTAGTATTATATTGGAGCTAAAATTATAGAATCCTACTTGAACCCCACTCTAGCCCTTATTAAGATATAACAAAATAGCAGGATAAAATATATCAAAAAAGTTTTCAATTATCCTGATAAATATCAGGGAGTTGAGGACTCTATATATTCTATCACTTTGCAGTATTTTGAGCCCAATCTCAAAAAAGTACGTGATATCAAAATAAGAGTCATAAGGAGGAAGATCGGGATGAAGAAAAATTCATCATCAAAATAAGCAAAAATTCTCCATTGTGCTACAACCGAGCACGAGTATGTAATATAGATTTTTGATTATGCTAAATTATGAGAAAGATCTTGAGATAATAATTTTTAAAAGTAAAAATTATTAATTTATTTGGAAATCGTTTCCTACAATTGGCATCAGAACAAACTCAGAATTTTCATAAATCATGATTATATTATTTAGTTTGAATTATATTCGACAGATGTATGGATATTTGTTTCTTGTACTGCTCTTCGGATTTCATGATTCAGATTTGTTTTATAATTCAATTAATTAATATCTACGGATATAATTATTTAGTGCTTACGGATATATGTACTGAATCATTTATAATTCAATTAAATGTTGCTTTCGGATATATGTGGGCTAGTTTAAAAAAATTGTATCGCAATTAAAAGCAGATCATACGTTGAATAACATGACCTAACCCGTCCAACTACATGGTATGACTATATATGAATGTAATCATTCAAGTACATGTCTACCTCGAAAATGTATGTTATCTCTTTGTGGAATTTAGAAACGAAAATTTAGTGTACGAAAGTGGCTACATAGACTGAAGTTGTATCTGAATATTCGATATTCAGGTTGAAGACAAAGCATCACCAAATAATAATAATAATATTTAATTATTGAATTTTCATAATGTTGTAATTGTTAATGTGAATATGCATGTATCTTAGTTTACATGTTTATATGTATTAATATAATTATACATTTTTAAATAAATAAAAATCCTCATTTTTATATAAATAAAAATTCAAGTGGGAGAAAGAATTGTATGTCTTACGGCCTCCATCATTGGTCCATTATATTGATACATGTATCTAATCTCAAATTTTGTGAGTTTCTTTCGGAAGATACATGAATCTAGTTATATTAGATATGGATTTCCTTGTGATAAATTTATTTAAAATTTTATTATGAATTATTTCCCTTCAAAATATTTGTATTAAAATTTTTAAATAAAATTTAAATGAATGGTATAAACTTGACAAAACATAAATAATAATTCTCCCCATTGGAGTGATACTTATTATTTTTGTTTTGGGCTGAATTAAATGGTTAATTATTTTTATTTCATGAGATGTCAAGATATGAAAATAATAGTAATTTCAAATTATTCTTGTTTTTCCCTTCGAAAAGAGAATTATTTGAAATTAAGTTGCCATGTTTATTTTATGTTTGTGTTTGAGGATTACACTTTCATATTATATGCAAAAGTTTAATTTTATTGTATAACCACTTAATTTATGCATATTGTATAATTGTACAGATTACCATGTCATCTTTTAATCCTCTTGTTGTTATCTTTAAAGAAAATAAGTTAATTGGACCAAATTATATGGACTGGAAAAGAAATCTTGACATTGTGTTGACTGCTGAGGACTACAAGTTTGTGCTGACTGAACCTTTCCCAGTTCTTCCAGAAAATGCCATTATTGCACAAAAGAATAACCATAAGAAGTGGCAAAAGACAGATGACATGGCTCGTTGCTATATATTGGCATCTTTGTCAAATATCAACACCAATATCAGTCTACTACCACTGCTAAAGAGATCTTGGATAACCTTCATGAAATGTTTGTTGACCAGAGTCATGCTGCACGACAGACTGTGATAAAAACACTCATGAATTCCAAGATGTCCGAGGGATCTTCAGTTCGAGATCATTGTTTAAAAATTATTTCTTACTTAAACGAACTGAAAATCTTGGGAGCAACAGTTGATGGGGAAACCCAGGTTGACATGTTGCTAGAGACTTTGCCCGATTCCTTCAATCAGTTCAAACTTAATTACACTATGAACAAAATATCGTTATCTTTACCTGAATTGATGAAGGAACTCCAAGCAGCAGAGGATATTCTTCGTGTAAAAGGAAGCATTCATGTTGCAGAAACTGGTACTTCTAGGGAAAGCCTAAGGGCAAGAACCGAAAAAAGAATAATGGTAAGAAAGCTGCAAATGGAAACCTACCTCCATCTGGAGGGATTGGGAAGAAAGGGGCAAAAGCAAAACCTCAAGGGAAATGTTTCCACTGTGGGGAGAAAGGTCACTGGAAAAGGAATTGTTTTACTTACCTAGCCAAGATTAAAAATCAAGGTATGATTGATTGTCTAATTGATCAGTTTGGCAAGATAGGTAAATATCAATCTTTCATTCATGAAACATGTTTTGTGGGCCGTTCTACTGAATCCTGGTGTGTAGGTTCGGGAACCACTAATCATGTCTGCAATTCTTTGCAGGGGTTTCAGGAAACCAGAAAATTGAATGAAGGCGAGATTTATCTACACCTTGGTTCTAGCGCAAAAATAGTAGCTATTGCAGTGGGAGTTGTGCATCTCAATTTTAATAATGATAGGACTTTAGAATTAGTAGATTGTCTTTATGTTCCAGACATTCGTAGAAATTTAATTTCAGTTTCTTGTTTTTTTAAATGTGGATATACAGTTAATTTTGATTCCAAGGTTGTTATTCGCAAGAATGGAAATTTCATTTATTCTGGTTCATTGGTAGATAATTTATATATTCTTACTCCTAATTATTATTCATTAATGCAAACTGAATGTAGTCAACATATACCATTAAAAATAAAAGTTTCTTTAGTTAATCAAACTTATCTCTGGCATCTACGATTAGGTCATATTAATCTAAATAGGATCCAAAGATTGGTTAAAGATGGTCCTCTAAGCTCCTTAAAAGTTAAAAATCTTCCAGTTTGCGAATCCTGTATAGAAGGAAAAATGACCAAAGTGCCTTTCAAGGCAAAGAAACATAGAGCCAATGATAAGTTAGAATTAATTCATACAGATGTATGTGGTCCTATGAATACCCGAGCACGAGGAGGGTTTGAGTATTTCATCACTTTTATTGATGATTACTCAAGATTTGTTTATGTGTACCTTATGCATCGAAAGTGTGAAGCATTTGAGAAATTCAAAGAATTTCAGGTAGAAGTAGAAAGGCAATCTGGTAAACACATAAAGGCCCTTCGATCAGATCGAGGAGGTCAATACCTCCTTGGGGAATTTAAAGATTACTTATCTGATAAAGGAATTATATCTGAATTAACTGCACCGGGTACACCCCAGCAAAATGGTGTGGCAGAAAAAAGAAACAGGACTCTTTTGGATATGGTAAGGTCTATGATGAGTTTTTCTACTCTTTCTATTTCCTTTTGGGGTTATGCACTAGAAACAGCAATGTACTTTCTGAATCTTATACCATCAAAGTCTGTTCCTTTAACACCTAGAGAATTGTGGAGTGGGAGAAAGCCATTATTGCACCATATTCATATATGGGGCACACTTGCACATGTACGAAAAGGAAAGACAGACTTAGATAAATTAGGTTTAAGAACAGAAGTATGTTTATTTGTAGGATATCCAAAAGGAACTAGAGGTGGTCTATTTTATAGTCATTTAGACCAGAAAGTATTTGTTAGCGCAAATGCGGTTTTTCTAGAAAATGACTACATAATGGATCAAAAGTCGAGTAGTAAAATTATCTTAGAAGAAAGTACATCAATTACTCAATCAATTAATCCACCACAAGACTTGGATGAATTGCCACAAACTAACCAACCTGATTCTTCTAATACACCGGAGCTTCGTCGTGAGTACCGCGTGTTACTGTAGAATAACGCGTGTTATTGGTCTTTTATTACCAGGTATTTCAACAGTTAATGGTAAAAGTCCAGCCGCCAATTTAAAAAGTTACCGCTTTTTATATCCGACAGTTATTCCGTTGTGGGCCCCACCAATGTTTGGTTATTTCGGCACCGTCGTACTTTACCGAATATAATATTTCCCGACAGAACGAATATTTTTCGACAGAACGAATATTCCCCGACATACTGTATAATTGCACATATCATCCTTAACTTATCATTATATCAATTTAACACCTAACAGTTAGAATAATAAGAAAAGTTAAAATCTTATTCATAAAAGATTGGGGTCTTACAACCTTCCCTCCTTATGAAATTTCGTCCCCGAAATTGACGTACCTGGTATCTCGACTGACATTTCGAAGAGGTAAGGATACTTAGCCATCATCTCAGATTCTAGCTCCCAAGTCATTTCCTCTGTATCTTGGTTTCTCCACAAAACTTTGACTTGAGGTATAACTTTTGAGCGTAAAATCTATTCCTTTTTATCTAGGATCTTAAGTACCTCTTCATACGTTAAATCCTCCACAATTACGTCTGGCTCCAACTCAATGATGTGATTTGAATCCTTCACATACTTGCGTAGAATGGATATGTGAAAAACGTTATGAATGCGAGCCATGTTTGGCGGTAGAGCAAGTTTATAGGCCACAGCTCCTATACGGTCGAGAATTTCAAAAGGGCCAATAAATCGAGGGTTAAGATTTCCTCTCTTTCCGAATCTCGTAACTCCTTTCCATGGAGAAACACGTAAAAATACATGGTCCCCGACATTGAATCTCTCATCCCTTCAATGAAGATCAGCATAACTCTTTTGTCGTTCTTGTGCTGCCTGTATACGTTGTCGAATTCTTTGGATATTTTTTGTTGTCATGCACACCAACTCGGGTCCCAATAATTTTGTTTCTCCTACCTCGTTCCAGCATATTAGAGAGCGGCACTTTCGTCCATACAAAGCCTCGAACGGGGCCATGCCTATACTTGCTTGATAACTGTTGTTGTAGGAGAATTCGACCGATGGCAAGTATTTGTCCCAACTTCCTTTGAAGTTTAGTACGCAAAGTCTTAATAGATCCTCGAGAGTTTGAATTGTCCTTTCTGATTGCCCGTCCGTTTGAGGATGATATGCAGAATTGAATCGTAATTCAGTGCCCATAACTTTCTGCAAGCTAACCCAAAATCGTGAAGTGAATCTAGGGTCTCGATCGAAAACTATGGATACTGGCATGCCATGCAGTCTCATAATCTCGCTTATATACATACTAGCAAGACACTCAAGGGAATAGTTTTCTCGTATGGGCAAGAAATGAGCATATTTGGTCAATCTATCCACAATGACCCAAATTGCGTCCAAGCCTTGAGAAACTTTGGGAAGACCTGTCACGAAATCCATATTAATGTGTTCCCACTTCCATTCTGGAATTTCGAGTGGTTGTAATGGACCCTTAGGTACTTGATGTTCTGCTTTGACACGTTGACAAGTTAAACACCTTAAGATAAACTCTGCAATCTCTCTTTTCATGTTGTTCCACCAAAATGTATGTCGAAGGTCACGATACATTTTGGTACTTCCAGGGTGAATTGCAAACGGTGTGTTGTGTGCCTCCATCATGATTTTATGCTTCAAATCAGGATTATTAGGGACATAGAGTCGAGAATTAACTCGAAGTATCCTTTCCTCGTCGATTTTCGCTTCCGAAATAGCACCTTCTTGTACCTTCTTCCTCATCTTTATCAATTCTGGGTCGGTAGTTTGAGCAGCTTTAATTTTATCGATTAAAACTGGTTCTACTCGTACATGCGCAATCTGCATAAAGGTCCCTAGTGTCTTTATCTCTATCTCCATCTTTTGTAAGTCGTGCAAAATGGGTCCTTATGTTGTCAGTATCGAATTCGCACTCGCATATGATCTTCTACTCAATGCGTCAGCTACCACGTTCGCCTTTCCAGGATAGTATTGGATTGTATAGTCGTAATCCTTCAACAGCTCAAGCCAACGTCGTTGCCGCATTGATAGGTGTATAATGATTGATTATTTTCATTCCTTTATACTTAGTTTAGTTGCATATTTTCTGTTATGCAAGTTTATTTAAGGTATTTATTGATTTATAGAAGAATTTAGTGTGATTCTACAAAAATATAGTTTAATGCTGAGTTTTATGTTGTTTTGCAGAAGTACTCTACGATCAGTATTAAGACTCTACGTTCGTAGTGTTAGGGTGCAATCTGGCAGCTCTACGATCGCAGGAAGGCTAAGCGAAGTTGTTCGACGATTCCTAGTTACACTCTACGATTGCGAAATTCACTCTACGACCAGGCATACAACACTCTACGTTTTCAGTCCAGCGGTGAAGTTACTCTACGACTGACGAGGTTACACTTTATGATTCCGAGAAGAGTTCCACTCTATGATCTGTTACTCTACGATGGTGTTGTCAACTCGACGCTCGTCCCAGTTCACTCTACGATGTCATGTCTACACTACGAAGTGCTGGTGCAGAGTGTTACTCTACGATTTTGGTCGACATGCAGATTTCCAATTTTGAATAGGATTTGAATTGTTGGGATATTAGAGTTAGATTCCTAACAGGATTTGGAGATGAAATTACAATCATAGATGGAGGCTAGGCTGATTATAGGAAGTAAAGTCTGATATGGAATCTGAGTTGAAAATAAATATGGAAACTGATGCCGAACTGGAAAAGGAAACAGAAGAAGAATTGGATTTGGAAACTAAAATCTAATTTGATAAGGAAGCTGCTTAAAGCTGGATTTCAAAGATTGAGAAGGATTTAGAATCCTACCATATCTGCAGAGTGAAGACTTCCGAAGTAGAGTTGGATTAGAATTCTTCTAGGGTTTCAAAACATCTATAAATACATGTCACTTGTAATTAGTTGGGGCATCTTGGGGACATCCGGGATCATCATCCTAGATTATATTTTATTTATTCTTCAGCATGCTAGGCTAGTTTATTTTTATTCAGTTCTAAGGGGATGTGGAACCTTATTTTCAGTTAATAGTATAATTGTGTTTTATTATTGATTCCTTCGTATATGAGATTTATTCTGATAATCTGTTTTAATTGATTATATGTTATTTTATCTGATTGATTTAATGTGGCCAGTTAGATTGATCTGATGAATATCATCTGCTAGATTAAGATATAATATTAAGCAAACGATGTTGTATCTGACCACAGGTAGTACTTAGTAATATTTGATTATAGACAAGCTTTTGGGTATTATTAAGATTATCAGAAGGCAAGTTAAATAATCCTTGATAGTGTGATTGTTGCTTGGAATAACCTAATTCTCTATTTCTTAATGCTTCTGTTATATTAAATCTAGACTGATAGTTCTAGGTTATATAATAGTTAGGGTCTAGTGGGGGCGATTGTCACATTAGATTTAAAACTTAAGGAGAATTTCGGATAATTGAGCGATTGCTGATCATCTAGGGTTGTTAATCTTATGGAATGAAGAAATAATGTTAACTTGATTATGTTGTTTCTGTAAATTGGTGAAACTGAACTAAAGAACTGAAGTTTTAATTTATTTGATTATCTTTATTATTTCAACATTATTTTCTTTAGTTAATCATAATTCAAAACCCCACAATTCTTTATTTATTATTTTTAATTAGAAATATTAGAATAAATTCAAAGAAATATCATTCTCTGTGAGATCGATCCTTACTTGTTACTGTGCTTATTATTTAATTTTGTACAGTAAAAGTGAGGTTTTTATTTTTGGATTGCTTAACGACAGCTATCCCAAATTTTGGTGCCGTTGCCGAGGAGTGATTATCTGTTTTGATTTATTCTTTGTTTCTTTTCTTTTCTTTTCTTTTATTTTTTTTAACTCAATTCTCTCACTTTATTGAATTGAAATTTGATCCAGAGATAGAAAAAAACAGCACGGAGGCTGAGAAAAGAGAATTATAGAGCCAAAAGCACAACTGCAGATCTAGAAGACGCTTTTGTTCCATCACCTGGTCTTAACATAGCACTGGAATTTCTCAAAATAATTCATCTACTGAAGAAGAAGAGATGGCTACTCCCAACAATAGGACTTTGAAAGAACTAGCTAATCCCGATCTTAATCAACCAGCTTTGTGTATTGAGTATCCTATTTTAGATGTTGCTTTTGAATTAAAATTTGGACTAATTCATCTTTTGCCTACTTTTCGTGGTCTTACAGGTGAAGATCCATACAAGTATCTGAAGGAGTTCCATGTGGTGTGTTCAACCATGAAGCCACAAGGAGTGACAGAGGAACAAATCAAGCTTAGAGCTTTTCCATTCTCATTAGTAGATCTGGCAAAGGGCTGGTTATATTATCTACCTTCAGGAGCAATTCAATCATGGACTGATATGCAAAAGCCATTCTTGGAGAAGTACTTTCGTGCTTCAAGAGTTGCCAAAATAAGGAAGGAGATATGTGGAATCAGGCAATTCAATGGAGAAACTCTTTATGAGTACTGGGAAAGGTTTAAGAAGTTATGTTCTAGCTGTCCACCCCACTAAATAGATGATCAACACCTGATCCAATACTTCTATGAGGGACTGTTGCCAATAGAGAGAAGCATGATTGATGCAGCCAGTGGAGGAGCACTAGTAGATAAAACACCAGAAGCTGCAAGGAATTTAATTGCAAACATGGCAGCTAACTCTCAGCAGTATGGAACCAGGATGAATCATACAAGGGTGAATGAGGTAAGCACTGATCATATTGGGCAACAAATATCTGATTTAACTGTTTTGGTTCGACAGATGGTTACAAGGAACATACAAAAAACAAGAATATGTGGAATTTGTTCAAAGTCAGAGCATAATACAGATGATTGTCCAACACTGCAAGAGGATGCAATTGTTCAACAAGTCAATATTATGAGGACATTTCCAGGACAATATCACCATTAGTATGACACATATAATCTAGGAAGGAGAGATCATCCCAACTTGAGCTGTGGAGATAATAGGTAGCCTGATTTTCAACAGATGCAACAGCAGTACCAACATGAACAAGCAGTTCCTTCCAGTTCTGAACCATCTCTTGAGGATATGTTTAAAGCCTTCATGACCCAAGCACAACATTTCCAGCAGGAAACAAAGACTTCCATACACCAGTTGGAAAATCAAATTAGTTAGCTTGCTACAACAGTTGGTAGGTTGGATTCTCAAGGCTCAGGGAGGTTACTTTCACAAACAGATGTCAATCCAAGAGAGAATGTAAGTTCAATTACATTGAGAAGTGGTGAAGATGTATGGCAGCAAGAAAAGTCAGGGCTTTCCTTATAAAAAAAGTCAAACAAAGGTGAAACGGGCAACAATGTTCTGCACAGACACAAGTGTCAACCTTTCTCCGAGTAAGCACTAATGCTTCTTTTTCCTCAAGTCTTAACAAAGAGATACAAAGTTGGAAAACATTCAGAGTTATATACAGAGGAGTATGGAGAATTCCTAGCAGAATTGGAGAGGAGGGGACAAGAGCTAAATAATACTGAGAAGAATGCCAAAGAGGAGATAGAGGTGGATGAATTAATAATTCCGGCAGATTTCTACAATGAGAATATGGATGATACACTGATTGATGAGTGCAAAGATACATTGGCTATGGAGTTTGATATGCAAATGTTCAGTTCGACATTAATGAGGTCGTGAGGTATTTTGGTATTGTTAATTTTATTTTTGCTATTGATGTTTTTGACCCTATAATGTAGAAATCTTTTGAGCCAATACAACATGAGGATTTGAGGGCTGCAGTTTCCAATGACTGGGAGATAGAGGAAGATGTAATAATGGAGCAGAATCAAGCTTTGAAGGATGCTCCTAATTTAAAATTGGAACCATTACCAGGTCACTTGCAGTATACAAGTCCAATTACATAGATTGAGAGAGGAATGATGTCAAGCCAATGACATTAAACAAGGGCAGCTGCTTGGGAGGCAACCCAAGATTCAGATTTGATTTTCTATCACTTTACTTTTTATTTTGTAGATGCATGCTAGTTAGTAGTACTTTCTTCTTTGCATGATTTTCTTACATTGGGGACAATGTAAGGTTTGAGTGTGGGGGAAGGGTTTAGGATTATTATTTAGGATTATTGTGTTAGATATGATGCTCATGATGATGCTCTGGAAAAAAAATTTGAAAATTTTTCTGACTCTACGATCGTAGTGTTCTGCTATACTTTTGAACGTTGAAATCGTAGAGTGAATATTGATGTTTATTTCCAGAGATTTGATGCCTTGTCAACTGATAAACAATGATGACTTAGTTAGGATCCATATGAACTGATTTTGAATTGGGATTGCTTTGCACGAATACTTAAATATGAGATACATGATTACTTAACTGAGTTATTTGTGGGATTATATTTTGTGCACTGATCTTGAGATTTGAGACTTATTTAAACTGTTATTTTGTTTGCAGAACCTTGTGCAAGAAAATTCTTTTTAAAAAAATGAGAAATTGTGAAAATTGCATAATGAAAAAAAATGATCTTGTGGTGGGTTGAGATGGAGCGTAAAACGCACTCACCCATAAACATAAGAAGCGAGAATGAGAGTAAAACGCACTCGCTGGGAAGCAAATAAGTGAGATGGAGCATAAAATGCACTCACTTGAAAGAAAAAAATGTGAAAGGTGAAATGGAGCATAAAATGCATTCACCTAAGGAAAGTCTGCAGGTTCTGTGGGTTAGAAAGTTTTGCGAATTTTTGCAGGATAATCAGGTTTTGAGTTATGAGTCAGTGTGCACAGTTGTTGTTCCATATAAACTGGGTTGGGTATTTGTGTTAATCATATGATAGATATTTGTGTGGATATATTCTGATTTGGATGATGTTTTGTGGGGAATGACATAGTTGTTATTGTGAGTTGGTAGATGAGGTGTTGGTCAGGTTTCTGTGATATGTGTTATTATTCCATGATGTTTATTTGGAGACCTTTGAAATCTTGGTTGAATAAGTCAGATAAAATATTTCTTGATATGATTCCTGTTCAATTTACATGAGGACATGTAAAAGCTAAGTGTGGGGGAATTTGATAGGTGTATAATATTTGATTATTTTCATTCCTTTATGCTTAGTTTAGTTGCATGTTTTCTGTTATGCAAGTTGATTTAAGGTATTTATTGATTTATAGAAGAATTTAGTGTGATTATGCAAAAATGCAGTTTAATGCTGAGTTTTATGTTGTTTTACAGAAGTACTCTACGATTAGTATTAAGACTATACGTTCGTAGTGTTAGGGTGCAATCTGGCAGCTCTACGATCGCAGGAAGGCTAAGCGAAGTTGTTCGACGATTACTAGTTACACTCTACGATTGCGAGATTCACTCTATGAACAGGCTCATAGCACTCTACGTTTTCAGTCCAGCGGCAAAGTTACTCTACGACTGACGAGGTTACACTCTATGATTCTGAGAAGAGTTCCACTCTATGATCTGTTACTCTACGATGGTGTTGTCAACTCGACGCTTGTCCCAGTTCACTCTACGATATCATGTCTACACTACGAAGTGCTGGTGTAGAGCGTTACTCTACGATTTTGGTTAGTCGACATGCAGATTTCCAATTCTGAATAGGATTTGAATTGCTGGGATATTAGAGTTAGATTCCTAACAGGATTTGGAGATGAAATTACAATCATAGATGGAGGCTAGGCTGATTATAGGAAGTAAAGTCTGATATGGAATCTGAGTTGAAGATAAATATGGAAACTGATGTCGAACTGGAAAAGGAAACGGAAGAAGAATTGGATTTGGAAACTAAAATCTAATTTGATAAGGAAGCTGCTTAAAGCTGGATTTCAAAGATTGAGAAGGATTTAGAATCCTACCATATCTGCAGAGTGAAGACTTCCGAAGTAGAGTTGGATTAGAATTCTTTTGGGGTTTCAAAACATTTAAAAATACCTGTCACTTGTAATTAGTTAGGGCATCTTTGGGACGTCTTGGATCATCATCCTAGATTATATTTTATTTATTCTTCAGCGTGCTAGGCTAGTTTATTTTTATTCAGTTCTAAGGGGATGTGGAACCTTATTTTCAGTTAATAGTATAATTTCGTTTTATTATTGATTCCTTCGTATATGAGATTTATTCTGATAATCTGTTTTAATTGATTATATGTTATTTTATCTGATTGATTTAATGTGGCCAGTTAGATTGATCTGATGAATATCATCTGCTAGATTAAGATATAATATTAAGCAAACAATGTTGTATCTGATCACAAGTAATACTTAGTAATATTTGATTGTGGATAAGCTTTTGGGTATTATTAAGATTATCAGAAGGAAAGTTAAATAATCCGTGATACTGTGATTGTTGCTTGGAATAACCTAATTCTCTATTTCTTAATGCTTCTGTTATATTAAATCTAGACTGATAGTTCTGGGTTATATAATAGTTAGGGTCTAGTGGGGGCGATTGTCACATTAGATTTAAAACTTAAGGAGAATTTCGGATAATTGAGCGATTGCTGATCATCTAGAGTTGTTAATCTTATGGAAGGAAGAAATAATGTTAACTTGATTATGTTGTTTCTGTAAATTGGTGAAACTGAACTAAAGAACTGAAGTTTTAATTTATTTGATTATCTTTATTATTTCAACATTGTTTTCTTTAGTTAATCATAATTCAAAACCCCCCAATTCTTTATTTATTATTTTTAGTTAGAAACATTAGAATATATTTAAAGCAATATCATTCTCTGTGGGATCGATCCTTACACTACAAGAAAAAGGCGATACGGCTACGAGATATGGCGACCAGTGCTAAAACCCGTCGTCATATGACCCATAAGCCGACGGGTATTTATATCCCGTCGATATAGATTAGGTAACAAGGCTGACACTTATTTAATGGTACTAAAAAAAATAAGGCAACCGTAGTACCGTCGCTATAGATGCTAAAATACCGTCGCTATAGAGGTATAAGTTGACGCGGGAAGGCTGGCGCTAATTTAATTAGTATTGAAAATATATGGCGACCGTAGCATCATCGCTATAGAATCTGAAATACCGTCGCCATGGAAGTATAAGCCAAAATGAAATTACCCGCGAAAATGTTCCTCCATTATTTTCACACCCGCCCTTTCGCTCAATTTTCACTCCCTCGGATTAGAAAATACATTTAGTAGAGCCCTATCTCCCTCAAGGCTCAATCGCCCTATCTCCTTCAATCATCCTTTTCGGCATATCACTAAGAAGCAAAAGCAAAAGAATGAAAAAAGCAGACCTCTCTCTCTCTTCGGTAAACCCCCTCCCTATAGAAAGCCATAACTCATCGCTCTGCTGTTTGTCCTCACATCTCTCCGCCGGCAAACTCCATACATATCTCTCTCGTCTCACTCCATCCCTCCGTCCCGCTCAAAATTGGAACCCTTAAAGCAATTCTGCATATTGAATCTATTTGAGCAGGTAATTTTAGTCTTTAGGTTTTCAATTTATATTTACATTAATCGAATGTAAAAACAAAATGTATTTCTCTCATCTACCCCTAATTTTGGTCTGATTTATTCTCTCCTCCCTCTAACAAGCCCTAAATTTTGACTTGTCGATAAGTGGTTTGTGGTGGCAGTAGTGTGTTCCCTCCTCCTCCTCCATTGTTGTCCCTACATTAAAGGTTAGTTTTTAGTTTTGTGTGTTTACTGTTAAGAAACCTAATATTACTAGTACCTACCTGTGTGTATTTTATTGTATATCTTGTTTGGTAGTAATTAGGGAAGCTTACAATGTGTTTAATAAATTATCTACTCGAACTAGATCTCTCTTACCCCCTTGCTTTTATTATTAATTCAATAAAGGCTGGCAATCTGTTCTTTCAGAAAGTTACTATCAGTTGTATTGTAATTATTTGCAGGTTGTAACAATGATTGCAGTGATGCGAGATACTGAATACTGGACCAAACCCACGTTCATAGAGAATTTCATGAGTGACTGGAAGAAGATACTTGGAAAAAACCACATAATTCAGAACTTTAAAGACTGCAATTTTGACCCAATATATGAGTGGCATCAGAGGGAAAAGGAGAAGAAACA
This sequence comes from Aralia elata, assembly GCA_034770075.1. Classification (NCBI taxonomy): domain Eukaryota; kingdom Viridiplantae; phylum Streptophyta; class Magnoliopsida; order Apiales; family Araliaceae; genus Aralia; species Aralia elata. The sequence goes on from CM068377.1 coordinate 34,577,364, forward strand.
AATAAGTACAGAAGTAAGTTAACTGCTTTTAGGAAGTCCAATTTTGTTTTGAAAATGAATGCTTTAAGTTGGCCTAATTAGTCTCTTCTCACTATGAACCGAACAGGGAACACCTTTTTCAGCATGGCTTTTGCTTTCCCAATATTTATGATTTTATTATAATTATTATTATTATTTTTCTGGTTTGCTCATGACTTATGCTAATCAGAATATTGTTCGTAGTTGGCAATGAATTTGATAGCAGCATAAAGTGACTTCCATACTTGGTTAGTCTAGTAAAGTGTGACGGTGACAATTATAGGAGTGTTTCTTATTCATCATATTACACTTTTGTGGATTCTATTAGGGAAGTAGTTTTGGACATTTATTGTATATCCATACCTGTTCCAATTTACAAGTAAATGACACGAGTATCTTGCACATTTAGGAATCTCCATTTGAGATTGCACGGAATTGTTGGTCCACAATAGAGTAGTACTTGGTACTTATTCTTTTCATCAAGAGCTTTCATGCAATGAAGATATACGTTTCGTTTTCAGAAAAGATAAGACCTAGTATCTCTCTATTTGTCTCTCTCTCCCCTTATATATAAATATAACATATTATTTTAATTTTAATTTTTTTAAGTGCTTGTATCTGTATTTTTTTTTATTAATAAGAGCTTCCTTCCAATGAAGATGTGCGAATATGGAATAAGTCTAATCTATAGAGATTATCTTTAAAGATGGATATTGTTGTGTTACTTGTGCACGGAACGCAAGTTATGTCTCAATATAGATGGTTCGCTATATGTAATCACATAGGCAGACCAAAGATTTTCTTTTGAAGGAAGTTTCAAGTGATAACTGCTGGCAATTTTGTATTGTTTTGTCAATACGGAGCAGAGTTCACCGTACTTAATATTCAAATTCACTGATATAAGTTTCCTTTTGCAGGAAAAGAAAGCATTGAAAGAAGAGAAGATGAAACAATAGAAGTATATGTGGGCCATTGTTGATGGTGTGGAAGAAAAGGTTACCTACTCTGAGTTATTTATCTTCGTTTGAGATCTCGATTGGTCATATCTTGTTATAAGTTCATGCATTATTTTGTTTACCTGTCGAATAGAGAAGTGTAGTGACAGATTTACTTTTACCATGTCAATACTTTTCTAGTTTTCATTGTTGGGAAGGTAATACCCCCTCCTGCCCCCTCCAATATATTTTTGTATAGAGTCGGGTTAGCACAGTGTTAAAAGAATAGAAAACTGCCTTGGCGGATGTAACTACTTGGACCGATGTAGGTTGGAAACTTTAGAGTTGAACCACCAAGGTTGTTCAGAGGCCGTGGAGAGCATCCAAAGGTTCTTGTGATATCTTTTACCAACTAAGAAGATAACAGATCAGACATAGATGCAATATTCTGCTATATTTTATGTCAATCTGCTAATATCTACCATATTTTTATGAACTTGTGATTTGGAATTCGCTGATGGGTTTTGTTTTTATTTCATATGGGAAAATTGAAAAAACGTATACGTCCAAGTGACATTACTATAAATATTGGAAAGGATGCCCCAATTCCTGAATGTCCAATTCCTGGGCAAAGGTTTGCATAATTATTTTTTTTCTTCTTATTTTCTCCCTCCCCATTGTTGAGTTAGGAAATAACTAAGGTCTTCTCTTCTCAAGTTATGTTCTCATATAGTTTTGTATTGCTGTGACTTTGATTTCTGGCAGCTGGAAAAAAAATTAGGCATGATAATACTGTCACTTGGTTAGCCTTTTGGAATGATCCAATCAATCCAAAGGAATTTAAATATGTGTTCCTAGCGGCTAGTAGTTCGTTGAAAGGACAGAGTGACAAGGAAAAATATGAAAAATCAAGGAACTTAAAGGTACCTCAGATGCAAGTTTACTTGACAGTATTGCCTAACAAGTGTCATTTGTTTTGTCTTATACTACCTAATAGTTGTAACAAAAAATACCAAGGAAAAAAAGACCTTATAGCTATAAATTTTTATTTAATTTTAGGGTTACATAGAAGGCATCAGAGTAGCTTACAGTAAGAATTTTTCTAGTAAAGATGTCACAAAGCGGCAAGTAGCAGTGGTAACTTATCTAATCGACAAATTAGCGCTGAGGGCAGGCAATGAGAAGGTGTGATATTTATTAATCGTCTGTATGTAAACTATTTCCTCTTCTTTTTTTCTTTTTCATTTTTCAACTGCTGCGTCATATATGAATTAGTAAATCATTATGTTATGAAAAAATAAGTTGTAAGGTTTTGTTGGGTGGAGGCGATCTACTTACAGAGAAGAGATCATAGTGTGATAAAACATGTTAAGTAGAATGTTGTGGATTGTTAACTGCTGCACATTATCTAGAGCTGCATTAAGTTATTGTGTAGCTCGTGGACAAATAGAAAAAGAATGTGGAGATTTACTGAAAGCCCTTAGCACACAGGTTTGATCACAATTTTGTTGTATGACCATCAAGTAAAATTATCATTCCATGTTTTTTGCAGTGGCATTTACTGAAACTGGAAGCACACTAGTAACATTGTTTGTGGCATACACTTCCGGATTCATGACAAAGGGCATGTGCATTAATATCAATGCAACAGTTGTCCAGTTATAATTCATTTTCAATTGAGCTGTTTGTAATCTCACAATTTAGAATTTGGTCAATTCTTATCCTCCAGGTTGCAGACCCTTTAAGAGCAATGGCAATGGGAGCTCCTTTGGAACATGCTCGACATCTTGCTCAACAATATGATAAAATGAGACAGGAAGCTGAAGCTCAGGTAACATTAGATATGAGACATATACGACATATGAATGATGCATTCTGTTTTCAACAATTTTAACTTGATCGAACTGCTTTGTTGGATGCTTGCTCTTTACAAATAACTTGTTAAAAATAGATGACTGGCATCACTTATTTTTTTTGCAATCCTAAGGCTCTTATTATCAATGTAACAGAATATATTATCTTGCACTCTGTCTGAATATATTATTGTTAAACTCTTCCACTTGTATTTGCATTGCACTTGATTCAAACAGGCTGTTGAAGTTTCTAGACGCCGAGAAAAACTGAGAGAATCAAATGGCAATCCTGAGATTTCATTGAGGCTAGAAGCTGCTGAAGCAAAGCTGATGGAGCTAAAATCAAACATGGCTATATTGGGTAAAGAAGTTATCGCGACAATGGCTGCTACGGAAGGTTAGCAACAGAGGTTGACACTCTAGCGACTTATAACCATGGTAATTCCTTCTACTTGTCTTATATGATGTAGACCCCAATTTGTTCTCACTAGAATTGTTGTCCGAAAGATTCTTAACTTACTTCACTGTGTGATCCTGTTTTAATTCCTTTTTGCTGTTGTTTACTTCTTTGACTTTTAGTTCCTATTGGCGATTTAGAAAATTTGTTGGTCATCATTTAATGTAGAGATATATATTTGTGTTTGTGTGTTTATACCATTGGTAGAAACAAATGGCTTTATAGTTTGTTAATTCAGGTTCCGCTTTACAATAGGGCTTCATCTTGGTTCCAGTCCTGTGAAACTTAAGAGATATGAGTTTACATAATTCTGGAAGTAACAAACAATCTTGTGAAACTCTTATAAGAAAAGTATTACTCCTCCATCTAGAAAAGAGAGTGTTTATTTGGGGATTTTTCTGCCTGGGTTTTAGGAGATTGAAAACACATTTATACGTTATATTGTTCTATTCTCGACAAAATTTTATTTTTCTATTCTTGACAAAATTTTATGTTATATATTTGTGTCTGTTTATATTATTTTAGGACTTTTAGGTTTATAGTGTCCTGCAAATCTGAAGGGGTTAATGTTGTGATATTGGGATTATAAAACAGTGTATAGAGTGGAAGAGTTTTAGGTTGAGCTTACATGGCTTCATATTTTTAAATCATGTTGCACAGCTGACAACCCCACATTTTTAAGTCGTAGACATTTTGCCATGAAATGAAAAAAGAAAGCTAAATGAATGGAATTAGTTTAAGAACATAGCAAGAGTTTATGGAAGAGTTGTGATGTTGCAGAAAAACTTAATAACTATTTCATCTATATGTTTTTAATTGTTAATGTGTGGATCCATATATTAATTATTTGTTATGATCCTTTGTTTTATTATTATGGAAATAAACTGCTGATCCGAGAATCTGCTGGTGATTCTTAAAACAGATGTTTTACAACCAGACAAAGATAACCAATCAATGCTGTACAATATTGTAAAAGCTTCTGAATTGGGGACTGGGGGCTGTCCAACCATGGATTCTTTGTTACAGTGTTGAATGTGATGGTGCTTCACTAATTATTGTTTATACATAGTTTATAATTTGTTGCAAAGTGGAACAATGGTTATCCTAGCTTGTGAGAATGAAGAAAGCAACATTGCACAGTATTGACATTATTTTTCTTATTAAATTGTATACCATTTGTATATTCATGGCACCTTTTGTCAAGTATTTGCCAATTGTATGTAAAATTTAAGCTACAAGTGAATTGAGTATCTTTTGTATAGCTAGCTAGAACTTGAATCTTAGATAATTTTTATTGAGCTTAACTAACTAATTATTTGCTATGGTTATGTATGCACACTGAATTTATATAATTAATATTTGAAATTGGTCGACTTTTAAGTTTAATGTATGTGGTTTTAAATAAACAGATCTATATTATAGTTACTTGCCAAATAGAAAAAAATAAAATAAAAAAGGTCTATGCCGACGGTATTGTGGTCGTCATACGTGTATAAACAATAGGTGTTATTATATCTACGCCGACGGTAGCACCGTCGTTATAGTGTTATAAACATCAAATGTTATTATCTCTATGTCGATGGTAGAACCCGTCGCTATAGTACTTTTTACCGATGGTGGGGATCCGTTGGTGTTGGTGACGAGACCGTCGCTATTTGGACTCTAATGCTTAGTGGGAAAAATGGTATGGCGACGGTAGACCCGTCAACATAGGGGTATCATAACGTCGGCATAGGTCTATGGCCACGGCACTATCGGCTACGGTAGGGTACCGTCGGCATATCCTATGGCGACAGTGTTCGGTTCTATGCCGACGGGTCCATACCGTCGCCATAGCCCTATTTTCTTGTAGTGTTACTTGCTACTGTGCTTATTATTTAATTTTGTAGAGTAAAAGTGAGGTTTTTATTTTTGGATTGCTTAACGACAGCTCTCCCACGCATGTTGAGTTCCTTTTGTGTGAAGAAATATTTGAGGCTTTTGTGATCTGTAAAGATCTCCACCTTCTCTCCATACAAGTAGTGTCTCCAGATCTTCAATGCGAAAACGACTGCTGCCAACTCTAGATCATGAGTAGGGTAATTTTTCTCATAATCTTTGAGTTGTCGAGAGGCATAAGCTATAACATTTCCTTGTTGCATGAGGATACAACCAAGACCTTTGCCTGAAGCATCACTGTAGATAACAAATCTTCCCGATCCTGATGGTATGGTCAGAATAGGAGCCAAAACAAGTCTACTCTTGAGTTCTTGGAAGCTCTTCTCGCATTCCTCATTCCATTCAAATTTTATACTTTTTCGAGTCAACTGAGTTAACGGAGTGGCAATTCGAGAAAATCCTTCTACGAATCTCCGATAATAACCAGCTAGACTCAGAATACTTCGTACTTCGGTGACTGTCTTTAGTTGTTCCCAGTTTAAAATCGCATCAATCTTCACAGGATTAACCGATACTCCTTGATTAGAAATCACATGTCCTAGGAATGTTACTTCCTCGAGCCAGAACTCATATTTCTTCAGCTTGGCATACAGCTTATTCTCACGCAACTTTTGGAGTATCAATCTCAAGTGTTGTTCATGATCCTCGCGACTCTTAGAGTATATGAGGATGTCATCAATAAATACAACCACAAAATGATCCAAATATTCTTTGAATATCCGGTTCATCATGTCAATGAAAGCTGTAGGAGCAATGGTCAATCCAAAAGGCATGACTAAGAACTCGTAGTGCCCGTAGCGAGTTCTGAAAGCAGTCTTAGGAATGTCATCGGCTTAACCTTCAGTTGATGATACCCAAAATGGAGATCAATCTTTGAAAAATATTGAGCACCTTGTAATTGATCAAACATGTCATCAATTCAAGGTAACAGATACCTATTTTTGATGGTGACATGGTTCAACTCTCGATAATCAATGCACAGTCTCATACTTCCGTCTTTCTTCTTCACAAATAGAACATGAGCACCCCAAGGCGATGTACTCGGACGTATGAAGCCAGTATCTAACAATTCTTGAAGTTAGACTTTTAACTCTTGGAGTTCAACGGGATCCATTCGGTATGGGGCTTTGGAAATAGGTTTGGTACCGGGTTCGAAGTCAATACAAAATTCGATTTCCCGGTTTGGGGGTAAGTCGGGAAGTTCTTCAGGGAAAACGTCAGGAAATTCATTAACAATAGGAATATCATTCAAATTTGACGCATTTTTGTTTAAGTCAGTGACATGGGCTAAGAAAGCTTGACATCCGTTTTTCAATAAACGAATGGCTTTATGGCTAGAAATGATAGTTATTGATTTTAATTGTTTGGTTGCTTGAATTCGCATAATAGGTTGATTTTGGTTGCTTGGCAGTGACCATTCGTGTGTTACCCGCGTTTCTCCTGGTATTATTAGCAGTAGTTTCTCTCGCCTGGTTCTGCAAGAATTGCATGAAATTCTGAAAAAACTCATCATTCATCATGTTATTAGCATCATGATTCTCTGAGTTCGCAGCAGTATTATTTGTAGCTTCCTGATTCTCAGCCACAATTGTCTCATAGTTCATCTCTTGATTTTCAGATGCCATTCTGAAATGTGATCACAAAAAAAATTAGTTAAAGAAATTGACATGCCACTTCTTGTCCCTACAACCAAACCGATTAAATAACAAAATAGCTTAGGTAGGACACACTAGGGACTGATTCTATTCGTCTCTCTTCTCCTAGTTCTACCCCTAGATCTCCATCAGAGATCATGTCCCTAAACTCTGATACCAATTGTGACGCCCCCAAAATCGGTCCACACAACCCATTTTGAGTCGCCAAAAATACATACTACAAATACATATTTTTCCATTTACAACTATTATACTGTCGTGCAAAATACGACAACACACATACTATGAGTTCAATACAAATATCGTACCGTATATGGTACAACAGTATCCAAACCCAAATTATTACAATGCCGTAAAAAGACGGCAACACACGTTTTAAGTCTTCAGTACAATTATTATTATACTATGTTAACTTGATTAGGACAACCACTAACTCGGACCATTACTCCACTCCCCGGCTAGTCCCAGCTATATTTTCCGTTCCTAAGAAGAATAATGGGACAAAACTGAAAAGGTTGAGCTCAAATAGCCCAATAAAGAATATCATGCCTAAGATAATGAAGAATAAATTATCTTTAGCCTTCAACAGTAATAAATCAGAGATTTAAAGATATTATAAATGTTTCAACAACAATAACTGCAGCGGAACAAATAATCCATTAGAAGAGTCAAGTAGATTATAATATCCACCATCTTCTATAAGTTAAAGGTTCACCACCAATATTTTATCCCTATAACACCAATCAACAGTTCCTGTTTATGAACATCTAAATCAACAGTTTATCTTTGCACTACGAGCCAAAGATATTTATTTGTAACACCAATCAACAGTTCCTGCAAATCAATAGTTTATCTTTGCACTACGGGCCAAAGATATTCATTTGCAATACCAATGATCATGATCATGCCAAACACCAGTCCATCTTTGTACTACGGGCCAAAGAGAACTTTCACCACAAGCCTTTGTTTGTAACACCAAAGGTCAAGATTATACCAGTACACAGTTCCTGGTCATAATCATGTCAATCACCAGTTCATCTTTGCACTACGGGCCAAAGAGAACTTTTCACCACAATTTAAGTCTGAGGATTATGACAATAATATAGAGGATGAATAGAAATAATAGAAATAATGAGATCAAGAATAAGAATAAATATTAGATATTGTAATTAAATTTATCCAGAGACCAAGATGTCCAAATTGTCAACATGATGACCAAAATATGAAGTCAAATTCAAGAATGATATTCAAGATTCATATTTCAAAGATAACGATAAAAATTCAATAGAAGAATTCAGGTAAAAAGATACTAGATGAAACACAAACTATTAAGGATATTCTACTAATTTCAGGAATTTTCACCATTTAATAATATTGTTATGAAAACGAATAATAATTTCTTCCATAAATGGAGTATGAAAGAAAATGATATCCTTTACGAGTATGAAAGAAAATAATATCCTTTACGAGTACAAAAAAAATGATACCACTTACGAGTATGAAGAAAATGATATCCCTTACCTCAATTAGCAAGTGACTGGATGTTGCTTTCTATGAAGTTTATCAACCTAAATATATTTATAATATAATTAGTAACTATCACATATGGTGTACACTAACTCGTATATTATGAAAATCAAAAGTGATTATATAATATATTTTGTGTAGTGTAAAGAATAAACTTCAAAAATAATATTTCAAAATAAAATCTTTCAAAGGAAGTTTTTCAAAATAACTCTTCTAAAAGAAGAATTATAAACACCGCGTGATGTGTGTGGGTGATTGACCAACTTTTATAGAAAAACTTACTTGAACAATACCAGTATTCTTACTGGTCAACACAAAAAAACTCAAGATAGTCTAGCACACTTAGAGAGAACTTACACAAAGAAATTTAGAGAGTGGAAGGAAGTGCAAGTAAGGAAGTTATGATTTTTCTTATGCTAAACCCCCCTATTTATAGTAAAATGTAATCAATATCTACCACACATCAATTATCACACTTTTTTTATATCATCCATCCATTTTTTCTTCAATCTATATCATTCATCCATTTTTTCTTCAATCTATATCATCCATCCATTTTCTCTTCAATCTATATCATTCATCCATTTTTTTCTTTAATCTATATCATCCATCCATTTTTTTCAAAAAGATTAATCCATTATCAAAAAGATAAATCCATTATCAAAAAGATAAAACCATTATCAAAAAGATAACTCCATTATCAAAAAGATAAATCCATTATCAAAATTTTTTATTATTAATAAATCTATTTTCTGTATTATTATGTTAAATGTATTAATATCACAGATATCATATACTCGCAATACTGGCAACCAGATCATTCCCAGGAAAGAGGGGGCCTTCTGTAAAAATGGCGCACAATTAAATAACTCATTTCCTCGACAGAACTTCTAGACATTGCCAATAATGCTAACTAATAATATCCTTTCAATAATATGAGTTACTGTGTCGTGACAATTATTGATTTAATAATGCGAAATACTGTGCAGTTGTTACTGTGATAATTATTAAATCAATAATATAAAATACCATGCTATTGTCACTGTAGTAATTATTGAACCAATAATATGACATATTGTGCAATACCGTGTGCTACTGTGGAGTACCGCGTGTTACTATGGAATAACGCGTGTTACTGTTCTTTTATTACCGGGTATTTCAACAATTAACGGTAAAAGTCCTACCGCCAATTTAAAAAGTTACCGCTTTTTATATCCGACAGTTATTTCGTTGTGGGGCCCACCAATGTTTGGTTATTTCGGCGCCGTCGTACTTTACCGAATATAATATTTCCCGACAGGAATATTTCCTGACATACTGTATAATTGCACATATCATCCTTAACTTATCATTATATCAATTTAACACCTAACAGTTAGAATAATAAGAAAAGTTAAAATCTTATTCATAAAAGGTTTGGGGTCTTACAGAATACCTTAGGCTATAACTGTAAGAGGATGATGAAGATGTTAAGAAATAAACTCGAATAGAGTTTAAGTAATAAAAGATGAATTTGGAAAATTCATATTTAAGTAAAGAAGGAGTTAAAGATATATATGAGGTTAGAAGAAAATATAGAGAAAGACCCAAAAGAAGATCTTGAAAGAGATATAAAAGAAATGAAAAGAAAAGAATCAAGAGTTACCTAATTTAAGGAATATAGATGAAAAGAGATTATAATAGATATCTTATGATAAGATTTTTTTTTAGAAGCAGAAAGAATGTTATTAGATCATAAAGTGATCTATTGTAGATGTTTAAAGATGAACTCATGAAGAGTTATGAATGAAAAAAATGGATTTAGAAAATTCATGTTAAGCGAAGTTTGATGAGTGGGTTTTATACCTACGAATTGGTTATCTTTTAGGCTCAATTCTTTGTTATCTTTTAGTGTTTTTAGTTGTATTTTACTTGTATTGCATTGTTTCGTAGGATACGACTACAGATGAGCATTTGTGGAACTTTTGGACTCCAGGGGCAAAAGTGTAATTCTTGCAGTGTGGTCCACCGCCGGGGCGGCAGGTTCAAACCATTTTCACCGACAGGGCGGTGTCCCCAGGCATGTTTCACCGTCGGGGCGACGCCACCGCCGGGGCGAGCTCCCTAGGCAATTTTCACCGCCGGGGCGAGCTCGTCGGGATTATTGAGCGGCTGGCTTTGTCTTGTATGCTGATAGTGAGTGTACATTGGAGCAAATTCGGGAGCACGATGGTGACTATTGGAGAGAGATTAATCAGTGTATTAGGCATCCAGGGAGTATTATTCAGTTCAACCAAGCTTTGCTATACACATTGGGAGCTAGGGTTTGAGCTAAGAACAAGAAGAACAAAGGAAAACAAAGAACATCATAGCATCACCAAGAAGCTGAAGATTACATTATTGAGAAGGAAAGCTAGAGAGAAGGATACCAACAAGCATCAATTCGTGAATCAATCCAAAGAGGGGTTTTATCATTCTAACTTCTAGTATTTCATTTCTATTTTGTAATTCCAAAGTTATGCACTATAATCTGAATATGATGTTATTCAAAGCTATTATGAGCTAATTCTTCAATTCTAAGATTCAATGGAACCCAACTTGTAGTTTAAATTGAATGCTCTCTCTTTGAATGGTAGTTAGACATTATATGAATTGGAGTTCATAACCTTTGCTTAAGGATTAATTGCTTGGCCCGTAATTACCTTGGTAATCTATATGAAATTGAGAAAATGGAATATAGGTTGAGACCTAGTTATGAATTCATGTAAAAGTTGGATACTCTTTATGGATAATGTATGAGATTATGTGACGTGAGTCTTATGTATTGTTCTCGAGAGCTGATAATTTGATTGTATTTGGGATAGACATATACCTAAATAGCACATGTATCCAATTGAGAATCCTTGCTTAATGATTTCTATTGTGAAAGTTGGTAATTGATAGAATGGTTAATGGGATTTTACGTGACATGTGTCTTATTAATTGTTCTTAATATGAGATTCTTGTTAGTGTGTAGAATAGAAATATATCTATACACCACAATAGGAAATACGTATTCGACCATCGAGAGAGGCTTATATATACTTGTGATTTCTCGGATAACAATTCTTATGTTCTAATTTACTAAACAAGAGAGAGTATGATGTTTAAATGAAGAGTTGGGGGAAATTGTAATCTTAGATCTTTTTATCTTGAATTCTATCCGTGTTTAGTTAAACCTTGTTTTCTAAATTGTCTTTATTTAGCCTTAATCAACAACAAAAACAAATCTTATTGTCATTGTTTAAATTAGATTAATTTTTCATGCGATTGATATTTGGTAATTATTTAACATAATTCCTCGTGGGTTCAACACTCTACTTATCTTATATTACTTGTGGACCGCGTATACTTGCGCGTGTTTTATTGATTGCGAAATCTGACAACAAAGTGTAAGTTAGAGATTTGTTATATTGAAAACTCATGTTAGTAGCTAAGTTGTACAAACCTTTATATGAACAGGGGATTTGTGCTTGGTTTAACAACCACTTAGTTACTATGTTGATAATCATTAAAATCTTGTGTCGCGTTATTCGCTATATATATGGTGAGAAGATGAATCTTTTCTCATATGTATATTTAATAGATAGAGAATATTAAGGTCAGGTGCGAGTTCTTAAAACCCATGCTTATGGTAAGTTCGTGTTAAGAAAATTCTTGGTGTAACAAGCATTAGTAAACAAATAGAATTGTTAAGGGATAATAGAATGGAAAAAAAATTGAAGTTGATGAAAAAATATGGATATTCCAAATCTTCTAGCTATGCTAAATTTCGAAATTATTGACATTGTGCTGATATTTACACTTTTGTGTTTCTTTGAAAAATAATGGTTCAAATTATTGAATCAATAAGTTTTAAAAGTCCTATTATTCATATGTCTATGCTAATTGTTTCGGCTAGACAAAATGATTTGAAAATATCAAAATATATTTTATACGATGGAGTCATCAATGCAATCTAACCCAGTGTTGGATTTGATCATAGAATCGTCAACCCACTATGGTATGATGTAGTATGACAAAGTCATAAAATGACAAAATTCTCAACGTACTGTCGAGACAGTGCGGTATTATGATATCATAAAATGATTTTTGGTTTTCTTAAACTATGAAAAAGTATACCAATTAAGTTGGCTAAACTATTTCGATTGATGCCCGAATTGTTGATGTAAGTCTAAGTTATTTGAATCGGCTAGACGAATGTTAAAATATATTTATGAAATTCAAACGTTCTTTGAGAATTTATGCCAAATCAAATTATTTTGGTGCGGATTTCAATGTTGAAAAGCTAAGGTGAACAACCCTATAGGGGAATATTTATGAAGACGAGAGTTTTTCAGTCTATATGATTGTTAAACATTTATGGATAGTTTTTCAATCTATATGATTGTTAAACATTTATGGAGAGTTTTTTAGTTTATATGATTGTTAAACACTTATGGAGAGTTCATGGTCTTTATGACCCCTCAGCATAATATGAAAAGTTTTTTTTTAAAGAAATCTTTTATTCTTTTGTTATTCATATTGCTTCACAATTATTGAACAATTGTTGAAGATTCTTGAAAAAATATTCCATTATTCTGAAAATTGAATGCTTAGAAGATGTGAATTTCTTAGAGAAAGTGGTTGTAGAATGTGATGATTAAAGAAATCCTCATAGAGGGAAAAAGTAAAGTAGCCATTAAAGTGAGAATGTAATTAAATATGATTAAATAAAGGTTAATTTAAAAACCTAGTTCTGGTAAATAAAACGAGTAGAAAAAATTATACTGTAATTTCGAGGACGAAATTCTTAGAAGAATGAGTGAATGTAATATCTCAAATTATTCAAAAATTATTAAAATAAGAATTTAATAAATAAAATTTTTATTAAGAGACGAAGTAGGTTTGAACATATATGTATATATGTGTTTTATAATATGAAGTATGTGATTTTGTGTAAGGAATTAAATGTGTATATATAGATGTGAAATATATACATATATTAGGAAAATAAGATTTAATAGTTAATTAAATTATTAAAGAAAGTGGATGAAAATAATTAATTAATTTGAAATTGTATTATTCAATAATATAATTTGAATATTGAGCTTTGAACGACGATAGAATTATTATGAACTAAATTTTATATACGAGTTAATTGATTCACTTACTTAATATTGGTGAATTAATGTATGTATTTTGTTCTAATAAAATGAGTGTGTTAATTAAACTCATTATTATAAATATATTACATATGAATGTAAAATATATTTATGTAAGGGCTTAATATATTATATTATGCCAAACAAATAGTGAATTAAATATGGAATGAGATAATTCACTATTTGAAAATTGGTGGGTTAAAATATTTGTTTTTATTAATTGAATAAAAAAATTATTTAGTTAATGATGATGGTTGTATTTATATTACAATAATTAAATGTAATATGAATAATGATATAATATTTAATGTTATGCCAAATGGATGTAAATTAAGTTGGTCAAAGCTAATTAATTTAATTAATATGAACTAACTAATAAAGCGTATAATTATATAGAAAAAATCAAAACTCGAATTTGAGTTCGGGGTGGAATTTGGAGACGCGGACTGGACGGTTGAGTCCGGAACGTCAAAATTAGTAGGAATTGACTGTAACTGTCTAAGAGTTGATTTTTAGAAGTCAAAATCTTCAAATGAACAATTAAATGAATAAGTGAATAAATAAAAGAGGAGAAAATTTTAATTATGATGAGGTGGGCCCATGAGGGCTGTTGAAATGGGAAGAGGAGCGGATGATTATTAGAGAAAGGAAGAGAGAGAAAAAAGAAAGAAAGAAAGAGAGAGAAAAAATAATAATAATAAAATAAGGAATGATTTCATTGGATTTTAGACTAAATTGGCGGCTAGTAATGCTCACATTCCCTCCTTGCTCCTAGAAATGGAGGGAATAAATTATAGCACATGGGAATCTAGCTAATAAAATAAAGAAATAATTTTTTATGGGATAAAGTATGGAAATGATAACAAGTTGACGGCAAATTTTTCAAAGGTTCAAAGAGATGACAAGTTAGCTATATATACACGTACCCTCTCTCTCTCTCTCTCTCTCTCTCTATATATATATATATATATATATAGAGCCACGTTTCCCCTATTTCCTAAATTAATAAGCTAGTTAAGGTATAATATATATATATATATATATATATATATATATATATATATATAGCCAAAGGATCCAGTCCGGGATCCCGGACGGTGCTAAATTACGGACCTTTTTTTTTTTTTTTTTTTTTTGCTTTTTTTTTTTTGAAACAACTAAAAAAAAAATAATAATTATGGAACTGAAATTTTTACGTAATACAATGTTTTGGGCGTGATTTGGATACATATAACAAAACATGTATGTACAGTCTGCGCAGACTGTACATACATGTTTTGTTATATGTATCCAAATCACGCTCAAAACACTGTATTATGTAAAAATTTTAGTTCCATAATTATTTATTTATTTTTTTTTAGTTGTTTCAAAAAAAAAAAAGGTCCGCATTTTAAAAAAATGCGGACTCCCGGACCTGAACCGGACTCTATATATATATATATATATATATATATATATATAGACATGAATAAGTGTCCTAGTAGGACTATTATTTTATTTTATGTAGACAAGTGTCCTGGCTACTAAATTATCAAAGGAGGTGGCTAGTAATTTTATTACATTTCAAGTTGGCAGCTAAGTTACTCATGGGCCATGTTGAGAATAAGGATTCAGGAGGAAAGTTAATTATATAAATAGGAATTTCTTAACATGTGCCCTTAGGGCACATGCTAAGCACACGGTTCAAGAGAATATTCTCTTAAACTGTGTGCATATTCTCTTGAACTTGGTACAAATGCAGAAATCAAAAGAATATGCACACAGTTCAAGAGTTCTCTTGAACCGTGTGCTTAGCATGTGCCCTTAGGACACATGTTAAAAAGACCCATATCCACATTGTTTTTCCTAAAGTACTTTATATAAACATACATCTGTCTTAGCTACTAAAGTTAGCTAGTCAAATTATATTCTCCTACCTATTCTCCTAGTACTATATATATATATATATATATATATATATATATATATATATATACAAGAAGGCGGAAGCAGAAATTATAAAGATCAGTAAGTGGTGTTTATCAGAATCATACAGCAACTTAGTAGGGTGCAGTGAAGTATAGCAGTGATTTATTAAAAAGAATGTGTAGATATCATGCAGATATGTAAAAGTAACAATTTTATAACTTAAAACTGGAGATTTTATTTATAATAAAATTACAAGAACAGGTAGGGAGATGTACAAAACTACAATGTACAAGACTTAGAATATAACTAGGGCTTACAAGTTAAGGGTTTAGACGGAGGAGAGAAGGAGAGAATAAGAGGTACTTAACCAATCTCATTGTAAATGAAAACTGAGCCTTCCTTTTATAGAATAAGGAGAGACTGTTACAATTTCTAACTATTACAACTTTTGAGTAAATTAACAGTAAAAGTACAGGTTACTATTCATGAACAGTGACTTTTTTCACTATTCATCATGAGAATGGCCGACACTGCACTGTTGTAACTTTGCTTTCGGTGGAAAAGCTGAGTGATTCCTGACTTGAGTGAGGCATGCCTGTCTGGTAGTGTTAGCACGCCTGATTAACTGGATGACTTATTGCTTTGGTGGGTCCTGCTCTATTGGGAGCATGCTGGTGACTCACGCGAATGGGTCCTGAGCATCTTGGAGGTTGACGGTGAACTGCTCATCATCTTCATTAACTGAGTTGGATGAACTAGCTGAGGCTTCTTCTTGGAGTATTTCTGTTCTCCGATGAAGAGCTTGAGCGATTAACTTGAGCTCTGCTGCCGAACAGTTCTGGATATCTGAAACATCAAATAAACCTGATCCTGCTGTAACTTCTTTGGTTTTACTAGATGATCCTTTTGTTGGAATGGATCGTACTGGAGTAATTGGTTTAACTGGGAATTCTTTAAGAACGTAACCAATAATTTTGCTGACGTCAATCTTGTCCCACCATTTGATGAAGAACATTCTGACTACTGTAGGGACTGAACAAATGCTGGTTGTTGCTGGGGCTGGATTAATATCTGACTTGAACTCAATTTCAATTGTAGGGGTATGAATTTCATATTGCCACTTAAGAATCCATGGAACTTTATATTTGCTGACAAATTGAAGTGTAATTGGAACACTATCAAATTGCGGATTATGAGGGCATTTACAACTAAAATGAGTGACTGCATTTTCTAACTCTTGCGGGAAAATTTCTAAGTCTGATCCATGTCTGGACCACCATCGGTTGAACCAAACTGGGAAATGAGACTTAAATTTTTGATCAAATTGTACGAACCATGAGTGACCAAACGATTGGGTCTGGTATAGGAAGATATTATCCCATGCTTCAATATAATCATAGTAATTAAACTGAAGATCTTGATTATCTAACTGTTTAAGATCAGAGGGGTGGTTTCCCCAATCTGCCATTATAATAATTTGTTTAATGTATAAGGAATGGTAGATTGCTTTTGAACTGTCATTCCTATCATAGATAGGTTTGATGAAAACTGATTCAGTTTGAACTAGAATATCTTTGTAATAAGCAAGATTTTTGAAGGTGGCCATTGGAAGGAAGTGCCAGCCGGGGGGAAAGAATTGGGCGGCAAGTCTAACTGGGTCTTCTTTAAACTTCATATGAGGCTCAATATGGAATAGGTTTTGTTGTGAAATAGGAATATAAGGTGAATTTTGACTAGTATTGGGCCTTGGGTTAACTGTTTGAACACAACCAAACGGATCAACTGGTTTGGGTTGACTTGCAAGGACTGAGTTGTATGGTTTAGGGATTGTCCCTAAAACCTGAAATTTGCTAACTAAAGGGGTCGTGGAACTTGGGTTAACTGGGAAAGGAACCATGGCTCCTTTGTGTTGACTTGAACTAGTTGGGCCAGCTTGACTGGTCCTTTGTTTTCCACTACTCCTGACACTCATTTGGGCTGACCTGATTCAATAAACTCTCGAGTTAGAAAGTCTGGAATGGAATTGTCCTCACCTTTAATATATTCAATATCAAATTCAAAAATGCTGAGTAAAGATTGCCATCTGGCGAAAACATGTTTAGAAGCTATATTTTCAACATCCTTTTCTAAAATATATTTTGCCGATTTACAATCAATCCTGACTAAAAACTTTTGGTTTAAAACATCGCTTTGAAATTTATTTATGCATTTTACTAAAGATAAAATTTCCTTTTTAATAGTACTGTATTTAACTTGTGTATCATTCCAAACACCAGAGTGAAATCGGACAATTTGCTCTTTGGAGGTAGGAGTGAGTTTTTGTTTGAGAATCCCTCCAAAGCCTATTTCAGAAGCGTCCGTTTCAATGATTTTGAATGCATTTTCATTTGAGATACCAAGACAGGGCAATGTCTTGACATATTTTTTAACTTGCTGAACCACTGATGTATGGACCTTAGTCCATGGAGGGGGATTTTCTTTTAATCGTTGAAACAAGGGTTGACAGATTTTTCTAAGATCTTTGACGAATTCTCCAATATAGTTGAGAGACCCTAAAAACCTTTGAAGTTGAGTTTTGTTAGTAATTTCGTCTGGGAATTTATCTGCAAACTTGATGGCTCTATCGATGGGGGTGATAAGGCCATGATAAATGTTATGACCAAGAAATCTAACTTTTGACTGAAAAATATCACACTTGGTTGGCGAAAGAACCAAACCATTGACTTTGATTGCTTTGAAGAAGGCATCTAAATGCTTATGATGTTCTTCAATTGTCTTTGAGAAAACAAGAATATCATCGATGTAAACAATGATGAACTGACTGTAAGGAGTTAAAATAGTGTTAAGAATATTTTGAAATTCACTGGGGGCATTCTTTAGTCCAAAGGCTTGTACGTTCCATTCATAATGTCCGAAAGGAGTGGTAAATGCTGTCTTATACCTATCCCTTTCATCAATTTGCACTTGCCAGTATCCTGACTTAAGGTCGAATTTACTAAAAATGGTGGAATGACTTAACCTAGCAATAAGGTCTGTGACACCCCCAAATCCAGGTTTCCAAACCTCGAATTCGGTGCTCACGATAATCGACGACAAACATACTATCTAACTAAATGCGGAATAATAAACATACATTGTTTATCGAATGGAAATAAAGTCTTACAATTCTGGTCCCAAGGTTCTTTAACCTTAACATAAAACGTACTCTTAATACAAATAAAGGTTCACTTAATCAAACAACATTCAGAAATAGCTAGTACATAGGCACTAACGGGCATCTACTCTTGCACCTTCCCTTTTCCTTTGTCTCCCCTAGACGTTTCTGCCTTAGCTGAAATAAAGATCATGATATAGCAAGGATAAGCAACTAATTTGCTTAGCAAGTATATACACAAAGAGATATATCATGATAGAAGGAAATTTCGCTTTCAATGTTCAACAACAGTATAAGAGTGTGGAGGAGCATTAAATTAATAAACAACAGTTGAATATTCGAATAATTGAATGACAATTACTGAGTGGTTTGAAATAACCAAGGACGTTTTCCAAGGTTCTCAGCATGTAAGCTGGACCTCTTAAAAAGGTTTTGGTAATCGAGGGGATCAGCCTCTCATACCCCGTGATTTATGCATAAACACTTAATAACCAGCATTGATATCATGCCTTAAACGAGTTTATCCTTTTCTCAGCCAAGAGTTCTTACCACAACAATTTAATAAGAACAGCTTTTAAAATACCATTGTCTTAACCAATTTAGACATGTTGGATCTAGCTGATACAAATAGCATAGATCGATCTCATAAACAATTCATACTTGAAAGAACTTTAATTAAATTTACGGTTCAATCATAATAGGATAGGAATTCAATTGCACAATGTGCGAATCTCAATAAATAGTATAGATGTGAATAATCGACAATAATTATTCACTAACATGCTTCGAAAATAATAACTCGAGTTTGAGTTAGGGAACTTGCAATAATGTAAGAAGTTTAAGGTTAGGAACTTGCCTGTCTGCTCAGCTACAAATAATTCTAGCTTTAACTATTTGGCCTTGAAGAACCTAACATAGGTAATGTCGGTCTATCAATTAGTTCTGCGTAGTTGTATATCGATACGCTTACTTATGCTATTTATTTAAAAATTAAGCAATTCACATAGCACACATAAGTTAATAAACTATCATAAATCCTATAAGACACTTTAATGGATCTCTAGGTTGATGGTTTAATTAATTAAACAATGTTTCCCTTAAGTGATAAACACTTATTAAACCCTTAAACAATTAGTAATAATTGTTCAATTAATTAACATTACTTTTTCTTAAGTAATATTCATTTATTAAACCCTTAAACAATTTGTTATGATTGTTTAATTAATGGGTTATTAAACTCTCTCTATTTTATTAACTCTATCTTCATTTAATTACTATTAAATAGTAATTAATTAATTATCTTTAGTTATTATTAATAGTAATTAATAACTAATTATATTCACTTATTATTTAATTATTAATTAAATAATAATCGAATTATAAATTTTTAATTGTCTTTAATTATTATTTAAGATTAAATAATAATTAATTAGGTTTGTTTATTATTTAAAGTTTAATCAAATAATAATTAATTAGTGAGTAACAATTATCTTTAGTTATTTAAAAAAAATAATTAATTAGTAAATATGAATTACCTTTAGTTATTATTTAATAATAAATAATAACTAATTAAGTTTTATTTATTATTTAAAGTTAATCAAATAATAAATAATTAATTAGTAAGTAATAATTATCTTTAGTTATTATTTAATAATAAATAATAGCTAATTAGATTTATTTATTATTTAAAGTTAATTAAATAATAAATAATTAGTTAGTAAATATGAATTATCTTTAGTTATTATTTAATAATAAATAATAACTAATTAGATTTATTTATTATTTAAGGTTAATCAAGTAATAAATAATTACTTAGTGAATAAGAATTATCTTTAGTTATTATTTAATAATAACTAATTAGGTTTATTTATTATTTAATGTTAATCAAATAATAAATAACTAATAAGTGAGTACTAATTATCTTTAGTTATTATTTAATAATAAATAATAACTAATTAGGTTTATTTATATTTTAAAGTTAATCAAATCATAAATAATTAATTTACAATTCTTAATTATCCTTAATCATTATTTAATAATAATTAATCAATTACTTAACTTTATTTATTATTTAAACATAATTAAATAACAAATAGTTAATTTTTTTTTTCTAATTTTCGTTCTTGATTTCCAGATTTGGGGTCTTTCACCAAAACCTTCATAAAACGAAATCTACAACTTCGATTTACGATCCGTCGATTTTGTTGGATTCGTATCTTCCTGAACTACACTTTTCATTTATCAAACATCAAATTTGGTTATGTCTAGGTCTCGGAAAACAGGCTCAAAGTCAGGGGTCAGCAAGGTTGTTCAATAGTTGGCATGCTTTGGTAATAAATTCATGGTTTGCTCATTTTTCAACATATTTGAGTGATTCAAAAGGGATTTTGTCCCTAACCTATGGATCTAGCATATCAAGAAAGAAAATCACAAGATCCCTTTATAGATTTCAAAATGACAAGCATATAACAACCTTTTTCAAATAAAATTTCCGAAAATCTCCTTTACTTCCTTTCTTCTAAATTTTTCCAACATAAACTCACACATATGAACAAGCAAAACATTATATATTCAAGATCTAACCTTACCATAAGGTTCTAGCCATCAAGAACATAAAACTTCAAGGATCTATGTCCAAACACATTAAAATAGCTTAAAGTTTGGAGTTATACCTTTTTGATTTCTTCTTCTTCTTTTCCTTCCCAAAATAGGTTGTGAATGGGGATGGCCTAAACAATCAAGACCTTCTTCTTTCTCCCACAAGATTTGTTCTTGCTTCTCTCTTCCAACTCACAAACTCTCTCTACACTTGGTGAATAATAAGTGAGCCAACCCTTGTTAACTTTGGTGAGGGGTCCTATTTATAGGAAAGTAGAGACCATGGGCAAAATAGTCATTAATCATGACTAGGCAAGGGCAATTTGGTCAATTCATCAATAGTAGGAAGTTTCCTAGCAACTTCCTCAAGGGTATTTTAGTCCTTTCCCAACCTCTTTCAAGGTTAAAATAGTCTTTTCGCAAAATCTTAATTATCCATTAGTTATTACTCATTCTTCATTGGTTATTAGACATTGGTTATTATCTTGCCATCATTACATTGGTTAAACACAATGGTTATTATCCCGCCATCATTTCATTGGTTATTAACCACTTGGATATACAATGGTTATTGCCCTTACATAATTACCTTGGTTATTAACCACTCTTGGCCATTTTAGTCATTACCCACCAATTCCTACACTTGACTCACCTATGGTTATCTCTTAACCATAGTTATATCATACCTGCCAACACGAGTATAGACACATCTTATACATCTCCCACCAATTAACCCAAGCTGATTTAAATAGAACACAACGTTAACTCATTGAATTAAATTAGATTTAATTAATAAGGACGTTCAAAATTCACGGGCATTACATCCCTCTCCCCTTATAAAAATTCCGTCCTCGGAATTGCAAAAATAGGGTTACTCAAATAAGAACGGATAATTCGCCTTCATTTTCTCTTCGAGTTCCCACGTAGCTTCTTCGACTGCGTGATTCCTCCAGAGAACTTTGACGGAATGTATGGTCTTGTTTCTCAGCTTCTGTTCCTTCCTATCGAGAATCTGGACAGGAAACCTCCTCGTACGATAAGTCCTTCTCGACTTGAATTGGCTCATAGGAAATAACATGCTTGTAGTCTGGCTTATATGGACGTAACACCGATACATGAAACACGTTGTGAATGTGCTCAAGCTCAGGGGGTAATGCTACCTCGTACGCCACTTCGCCTATTCTCCTTAATATTTCGAAAGGTCCTATGAATCTAGGGCTCAGCTTGCCCTTCTTCCCAAAGCGGATCTTCCCTTTCCAGGGAGATACCTTCAAAAATACATAGCTGCCAACTTCAAAGTCTCGCTTCTGACGATGTAAGTCGGCATACTTCTTCTGACGATCCTGGGCCGCTACTAACCGCTGCCTTATTACTTTAATGATTTCCACGGTTTGTTGTACCAATTCTGGTCCCAACAATCTCCGTTCACCAACTTCATCCCAACACAACGGCGTTCGACACTTCCTTCCATATAATGCTTCGTACGGTGGCATACCAATGCTAGCGTGGTAACTATTGTTGTAAGCGAACTCTACCAAGGGCAAATGATCGTCCCAGCTGCCACCTAAGTCCATCACAACTGCCCGGCAGCATGTCCTCCAGGGTCTGAATTGTTCGTTCGCTCTGACCATAACGGTCGTCTGAGGATGATACGCCGTACTCATTCTCAATTGTGTTCCCATTCTTTCCTGTAGACTTCTCCAAAAATTTGACGTGAAGCGCGGATCTCTGTCAGATACAATAGACACCGGTACTCCATGTCGCGATACTATCTCCTTCACGTAGAGTTTCGCCAACTGTTCCAATTTGTACCTGATCTTGATTGGTAGAAAATGGGCAAACTTGGTCAACCGATCTACGATCACCCAGATGGCGTCTAGACCCTTTTGTGTTGTCGGGAGTCCTACCACAAAATCCATAGTGATGTGCTCCCACTTCCACTCGGGAATCTCTAAGGGCTGCAACAATCCGCTCGGCCGTTGGTGCTCTGCCTTAACCCTCTGACAAGTTAAACACCGGCTGACGAATTCTGCAACTTCCCCTTTCAAATGCGGCCACCAATAATGTTGACGAAGATCTTGATACATCTTGGTGCTACCCGGATGTACCGAAAATCTCGTATTATGGGCCTCCTGCAATATTTCTTCCCTTAAGTCTGGTACATAGGGTATCCAGATCCTTCCCTCGAATCTCAGCAGACCCGTGCTGTCAACCTTGAACTTCAACGTTTTTCCTTCCGATAGTTGCTTCTTAATGCCAATGCATTCTTCATCAAATTCTTGAGCCTCCTTTATCTTATCCAGTAGAGTCGGACCCACTGTCACGGTGAACAATTTTTCGTCCGTCTCCATTGGATACTTAACCTCCAGTTCCAGGCGTCCAAAGTCCTTTATCAGCTCTGCCTGAGTTGTAAGCCTCATCAACTTCTCTCTGCCTTTCCTACTCAGGGCATCTGCCACTACATTTGCTTTGCCCGGATGGTACAAAATCTCACAATCGTAATCCTTGATTAATTCTAACCATCGGCGCTGCCTCATATTCAGCTCCTTCTGAGTGAAGATATATTTCAGACTTTTGTGATCTGTATATATCTCGCACTTCTCTCCATATAGGTAGTGCCTCCAAATCTTCAAGGCAAACACTACTGCTGCTAATTCCAGATCATGAGTCGGGTATCCCTTCTCATAGTCCTTCAGCTGGCGTGAAGCGTACGCAATGACCCTGCCGTGCTGCATTAGTACACAACCAAGGCCCTTGTGTGACGCATCACTGTATACTACAAAACCTCCAGTGTCGTCTGGTAATGCCAACACTGGTGCTTGGCTAAGTCTCTTCTTCAACTCCAAGAAACTCTCCTCGCACTTTTCTGTCCAGACGAACTTTACCGTCTTTCTAGTCAGATTGGTCAACGATGATGCTATCTTCGAAAAATCCTGGATGAATCTCCGATAGTATCCCGCTAACCCTAGGAAACTTCTGATCTCCGTTGGTGTCTTTGGCTGCTCCCAGTTGATAATGGCTTCCACCTTTGCTGGGTCTACCGAAACACCACTACTGTCAATGACGTGTCCAAGAAACTGCACCCTCTGCAACCAAAATTCACACTTCGAAAACTTTGCGTACAGTTTCTCCCTTTTTAATGCCTCCAGGGCAATCCTTAGATGTTCAGCATGTTCTTCCTCTAACACTGAATACACCAAGATATCATCGATGAATACTACCACGAACTTGTCCAAATACTGCTTGAACACTCTGTTCATCATATCCATGAATGCTGCTGGTGCATTTGTCAGGCCAAACGACATAACCAGAAACTCGAAATGTCCATAACGAGTTCTGAATGCCGTCTTCGGGATATCCTCCTGTCTCACCCTTAGTTGATGATAGCCCGTCCTTAAATCGATCTTCGAAAAGTATTTCGCCCCCTTGAGTTGATCAAACAGATCGTCTATCCTGGGCAGCGGATACCTATTCTTAATCGTAACTTTGTTCAACTCACGGTAGTCGATACAAAGCCTCATCGAGCCATCCTTCTTCTTTACGAACAGAACTGGCGCTCCCCATGGTGACACGTTCGGCCTGATATAACCCCTGTCTAACAGTTCCTGCAGTTGAATCATCAGTTCTTTCATCTCTACTGGTGCCATTCGGTAAGGCGCCTTAGATATCGGTGCCGTCCCGGGTACCAAGTCGATTGCAAATTCTATCTCTCTATCCGGCGGCAGTCCCGGAAGTTCATCTGGGAAGACATCAGCGAATTCCCTTACAACGGGTATCTGACTCAGTTCACCCTCGACCCGTCGAGTATCTACCACGTGAGCCAAATAACCTATACAACCCTTCTTAAGCAATCTCTTCGCTTGCATCATCGTCAGACAACAAGATTGTCTCGGCGATTTATTACCATAGAACACCACCTTTGACTTACCCGGAGTCTGCAGGTGTATGCACTTTTTCTTACAGTCAATGACCGCCCCGTGGCTCGCTAACCAATCCATCCCAAGGATTACATCGAATTCTCCAAGACGAATCGGCAACAAGTCCACGTTAAGCTTAAACCCTCTCACATTAGCACAACAATTTTTATAAATGTAGTTTACGGGGATAATCTCTTTGTTCGCTACTTCTATATTCATCGGGTGTTCTAACAGTTCACTAGGAAAATTAAGTCTTTGAGCAAATTCATCAGAAACAAAAGAACATGAAGCTCCCGAATCAAATAGAACATAGGCATCTATGTTGTTGATTGGAATAATACCTGACACCACATCTCTGGATGCCACAGCATCTTGTACTGTCATGTTGAAGGTCCTCGCTGTTGGCTTATTTGGCTGGGCTGGTCCTCCACTGGTTGTTCTCGAGTTGTCGCCCCTATTGCCGTTTCCGCCATCCATGTTTCTCTTTCGGGGACATTCCTTGCTCCGATGTCCTATCTCTCCACAATTGAAGCAACCTCCTTTCTTCGCCTTAGGACAATTGGGCGAGATATGCCCTTCCTGTCCACAGGTATAATAGACCATTTTCCCCTTCATACACTCTCCCGAGTGACCCTTTCCGCAATTCCCACATACCGGCCTTTTCTGTTGTATGCTCCCTTGTTGGATTTCAGAATTGCTACCCCCACTGCTCCATTGACGCTTCCTACTGTTGCTGCCACCACCGCTAACATTTACATTTCCTCCTTCTACCTTCTTTTTGTTCCTTTCCCGATTATATTTCGAAACCGCTTCACTCCCACCTTCAGCAATGAGAGCTTTCTCCAACAAGGTTGAGAACGATGTAATTTGCAAAACCGCTACCTTGCTGTAGATCCACGGCTTTAATCCATTCTCGAATCTCCTGGCCTTCCTCACCTCAGTATCCACCTGATGTGGGGCGAATCTAGCCAATTCATTGAATTTTGCAGCGTACTCCGACACTGACAAATTTTCTTGCTTCAATTCTAGAAACTTGATCTCCATTTTTGCCTGCGTACTCTCAGGAAAGTAATTCTCGAAAAACAACGTCTTGAAAGCTTCCCACGCCACGACTCCAGTTCCAGCTTTGTTCTGATTGGCTTCCCACCAGAAGTTAGCCTCACCTTTCATTAAGTAAGTAGCAAAAACTGTCTTCTGCTCCTCAGCGACTCTAGCGATGACAAAAGCTTTTTCAATCTCCTTTATCCATGACTGGGCCTCTATCGGGTTCGCTGTTCCTCTAAACTCCGGAGGCCCTACTGCCTTGAAGTCTTTAAAATTGGCTAAGTGGTTGCCCGTCTGGTTTCCTGCGGTAGTCGTTTGATTCCGCAGAGCTTCAGCCATCATGTTGATAAAATCTTGTATTGGGTTTGGTGGAGTTCCCTCTACATTGTTAACTGACTCTTCATTCCCTTGGTTTCGTAGGATTCGTCTGGGCGGCATTATCTATTTAAGCAAACCCTAACACGTTACTCGGGCTTTCTTAAAACATAAGTATTTAGCATGTAATATAATAATCACATGACTCTTGTGTGGAAGTTTTAGATTACCCAACCTCGGAAATTCTGCTTTCCCGATTAGTGATTTTAAGTTACTAAGATACCGATTCAGTCTCACTGAATTAACATAATCATTGCATAAATGGTATATCAAGTAAAATTCTCAAGCACATACCATAATAATGCATCTATATTCATATACCGACTTAAGCGTCTTACACGTTTATCACATGCATATTGTCATAATTGCTACTATCCCATTTAATATAACAAAAGGTGGGATTCACTTAAATCATTCTTTCCTACCTACATAATTGGGAAGTACATCCTACATACGAACTACCTCGCACCTTGCTGAGGTTAATACAACTCTAGTAAATCAAATGATAGTACCAATAACACTGCTCAAGGCATAACCACCCACTTCTAACCATCCCCTAAGAGACACAAGGTGAATGCAACTCAACACTTGCTCTTGCTACTGGAGGGCAGATTCATCCATCTAGCGTCGAACTGCATCCAGACAATGTCTAAGGCTCGCTCCAATTCAACTATCTTCGCATCCTTAGCCTTTACCTCATCCTTCAATTGTCCTAACTGCAGCTCCCTTAGCAGCAGCCTCCCTCGCAACTCGGCTAACTCAGCCTGGGCCTGGTAAGCAGCGTCCTGGTACTGCTGCTGTTCAGAAATCTGGTGGATGTGGTTCTGCGCCTCTAATTGTTTAGCCCTAACCTCTAGCTCGGCGTTCCTCGCCAGCAAACCTCCTATCACATCAGGCTCTATGGGCTCCTGGTTCACTGGACAACTATCTTGACTCTCGTCCGACATCCTACAAACACCACACAAATAAATCAACATCAGTACCACAATAAAATATATTCATTGATGAAATGAAATGATATTTTATTCGGTACAACTAGAACTCTATGAATCTCCCCGACCCATCACCTACATACTCTATGTGAGTTTTCTACTAAGGTTATAACCTAGGTTTCTTATTCCTAACGTTTATAACCTACAGCTTTGATACCAACCTGTGACACCCCCAAATCCAGGTTTCCAAACCTCGAATTCGGTGCTCACGATAATCGACGACAAACATACTATCTAACTAAATGCGGAATAATAAACATACATTGTTTATCGAATGGAAATAAAGTCTTACAATTCTGGTCCCAAGGTTCTTTAACCTTAACATAAAACGTACTCTTAATACAAATAAAGGTTCACTTAATCAAACAACATTCAGAAATAGCTAGTACATAGGCACTAACGGGCATCTACTCTTGCACCTTCCCTTTTCCTTTGTCTCCCCTAGACGTTTCTGCCTTAGCTGAAATAAAAGATCATGATATAGCAAGGATAAGCAACTAATTTGCTTAGCAAGTATATACACAAAGAGATATATCATGATAGAAGGAAATTTCGCTTTCAATGTTCAACAACAGTATAAGAGTGTGGAGGAGCATTAAATTAATAAACAACAGTTGAATATTCGAATAATTGAATGACAATTACTGAGTGGTTTGAAATAACCAAGGACGTTTTCCAAGGTTCTCAGCATGTAAGCTGGACCTCTTAAAAAGGTTTTGGTAATCGAGGGGATCAGCCTCTCATACCCCGTGATTTATGCATAAACACTTAATAACCAGCATTGATATCATGCCTTAAACGAGTTTATCCTTTTCTCAGCCAAGAGTTCTTACCACAACAATTTAATAAGAACAGCTTTTAAAATACCATTGTCTTAACCAATTTAGACATGTTGGATCTAGCTGATACAAATAGCATAGATCGATCTCATAAACAATTCATACTTGAAAGAACTTTAATTAAATTTACGGTTCAATCATAATAGGATAGGAATTCAATTGCACAATGTGCGAATCTCAATAAATAGTATAGATGTGAATAATCGACAATAATTATTCACTAACATGCTTCGAAAATAATAACTCGAGTTTGAGTTAGGGAACTTGCAATAATGTAAGAAGTTTAAGGTTAGGAACTTGCCTGTCTGCTCAGCTACAAATAATTCTAGCTTTAACTATTTGGCCTTGAAGAACCTAACATAGGTAATGTCGGTCTATCAATTAGTTCTGCGTAGTTGTATATCGATACGCTTACTTATGCTATTTATTTAAAAATTAAGCAATTCACATAGCACACATAAGTTAATAAACTATCATAAATCCTATAAGACACTTTAATGGATCTCTAGGTTGATGGTTTAATTAATTAACAATGTTTCCCTTAAGTGATAAACACTTATTAAACCCTTAAACAATTAGTAATAATTGTTCAATTAATTAACATTACTTTTTCTTAAGTAATATTCATTTTATTAAACCCTTAAACAATTTGTTATGATTGTTTTTAATTAATGGGTTATAATTAAACTCTCTCTATTTTATTAACTCTATCTTCATTTAATTACTATTAAATAGTAATTAATTAATTATCTTTAGTTATTATTAATAGTAATTAATAACTAATTATATTCACTTATTATTTAATTATTAATTAAATAATAATCGAATTATAAATTTTTAATTGTCTTTAATTATTATTTAAGATTAAATAATAATTAATTAGGTTTGTTTATTATTTAAAGTTTAATCAAATAATAATTAATTAGTGAGTAACAATTATCTTTAGTTATTAAAAAAAATAATTAATTAGTAAATATGAATTACCTTTAGTTATTATTTAATAATAAATAATAACTAATTAAGTTTATTTATTATTTAAAGTTAATCAAATAATAAATAATTAATTAGTAAGTAATAATTATCTTTAGTTATTATTTAATAATAAATAATAGCTAATTAGATTTATTTATTATTTAAAGTTAATTAAATAATAAATAATTAGTTAGTAAATATGAATTATCTTTAGTTATTATTTAATAATAAATAATAACTAATTAGATTTATTTATTATTTAAGGTTAATCAAGTAATAAATAATTACTTAGTGAATAAGAATTATCTTTAGTTATTATTTAATAATAACTAATTAGGTTTATTTATTATTTAATGTTAATCAAATAATAAATAACTAATAAGTGAGTACTAATTATCTTTAGTTATTATTTAATAATAAATAATAACTAATTAGGTTTATTTATATTTTAAAATTAATCAAATCATAAATAATTAATTTACAATTCTTAATTATCCTTAATCATTATTTAATAATAATTAATCAATTACTTAACTTTATTTATTATTTAATCATAATTAAATAACAAATAGTTAATTTTTTTTTTTTCTAATTTTCGTTCTTGATTTCCAGATTTGGGGTCTTTCACCAAAACCTTCATAAAACGAAATCTACAACTTCGATTTACGATCCGTCGATTTTGTTGGATTCGTATCTTCCTGAACTACACTTTTCATTTATCAAACATCAAATTTGGTTATGTCTAGGTCTCGGAAAACAGGCTCAAAGTCAGGGGTCAGCAAGGTTGTTCAATAGTTGGCATGCTTTGGTAATAAATTCATGGTTTGCTCATTTTTCAACATATTTGAGTGATTCAAAAGGGATTTTGTCCCTAACCTATGGATCTAGCATATCAAGAAAGAAAATCACAAGATCCCTTTATAGATTTCAAAATGACAAGCATATAACAACCTTTTTCAAACAAAATTTTCCGAAAATCTCCTTTACTTCCTTTCTTCTAAATTTTTCCAACATAAACTCACACATATGAACAAGCAAAACATTATATATTCAAGATCTAACCTTACCATAAGGTTCTAGCCATCAAGAACATAAAACTTCAAGGATCTATGTCCAAACACATTAAAATAGCTTAAAGTTTGGAGTTATACCTTTTTGATTTCTTCTTCTTCTTTTCCTTCCCAAAATAGGTTGTGAATGGGGATGGCCTAAACAATCAAGACCTTCTTCTTTCTCCCACAAGATTTGTTCTTGCTTCTCTCTTCCAACTCACAAACTCTCTCTACACTTGGTGAATAATAAGTGAGCCAACCCTTGTTAACTTTGGTGAGGGGTCCTATTTATAGGAAAGTAGAGACCATGGGCAAAATAGTCATTAATCATGACTAGGCAAGGGCAATTTGGTCAATTCATCAATAGTAGGAAGTTTCCTAGCAACTTCCTCAAGGGTATTTTAGTCCTTTCTCAAACCTCTTTCAAGGTTAAAATAGTCTTTTCGCAAAATCTTAATTATCCATTAGTTATTACCCATTCTTCATTGGTTATTAGACATTGGTTATTATCTTGCCATCATTACATTGGTTAAACACAATGGTTATTATCCCGCCATCATTTCATTGGTTATTAACCACTTGGATATACAATGGTTATTGCCCTTACATAATTACCTTGGTTATTAACCACTCTTGGCCATTTTAGTCATTACCCACCAATTCCTACACTTGACTCACCTATGGTTATCTCTTAACCATAGTTATATCATACCTGCCAACACGAGTATAGACACATCTTATACATCTCCCACCAATTAACCCAAGCTGATTTAAATAGAACACAACGTTAACTCATTGAATTAAATTAGATTTAATTAATAAGGACGTTCAAAATTCACGGGCATTACAAGGTCCTTCTTAATGGGTAATGGATACCTAATCCATTCTAGTACCTTGTTGAGTGGTTTGTAATTAATAACTAACCGTGGGGCACCTCTTTCCTTTTCTGCTTCATTATTGACATAAAAGGCTGGACAAGACCAAGGTGATTTACTAGGCTTAATGAGACCTTTCTTAAGTAACTCTTTAATTTCAACTTTACAAAGTTCCATTTGTTCATGATTCATCTGTATGGGCCTAGCCTTGGTAGGAATAAGATGTTCCTTAAATTCCTTTGCATATGGAAGCCTAACAGTATGGACTTTTCTATGCCAAAAGGCATTGGGCCTATCTGAGCAAAGTTCCTTTGTAATATAACTCATTTTCTCTTTAATTTTTTGTTGAACAATATCTCTAGTTAATTGTTCATCAATTTGTTTGTACCTAATTTCATTTTTTAAGAATTTTAACTGAGATTTTTTACAGTTTAAGATATTCAAGTTTTTTGAAATTGCATCATCTTGAATCATTCTTAAATCTCTTTCTTTAGGGTTAAGAATAAACCTAAACGTGATTTCTTCACCTAGGTGTCTAGTGGTTAACCCGGCAGATGTAGTGACAAATGGATATAACAAATAGATAAATGGTAAACCCAAAATTATCTTATCTGTCATGTTTCTGATTAAAACAAAGGATGTTTTAAAGCACACTTTGTCTTGACAAATATGGGCTTTGGATAACTTATACTTGATGTCCATTTGACTACCATTTGCTGAATTAAGTCTTTCACTAGTCTTTTCATAATATTGAGTAGGAATAAGGCCTTCTTGAATACAATTTAAATCAGCACCTGTGTCTACTAATGCTGGTAATTCAATTATGAAGTCCTTATTAATAACTAAATTGATGTTAATATACCATTTCTGAATAGTAACATCCTTAATTCTTTGAAGACAATTATCTATTGAGACAATAGATTCTTCAGCATGTTCTTTATTGCTTAACAACTCATGATCCTCATCTTCTGAGGAATCATTAACTAAAAGAGGCTGCTCAATTGTAGATTCTTTGATTGCTTTTATTTCTTCTTGTAACTTAGGGATTTCTAATTTAATTTTAGAAATTTCTTTTTTAAGTTTATTAACTTCCAGATTTAAGTCCGCAACTGTAACTACTTTGATAGGGGTTTTAAATCTATCAAGAGTTTTGTTAAGACTGAAAATTGGTTTATCTTGGCTTTTCTTTAACTTATTTTCTGAAGTTGTATCTTTGACCAAAAGTTTTTTCAATTTATCCATATACTGAGTTTTTAAGTCAGGGTCATTTATTTTGCTTATTAGGTCGATTAACAAAGACTGTTCTTCTTCTTCCTTTGTTAATACATTAACTGTCTTGACACAGCAACTGTTTGTACAATCTTCCGTGCACAAGGTGACCTCATTATTACTATTACTATCCGATTTATTGTCACTACTAGAATTGTTTGATTGAATATCAGAATAATTGCCATCACTAACCTGATTTCCAATCCTAAATAATTCTAGGATTTGCTCACAATCTTCCACTGAAATATTCAATTGATTTAACTTCTTTTTAACTCTACATTCATTTTTGTAATGTCCCTTCTGCCCACAATTGTGGCACACAATTTTACTTTTGTCAAACTTCTTATTACTAGATTTATGAGAATTTCGACTGCGACTTGATTTAGATTTTGAATAATACTCATCTTTAGACTTTTGTTGACTAGAATCTCGTTTTTTATGAGATTTGTGATGTCGTTTGTGGTTGTCTAGATGACTATGCCTGGATTTATGCTTCCTTCTAGATGGAGCGATTGAAGGCAAACCATATTGTTCACAAAATGTTCCTAATTCATATTTGGCCTTTTTCTTATCCTTTCGTGCTTGACGAGCAATTTTGAAGTCAATGCACATTTTTGACCCTTGCTTTGTTATTATGCTAACTAATTCACCATAAGTTAGGTTATCATAGTCTATGTAACCTAGATCTTTGCTTAATTGCTCTCTGATTTTATGGGCAAATAAATTAGGAAGACCATTAACAAACTTTTCTTTCCAGTATGATTGATTGCTATCTGCTCTCATCATAACTCTGGAAATAAAGACTTCTTTGTACAATCTAAAATCACTTAAAGTGGGACATGAGAGATTACTGAGTTGATCATGTATTCTCTCTGTTATGTTACTAGGAGTACCTATAAAATGCTTGATGATTGTAAATATTAAGGTATTTACTCCATCAGGGATTCCAGTTGTCATCCCTTCAGCTAATACTGGGAAACCCTCAGCATCAACTTGAACTGCGTAAACTATGGCATTTCTAGATTCGTCAGTGAGATGCTTTTCCCACCAATATCTAAGAGTTCCGGTAAATCCACTGACGATTAACTCAACTATTTCTGGTTGGGTTAAACTATCATACGATGTCATGTAACTATTAGTTCTGGTTGGGTATATATATATATATATATATATATATATATATATATATAATGAGTCGGTTATATATATAAATACCAATCATACTCAAGAAGGAAAAGAGGGGGCATAAAATGAGAGAGAGAGAGAGAGAGAGAGAGATAAACAGGTATGTTTGGAGGTATGGTTGAGTTTAAGTAGTGAAGAAAGAAAAGAAAAGGTTGAAGGTATACTTCTGATTACTCTTTTTATATACTGTATGGTTATGTTATATTTTTCACAACATAGAAAAAGTAAAATAAATAAATGTTTAATGTAAATATTAATATAATTAATATTAATTATGTTTTGAGCAAATTTGGGCATGAAAAACTAAACTCCGGCGTGAATAGTACTCCGGCGTGAATAGTGCTCCGACATTAACAGTAGATAAAAGTTGTAAAAATCCAAACATGAAGAAATGTTTGATTAATATTTTTGGCCTTCATGAATAAATTAACTGCAAGAAAGATTTATTGAGCTAAAAAATAGTCAACGAGGTACTGATAAAAGATTTACATATAAGGTGTATGTGGTATTTGAAAAAATGTCAAGACACCGTCCGATCATACGAGAAGAAAAAAGAAAGTTGGTCATCTGTTCAAGAGAATTGAATTATCAGTCAGATCATTTGAAGTAGCGTAAAGTTATAAAGGACCGAGGCAAGTTTTTCAGTACTTATTGTTATGTGTTATGTGCCAATTTTTGATATTATGTGAATTTCTTATGAATTTATTTTAATGTGCATTCTGTGCAATAATGTGATAATAACTGTTGATATTTAGTTGATGAGTTAAGTTAATTTTTCTATGTGAACTGTATAATTTGATAAATGCGAAGCGTGATTATTATAAAGCATGTACTGGATATGAAGCATGTATAAAATGTATAACATGAGAAATATGAAGTATGTATAAAATGCGCATCATGACAAAATGTGAAACATATTGACATGTGAATTATGTGTTATGTGATAGCTGTTAAATTTGCTGGGCAACATAGTTGCTCAACCTTGCTATAAATAAACTTTTTCAGCAAAGCCAAGGAATCTGGAGGTTTCGATAACGACAAAGGAAAGGAATGCTTAAGGAATAGAAGCATTTAATTTATTTAGTAGATAATGTTATTAATGGAATAGTTGTTGTATTAATTTGAAAATATTGTAAGAGGATGTTTTGTTTTGCTAAGGTTAGAAAACCTGGGATTAAATTGAGATGCATTGTAATAAAATAGATATTACACTTATGTCGTTAAGAATTGTATTGGATGTGTAGTACTGTAACGCACCAGACCCAAGGTTCTAGGGACTCGGATTTGGGGGCGTTACAGTAAACGTAATGGGTTAACAGTTTTATTCCTACACGTGTTTATGGATATTATTGTAGAAGAGTATTTTTTGCAAGATACTAATAGTGGAAGGATTTAATTAATTAATTTTAATTCTATTAATTCTAGAGTGCAATTATAACTATTTAGTGGAATTAGTTATAATTAATATAATTCTAATTGATTAAAGAGTTAATCAGAAATTAGTATTATATTGGAGCTAAAATTATAGA
This sequence comes from Aralia elata, assembly GCA_034770075.1. Taxonomy (NCBI): domain Eukaryota; kingdom Viridiplantae; phylum Streptophyta; class Magnoliopsida; order Apiales; family Araliaceae; genus Aralia; species Aralia elata. The sequence continues at coordinate 34,612,618 of CM068377.1, forward strand.
ATCCTACTTGATCCCCACTCTAGCCCTTATTAAGATATAACAAAATAGCAGGATAAAATATATCAGAAAAATTTTCAATTATCCTGATAAATATCAGGGAGTTGAGGACTTTATATATTCTATCACTTTGCAGTATTTTGAGCCCAATCTCAGAAAAGTACGATGATATCAAAATAAGGGTCATAGGGAGGAAGATCAGGAGGAAGAAAAATTCATCATCAAAATAAGCAAAAATTCTCCATTGTGCTACAACTGAGCACGAGGTATGTAATATAGATTTTTGATTATGTTAAATTATGAGAAAGATCTTGAGATAATAATTTTTAAAAGTAAAAATTATTAATTTATTTAGAAATCGTTTCCTACAATATTGGCCAAGCGAAACTCTATAATTTGTTTACTGTGGACTCAGATCATATGCCCATATTACTTGATGAGTAAAATACAAAAGTGACCACTGTACTCTTAGTATATTTAGATATTGTGCCCGTTTTTATTGATCAATGCAAAACAAACCCTCTATTATAGAAAAATTTGAATTTATGTTACAATTGAGCATTGACTATCCTACGTGACAATGATGACATGTAAAGTAAGCCAAACTAAGACTAAAAAATTCGCTTCCATCAAGATTTGAACTCGAAACCTCAACCTCATAGTTTTAAATACCTATCCAACTTAGCTACATGATGTAATTATAAATAAAACAACTTAAATTTTATTTATACAATCTTCTCGATTATAAATTGAGTATGAACAATTAACATTTTTATTGCAATTAAATAAGAAAAGGTTAATATTGGATATTTTAAGTATACATTTTCAACTTTATTTGGCCAAAAATAGCACTTTATTTCTATAATAATTAAGATGTTTTAATAAAGGTGCGTCAAATAGCATTCTCCGACTTGATGAGTAAAAAGTGTAAACTAAACTAGTAAATAAGTTAAAAATTACATTATAATAAACTGCAACTTAATATACAAAATTTTGAAGCACTTGAATTAAGACAAAGAATATGAGAAATTCTTTTTTTTTTCTATAGGCCTCTAGCTACATATCACCTTTTAGTCTTAAGAAATTCTTTGTGTCAATGGAAATACATATTATTAGTATAATTCCTAATCAATAAATAAATTAGATAAATATAGATTTGGTTGATGCGTCCCTTGTTTTAGTATGTTAAGAAAGATCAAAAAATCAAAATATACAGTTCATTATAGTATTCAATAAATCCAAATCCAATTAATTTTTTTAAAAAAATCTTATGATTATCAAAATAAACTTAAAACTCCCCCTATAAATCAATACCGGATAAAACTTATTTACCAACTTATTTTTCTTTTCTTTTTTTTGGTTTAAATGGAGAATCTTGTATAAATAAAATTTATGTTATCTCATTTACAATTACATCATGTAGCTTGGTTGGACACTTGGTTAAAGTTATGAGGTTGAGGTTTTGAGTTCTCAATGCCCAGCTGTCACATAAATGTTTGTTATCCAAATTTTTATATAGTAGAGGGTTTGTTTTGAATTGACCAACAAAAAGGGGCACAATATCCAAATATACTAAGAGTACAGTGATCACTTTTGTATTTTACTCATTACTTGATTGGATGGGGAGCAAGGGAAAGGTTCTACTATCTAGGAAGAGGATTTTTCGTTTTGCTAGCAGCTAGGCCAAGGAGAAGGGTTGTAGGGAAATTATAGCTAAAGTTTGGCTCATAATGAGAGGAACCAAGGCTCTAGTCCTATTGGGCTTACCAGGAGGCTCTTCCATAGCTAATTGGGCCAGTAAGAATGTCAAAAAGGCAGCAACAGAAATTAGAGCAAAAGAAAACAGACTGTAGGATCTACAGGGTTCGTCTAGCTTTGGTGATTATGTGGGGGAGGTGAGGAAGCTCATAGAGGAGATCCAAAAATTGGGGCAAGAGGATGAGGAGTATTGGGCACAACATGCTAGAGTCCAGTGGCTCCAATCGGGCGATTCAAACTCTAGATTTAGACTATTCTTATGGAGGGCTTGTAAAAATTTTATTCCGGTGAGAGCTAATCTTAACAGCCGTGGCCCGTGGGTTGGGTTTAGACCCTTCATGCCCGGTATGTGGCTTTCAAAAGGAGACAGTGTAACCTGTCCTGTAGCGGTGGCTTCGTGGATGTGACATGTATTCTTCCGAGTCCTTTGCGGATTGGTTTTTCTCTATACAGAAAAAACTTGATTCGGAACAGGTTTTTGTAATGGCCATGGTGGTTTGGAGTACTTGGAATAGCCGAAACAATATCTTACATGGGTAATAAGGCCTGCCATCTTGCAATGAGTATTGAGAAAGGTATGTGCTACTTTTTTGAATTTAGAGCAGCGCGCTCATTAGTTGAGAGTGTACAGTACAGCCTGGTGTGCGTGGAAATTCGGATGTTAGATGGAATTTACCTCATACTCATGTTGTTAAAATTAATTGTGAATACTTCTGTTTGGGGTGGGTGTAGATAGAGTTCAAGGTAATTTTGATGTTGATTGTGCCGAGGCGTTAGCAGTGAGGGACGCTCTTTGATTCTCGAATGATTTTCTCCTTCGCCAAAATGATTGTGGAGAGTGATAGTTGTAGAGTAATTGAGTGATGTCATTCTCTTAGCAGTGCATTTGACGAAGTTTCTTTCAATCATGTTGGGCAGGATGGAAACAAAATAGCTCATGCCCTTGTAGTGCTTGCTCAATCTTAGATTTTCATGTATCTTCATTTTGGATGGAAGATATTCATTTTAGTACACTTTCTTTTGTTGTACTAGATGGTTTTCAACAATAATAATTCAGTCGTGTTTTCAAAAAATAAAAAATAAAAAAAATTATAAACTATTTAAAAAGTAGTACTAATTCTAAGATTCATTATTTCATACTTATTATTTATGATTACACATCATATCAATTTTGATTTTAAAATTATCTTTATTTTGGCTTTTAAAAATCAATAATAATTTTATAATTTAAAACGGAGAAAAGAGTACAATAAGTGGCAATTGAAAATAAACATAAAAGCATATATAGCCGACTAGCATTGTTCTAAATCAAATTGAGTAGTTAAAAAAAATACAAAAAATGAGGTATTTTTACAATACCTATATTATGTTCTTAATATTCTTATAGAATACCAATATTGTATTCTGCATATTCTTCCTCTGCTACCGGGCCTTGAACACTTGATTCCTCTGCAAACGAAGCGTCGACTCCTAGACCATGTTTGTTTACAAGAATTATAATCCCGGAATTATAATCTATGAGATTATAATCTCAAGACTATTAATAGTAGGATTAAATAGTCATAGTTACATGTTTGTTTTTCATGGGATTATTCATAAGATAACTTAAAATAATCTCATGTTATGTTTGTTTTTTTCAGGATTAATTAAAAAATTGGATAAAAAAATATCGTTTGAACTATTATAACCTTACCAATAACAACATATTTTAAACTATAATTTAAACTTGTTTATTTTATTTATTAAATATTACTAATCAATGTAATTCAAATGTACTTCAAAATATATTAAATAATAGAATGAAATATACGTTTATAAACTTCAAAATATTATAATAGAATGTAACATATTATTAAATAATACCTGTTATTTAATAATCAATGTAATCAATGTAATATAATACGTGTTATTTATATAAATTTAATTTCAAACATAATAATCAATGTAATATATTTTATAATACTTGTAACAATGTATTAAAACAGTGTTATTTAATTTCATTCTATTAACTATGTGTAACAATGTATTAAAACAGTGTTATTTATTATTATTTTGTTTACTTCTATTAAAAAAAATATAAAACAAAAGGTTATGTACTAAAACAGTGTTATGTAATATAATATGTGTTATTTCATTTGCATGTATGCTAATAAAACAGGGTTATTTAATTTCATTCTATTATAAAACAGTGTTAATCAATGTTTGTAATCAATGTAATATATTATAACAGTTTTTATAAAAGGTTGAGGTTAATTTTGTCTAGAAATTTTTAATCCCAAATGGTGGAGATTATAATACCTGGTTGAACATGGTATTAAATAATCCCCATTAAGTCATTTTATAATTCCTGGACTAATAGTTCCAAGTCCAAATTTAAAAACAAACAAAACACTTGGATCAATAGTCCTATCCCAAGTGTAATCCTTGCAAACAAACATAACTTTAGTGTTAATTTATTTCTGTTTCAAATACATGTAGACAGCTTCCCAAAAATAAAATAAAATAAAAAAGACTTGAAGTCGACAACAATATTTCCTCCATCTAAAACTTCCAAAATGATGAATTAAAGACAAATTGAAGTACATGTACTTACAATTATAACTTATACTATTATTTTTTAAAAATTGAATATTTAGATTTTAGCAAGTAACATTAAAAATTCAAATACCTAATAAATTCATGCACAATATAAAACCTCAAACTTCAACTACTAAACCACAAAAATCACTATAAACTACTGAAAGCCAATTCAGAACCCAACTGAGAAACAAAAACCCGCCAAACTCTTATCAATACCATCGCACATATTCCTTTTTTTTCTCAGTTTACCTTCATTTCTCCTATTTTTTTCCCTGGACTAACATTACCCTATAGTCTTGGGCCCAGACTAATGTTAATATCCTGGCAGGGCTGCAGGGTAGTGTATCTATTTCTTAGGAAAAATAACTTATGTCAACAGTTGTACCGTGTTCACGTGCATGTTCACGTGCATCGGTATTTAATATCAACATAAATCATCTATATTTAATATTAACATAAATTTAAAAACATGTAACAGAATCATATATAGCAACTCTTTTTTGAATATGCATATTCATCACAATAAGTAAATAATAAGAAAATAATATTTTTTACACCCATGTATCACCATTTAATATCAACATAAACTTGCAATCATATATCATATATAAGAACATTCTTTTTATGCATTATGCATATTCATCACAATAAGCAAATAATAAGACAGTAAGATCAACTAGAAAACCCAATAACCAAATAAATAAAACACAGCATGCTAAGCCTTTGAAGCAAAAGCTATACTCTTGCCTCCATGTATGATCAGCCAATTAATAATAAATTCCGAATAGCCTATAAAAAACTTTAATCTTTATTAAAACTTATCCTAGTAAACCAACCCACCAACCAATTAAGTCTTCCAATACTAACACAACTGAAAAATAACACCCAACTTGAATCATTAAATTCAACAGAAACTCAAAGAAAAACTACACTGGCATTCAGAAACCGCCACGGAGACGAAGGACAAGATGAAGAGTGGACTCTTTCTGAATATTGTAGTCTGCCAAAGTCCTCCCATCTTCCAACTGCTTCCCAGCAAAGATCAACCTCTGCTGGTCTGGCGGGATCCCCTCCTTGTCCTGGATCTTAGCCTTCACATTGTCAATGGTGTCCGAGCTCTCCACCTCCAAAGTGATGGTTTTGCCAGTCAAAGTCTTGACAAATATCTGCATACCACCCCTTAACCTCAGCACCAAGTGAAGAGTTGACTCCTTCTGAATGTTGTAATCAGCTAAAGTCCTTCCATCCTCCAACTGCTTACCGGCAAATATCAGCCTCTGCTGGTCTGGAGGGATACCCTCCTTGTCTTGGATTTTCGCCTTCACATTGTCTATGGTATCCGAGCTCTCAACCTCCAAGGTGATCGTCTTCCCAGTGAGGGTTTTCACAAAAATTTGCATCCCACCACGGAGGCGAAGCACCAAGTGCAGGGTTGACTCCTTCTGGATGTTATAGTCAGCCAGGGTACGGCCGTCCTCAAGCTGTTTGCCAGCAAAGATGAGCCTTTGCTGGTCTGGGGGGATTCCTTCCTTATCCTGGATCTTGGCTTTCACATTGTCAATGGTGTCGGAGCTTTCAACCTCGAGGGTGATGGTCTTGCCAGTAAGAGTTTTAACAAATATTTGCATTCCACCACGAAGACGGAGCACCAAATGAAGGGTTGATTCCTTCTGGATGTTGTAATCAGCTAGGGTGCGGCCATCCTCGAGCTGCTTTCCTGCAAAGATCAGTCTTTGCTGGTCTGGGGGGATGCCTTCCTTATCCTGGATCTTGGCTTTGACATTGTCAATGGTGTCGGAGCTTTCGACTTCGAGGGTGATGGTCTTGCCAGTAAGGGTTTTAACAAATATTTGCATTCCACCACGAAGACGCAGCACCAAATGAAGGGTGGACTCCTTCTGGATGTTGTAATCAGCTAGGGTGCGACCATCCTCAAGCTGCTTGCCTGCAAAGATCAGCCTTTGCTGGTCTGGGGGGATGCCTTCCTTATCCTGGATCTTAGCTTTGACATTGTCAATGGTGTCGGAGCTTTCGACCTCAAGGGTAATGGTCTTGCCGGTGAGGGTTTTCACAAAGATCTGCATCTGTGATGGGAATAAAAGACGATTAGAATCAAATTAAATATTTAACAGTAAGGGTTTTCACAAAGATCTGCATCTGTGATGGGAATAAAAGACGATTAGAATCAAATTAAATATTTAACAGTAAGGGTTTTCACAAAGATCTGCATCTGTGATGCGAATAAAAGACGATTAGAATCAAATTAAATAGTTAACCAAAAGAAGTTTAATTATTAAATATTTAACCAAAAGAAGTTTAATTATTAAATATTTAACCAAAAGAAGTTTAATTATCCGGGTGCCAAAACAATTACAAACCAATTCAAGATTTTTAACCAAAAGAAATTTAATTATTTGGGTACCAAAACTAAAAGAATGTTCAAACAAAGAAAAATATCGGCAGCTGTAGTGGGAATAGAAGACAATTAGAATGCAGTTAAAGATTTTTAACCAAAAGAAGTTTAATAATTCAGGTGCCAAAACAATTTGAAACCAACTAAAGATTTTTAACGAAAAGAAATTTAATTAATCTGTACCAAATAACTAAAGAAACATTCAAACAAAGGAAAAATAGCCAATAAAAACCAAATCGACATAAATGAGAAGCTGAACAGCAAATGGAAACAAAGATATAAATTTTGTTTAAACAAATATTCCATTATGTTGATTTGAGGTTTTGGTCCACTTAAATTTGTAAAAACATCTAAAGAATGATCCAATTACTTCACCGAGAGAACAGCTTCAACTGATATACCTATCAACACCATCTCAGCAAAACAGTCACTTGAATATCCCCTTTTTAGTCCTTATGGATAAAGTATTTTTGCAATAAATTTTCCTGATTTTGTTAGATTTAACAGGTACTGTCACCAGAAAAATTTTAAAAAACCATAAATATGGCACAAAATTTGATCTTCAATTTTTAATTTTCCCCCTTTAATTTTCACTTTCCAAAAATTTAAATGAAAGATCAACCAAATTTACATATCAGAGAAGCTGTTTGGAAAAACAAACATTTATATTTTTGTTTAAACACATCCAATTATGTTGATTTGAGGTTTTTTTTTAAAAAAAAATTGTAAAAACATGTAAAGAATGATCCAATTACCAAGAGAACAGCTCCAAACTATATATATCATCAAAACTGTCACTTAGATTAACCCTGTTAGTCCTTATGGACAAAGTATTTGTGCAATAATTTTTCCTGATTTTGCTATATTTAACAGGTAATATCACCAGAAAAAGTCAAAAAACAATAAATATAGCATATGAATGATAACCCAGAACAAAATAAATCTATCGAATATTAATTCAGAAACACCAAATAAAAAAATAGCATAACCCGATCGCCTAATCGCATAATAGATAATAAGATAAATATACCATCAATCCAATAGACAAAAGGCTAGATACCTTGAATAAAGATCAACCAGCGATCGGTAAAATACGCAGATCTAAAACAATATAAATCAACCTAAGAGAATCTTAAAAGAAACAAACAATAACATATAATCTGACGTAGGACGCTTCGATTCACATATCAAAGAACAAAACTTTAATTCCTAAGAAATACTCTATAAATCAAAAGGAACAAATCATATTTACCTTAATCTGATTGAAAGAAAGCGAATCTAAAACAATATAAATCAACATAAGAGAATTTTAAACCAAACAAACAACAACAAATAATCTAACATCATTCGATTCACATATCAAAAAACAAAAGTTTAATTCCTAAGAAATAAAAATCAAAAACAACAAATCATACATACCTTAATCTGGTCGAAAGGAATCGAATTAGAAGATTGATGAGAAATTTAGGAGATCGAAATAAACGAAAGAGGATTTTATCTAACAAGAGATGAGAAGCTCTGGCTGGGAATGCCTCATTTTATACGCGCTATGACCCAATTCTAGACGTTTCTCTCGTTAGTTTACACCAATGAAAATAAGCCACGTGTATAGCACTAATTTACACGCCAAAGCCGCCTTATTTGTTCCTTTCTTTAGCGGCGTTGAAAAGTAATAATCCCAAACAATTTCTTCCCCCTAAAAAAATAAATAAATAAATTATAGTTTGTACCCAAATATTATAGGATTTGTAATATATTATGTTAAACAAAATATACCCCTTCAAGATTTAAATTGGTCAAAATACAATCTAAAATTCTTTTTAGTTTAATAAAATGCACCACAAAGTTTGTTAGATACTATTTTTTGACACTTAAAATACATATTATTAATAACCTATCTCTTGACAATATTCACTAATCACTATTCCACGACGACACTTGTCATTGACCAAAGTATAGACATTTGTGTAGGACCGAGCGAACAAAGACCCACAACTAGAGACTATCCTTGAGGACTAGGTCATCATCCCCCCCCCCCTCCTCATAACTTTCCTCTCTTTTTCTCAATTTTTTAATTATCACCCCGTTTTTGGACTTTATAATCAATTTATAATTTTTTTTCTTCCTCTTTCTCATTATAAAGTCATTGTGCAAGTTTAATTTAAAAAAATTTCTTTTACAATTTTCTATGTGGATTCTTTCACCTTTTTTTCTCATTTGATTTCACGATACAAATTTAGAGTGATACACAAATAGGCTACTTGGTCTAACTTGATTCAGATTTGTCATGCTTTGACCCTTGACCATGTTGTGTCAGGCCTAGGCTGAAAATAAAGGAGACCATGTCAGGGAGGATAAAAAGGGTGATCACAGTTTAGTTTGTGTAAGCCTACTTACCAGGCCTGGGTCGATCCGGGCTAGGCCGGACCTTTTCCTTTTTATTTTATTTTTATTTTTTGCATAATTTTTAATATTACATATTAAAAATATAAAAATAAAAGTTATAAACTAATAAAAATTATAATAATAAACTTGTGAAAGTAAAAATCTAAATTTCATTGATGTATTAACTAACTAAAACTAATATATTAATTACTATATCATTCAGTCATATAAATTTTCTTGCATATATACGAAAACTATCCATTCAACATGTTATCTTTATCTTAAACCTCCAAGTACACTCCAGAAAAAGTTGAGAGTGAACAATTTTAATCTGTTTAATTTTAGTTCTTTTGCAAAGTTTATGAAACCATGTTAAAGCTTCCTTCAGTTTTCATTCCCTTACAAAGTTTATCGATCCATAAAATTGGATTAGGCTAAGTTTTCAGTTTTTTTTTGGGGTGGGATGCAAGGGCACTTGGGCAACTAATCTTTTATTTTAATTTTTTTTTTGGACTAGGCTTGGGACAAGGCCGACACGACAGGCTCTTATTTTTTATTTTATTTTATTTATTTGGGTTGGGCTGGGGCCTGGTGACAAGGTTTGCAGGTCAGACCAGTCCCAAGCCTTTTCTAGACTAGACCAGACCAAACAAGGCTCAAGCCGGTCTTGGCCGAGCACAGGGCCTCTAGGCCATTTATGCATGTCTGCAACTTTATATAGGGCAGTTACGCTAGGAGAAAAAGAATTTGAAGTAAAAATATTATTTTTTAAGTCTTAATTTGGGGATGCATTATGCACAATAAAATGAACAATTAATAGGGAATTGATATTTTTACAAGGACATTTGATAGTTTTACAAGACTTTCCTCACATAAACAGTAAATATGACACACATTCATGTGTAAGGTCTTATGAAAATATCAAATTTTCTTTACAGAAATATCATATTTTCTTATTAAAAATAGCATTTCCCTATTAATAAACACATGTTGTAAATTTACAATAATCAATTAAATTTTACATATAAGAAAAAAATAAACTCATATAAATGTGATAATCAAATTTAAGAACGTGAGCCCTTAAATGTGAAAGAGGAGTGCGTACGACAAAAATATGGGCGTATTTTCAATGATCGGATGTTAATGACCCAATTGAATTAAATCACCTGAACAAATTAAATCAAAACAAAATAGTCAAAAATTTAACTAAGGATTAAGAATGTGTATCCAGGGTGCCACCCCAGAGTTTGCTTTTTGGGGCATATGCAAATCAAATGATACATTAGGGTTCTGTGACGCCCCCAAAATAGGTCCATACAACCCATTTTGAGTCGCCAATAACATTCCACAAAATACAAATATAAATATGAATTTTCCCATTTACAAATATTAAGTGTCGTGCAAAATACGACAACACAATACAAATACATCTTAAATTCTCAATACACTTATTGTCACACTAATAGTAAGGTATTGAGACACTTCTATTATCTCGAACCATCACTCCATTCCCCGGCTAGTCCCCGCTACACTCTCTTTTCCTGAGGAGAACAATGGAACAAAAAGGAAAAGGGTGAGCACAAATAGCCCAGTAAGAAATATCATGACTAAGATAATGAAGAATAAAAATTATCTTTAGTCTTCAATAATAATAAATCAGAGATTTAAAGATATTATAATTGTTCAACACAACAACTGCAGCGGAACGAACAATCCATTAGAAGAGTCAAGTAGATTATAATATCTACCATCGTCTATAAGTTAAAGGATCACCACCAATATTTTATCCCTGTAACACTAATCAACAATCCCTGTTTATGAACATCCAAATCAACAGTTTATATTCAACAGCCTCTCTTTGCACTATGTGCCAAAGATATTTATTTGTAACATCACCGGTCATGATCATGCCAAACGCCAGTTCATCTTTACACTACGGGCCAAAGAGAACTTTCATCATACGCCTTTGTTTGTAACACCAAAAGTCATGATTATACCAATACACAGTTTGGTCAAAATCATGTCACGCCAGTTCATCTTTGCACTACGGGCCAAAGAGAACTATCATCACAATTTAAGTATGAGGATGAGGATGATGACAATGATACAGTGAGATTAAGGATAATAAAAGCTTTATAATTTAATCAATATCAAAGATTGACCAAATTGCCAACACGATGACCAAATTGTGGAGTCAAATTCAAGAATGATATTCAAGAAATTATTTCATGCTTCAACTATGACGTATAAAATGAAATAGAAAGATTCAAGTGAAAAGATATTAGATGAAGCACAAACTATTAAGGATATTCTACTAATTTTTAGGAATTCTCTCCATTTAAAAAAAATAAGGTTTTGGAAACAAACAAAGATTTCTTATCATAAATGGAGAAATATGAAAGAAAAAGATGTCCCTTAAAGAGTACAAAAGAAATGATACGTTATACGAGTATAACAGAATATATGAAACTGCAAATGGATTTTCACCCGTCATGCGATAATCCGCGTAGACAGATTATTTCCACAACAGGTTAATAAGTAATTAATACAAAGGGTTATTCATCAGGTACGACACTCATACATACAGGTTATTCCCACAGAGTAATAAGGAATAAATAGAAAAGGGTATTCACCAGGTACGACACTCGTACATACAGGTTATTCCCACAGAGTAATAAAGAATAAATACAGAAGGGTATTCACCAGGTACGACACTCGTACATACAGGTTATTCCCACAGAATAATAAGGAATGAATACAAAAGGATATTCACCAGGCATGCGTCATACCGCACGGACAAGTTATCCCCACAAATTAATATAGAATGAATAACAACCTTTATGAGTATAATATCACTTACGAACAAGGAAGCAAATGATATTACATAAGAGTATGAAAGAAATGATATCCCCTACCTTCGTTAACAAGTGATTGGATGTTGCTTTCTATGAAGCTTACTAACTTGGACAATACTAGTATTCTCACAAATACTCACAATAGCCTAGCACACTTAGAGAACTCTAGAAATTTAGAGAGAGAGAGAGAGAGTATATGCAAGGAAGGTGTGAAGATTTCTTAAGATAACCCCTCCTATTTATAGGAAAACCAAGTTTCATTAATTGCACAAAAAGGGCTCGACTTATTACACTTTAGTACCTCCATCTTTGCCTCTATTTTTTAATATAATCCCTCAAGTATTATCAATCTTGTATAACATCCCCTAATAGTTCCCACATGTGAACCAATAGTTCCATCATGTGAACCAATAGTTCACATCATGTGAATTTCAAATTTTCAATTAGGTACCCCTAAGTTACTCCACTTTTAATCCGTCAATAATGCTAAAATATCATAACAAATAATATGAGTTACAGTGCCATGATAAATAATAAAAAGTATCATGCATATGCTATTGTAATTATTGAATCAAAATACTGTGCAATTGCTACTTTATCAATTATTGAATCAATAATTTAAAATACTGTGCAATACCGTGTGCCTGTGAAATACCGCGTACTACTATGGAATAACGTGTTTTACTGTTCTTTTTATTACCGGGTATTTCAACAGTTGCCGGTGATAATGCTGTTGACAACATACTGTCGTTTTCAGTATCCGACAATGGGGCCCACTATCGTTGATAATATTACCATTGTGGGGCCCACTAATATTTTGATATTTCGGCGCCGTCGTACGGTGTCAAATATAATATTCTCCGACAAAAAGAATATTCTCCGACATACACTGTTTATCAGATAATTCGCATATAACACCCTTAACTATCATTTATACAATTAAGCACCTTACTATAAAAAAATTTATCATAAAGAAAATAATAAACTTTTATTTCATAAAGTCGAGATCTTACAATCTCCCCTCCTTATGAAATTTCGTCCTCGAAATTGACGTACGCACCTAGCATTTCGAAGAGGTGAGGATACCTTGCTCTCATTTCAGATTCTAACTCCCAGGTCATTTCCTCAACATCATGGTTTCTCCATAAACTTTAACTTGAGGTATAATCTTTGATTGTAGAATTTGTTCCTTTTTATCCAAGACCTTGACAGGTATCTCTTCGTACGTCAAATCCTCTGCTATCTCGTCTGGTTCTAACTCAATAATGTGGTTTGGATCTTTCACATATTTACGTAGCATGGATATGTGAAAAACATTATGAATGCGAGACATGCTTGGCGGTAAGGCGAGTCTGTAGGCCACAGCTCCTACTCGGTCGAAGATTTCAAATGGACCGATAAATCGAGGGTTAAGCTTTCCTCTCTTTCCGAATCGCGTAACACCTTTCCACGGGGCAACACGTAAAAATACATGATCTCCGACACTGAATTCCTCGTCTCTTCGATGAAGATCGGCATAACTCTTTTGTCGATCTTGAGCTGTTTGTATACGTTGTCGGATCATTTGGATCTTTTCCGTAGTCATACGTATCAAATCGGGTCCCAATAATTTTGCCTCACCTACTTCATCCCAACATGCTGGAGATCGACACCTTCGTCCATACAGCGCCTCGAAGGGAGCCATGTCTATACTTGCTTGATAACTGTTATTGTAAAAGAATTCCACCAATGACAAGTATTTGTCCCAACTTCCTTTGAAGTCTAGCACGCAGAGTCTTAATAGATCTTCAAGGGTTTGAATAGTCCTTTCCGATTGCCCATCTGTTTGGGGATGGTATGCAGAACTGAATCGTAATTCAGTGCCCATAGCTTTTTGCAAGCTTACCCAAAATCGTGAAGTGAACCTAGGATCTCAATCAGAAACGATGGATACTGGCATGCCATGCAATCTGATAATCTCGCTTATATACATACTAGCAAGACGTTTAAGTGAATAGTTTTCTCGTATAGGCAAGAACTGAGCAGACTTGGTCAATCTATCTATAATGACCCAAATTGCGTCTAAGCCTTGAGAAACCTTGGGAAGACCTGTCACGAAATCCATGTTGATGTGTTCCCACTTCCATTCTGGAATCTCAAGTGGTTGCAATGGACCCCTTGGTACTTGATTCTCTGCCTTGACACGTTGACAAGTTAAACATCTTGCAATAAACTCTGCAATCTCTCTCTTCATATTGTTCCACCAAAATGTATGTCGAAGATCACGATACATTTTGGTACTTCTAAGGTGGATTGCAAACGGTGTGTTGTGTGCCTCCATTATGATTTTGTATTTCAATTCAGGGTCGTTAGGAACACACAGTCTAGAGTTGACTCGAAGTATTCCGTCTTCGTCGACTCTTGCTTCTGGAATAGCACTTTCTTGTACCTTTTTCTTCATATTCACCAACTCCGGGTCTGTAACTTGAGCAGCTTTAATTTTGTTGATTAAAGCCGGTTCTACCTGTATATGTGCGATCTTCACATGGGTTTCTGGAGCCTTTAACTCTATCTCCATCCTTTGTAAATCATCCAAGATGAGCCTTTGCGATGTCAGTAATGCACTCGTGCTTGCATATGATCTTCTACTCAATGCGTCAGCTACTACGTTCGCCTTTCCAGGATGGTATTGGATGGTATGGTCGTAATCTTTTAACAGCTCGAGCCAACGCCGTTGTCGCATGTTGAGTTCCTTCTAGGTGAAGAAATATTTGAGACTTTTGTGGTCTGTATAGATCTCCACTTTCTCTCCATACAAGTAATGTCTCCAAATCTTCAACGCGAAAACGACTGCTGCCAACTCTAGATCATGAGTAGGATAATTCCTCTCATATTCCTTGAGTTGCCGAGACGCATAGGCTATAACCTTCCCATGTTGCATGAGAACACAACCTAGTCCTTTGCCTGAAGCGTCGCTGTAGATGACAAATCCTTCCGATCCTGATGGTATTGCCAATACAGGTGCTGAAATGAGCCTTCTTTTGAGTTCTTGAAAACTCTTCTCGCATTCTTAGCTCCATTTGAATGTTGTGCTTTTCCAAGTCAGTTGAGTTAATGGAATGACTATTCGAGAAAATCCTTCTACGAATCTCCGATAATAACCAGCTAGACCCAGAAAGCTTCGTACTTCGGTTGCTGACTTAGGTTGTTCCCAATTTGATACTGCTTCAATCTTCGTTGGATCCACCGAGATTCCTTGTTTAGAAACCAAGTGACCAAGGAATGCAACTTCCTCAAGCCAGAATTCACATTTCTTCAACTTAGCATATAACTTGTTCTCACGAAGCTTTTGAAGTATCAGCCTCAAGTGTTGCTCATGATCTTCACGACTTTTAGAATATATGAGAATGTCATCAATGAAGACAACCACGAAATGATCCAAATAGTCCTTGAATATCCGGTTCATCATATCAATGAAATCAGCATGAGCATTAGTCAATCCAAAAGACATGACTAGGAATTCATAATGCCCGTATCGAGTTCTGAAGGCAGTCTTTGGAATGTCATCAGCTTTAACTTTTAACTGATGATAACCAGAACGGAGGTCGATCTTTGAAAAGAACTGAGCACCTTGTAACTGGTCGAACAGGTCATCAATGCGAGGTAACGGGTACCTATTTTTGATGGTGACATGGTTTAACTCCCGATAGTCAATGCAAAGTCTCATACTCCCGTCCTTCTTCTTTATGAATAAAACAGGAGCACCCCAAGGCGATGTACTCGGACGTATGAAACCGCTGTCTAACAACTCCTGTAGTTGGACTTTTAACTCTTGAAGTTCAATAGGAGCCATTCGATATGGAGTTTTGGAAATAGGTTTCGTACCGGGTTCAAGGTCGATACAAAATTCAATTTCACGGTCTGGGGGTAGGCCAGGAAGTTCTTCGGGAAATACGTCAGGGAACTCATTAACCACAGAAATATTTTTCAAATCTGACGTACTTTTATTTAAATCCGTTACATGGGCTAAGAAGGCTTGACATCCGTTTTTCAATAAACGAATGGCTTTGTGACTAGAAATGATGGTTATTGATTTCAATGGTTTGGTTGTTTGAATTCGCATAATAGGTTGATTATGAATATGAAAACTAATGACCTTACGAAAGCAATCAATTTTAGCATGATGAGCAGTTAACCAATCAATTCCCAAAATCACATCAAATTTATGCATGTTCAAGGAGATAAGATCAATAGGTAATGTGAGGGTGCCGATTTGAACAAAGCAAGATTTATAAACTGTAGATGTAACGAATGTTTGTGCTAATGGTGTTTCGACAAATAAGTCAAAATCTAATTTTTAAGGAGTCAAATTCAGGCGTTGAGCACATGTTGGTGAAATAAACGAGTGGGTAGAACCAGTATCTAATAAGGCATATACTTCACAAGAGTTAATAAGTAGTTTACCCGTAATAACCTTGTTCGAATTCTGCGCTTTTTGTGACGTCACGACAAAAGCTCTCCCTTGAACCACAGACTTTGATTTGTCCGTGACCGCCTTCGGTGTCATCATTGCAGCTGGACTTGACTTCGCTGCATGACAAAAGCGAGCTATATGGCCTTCCTTTCCACAATTATAACATACTTGGGATGGCGATTGTGTACAATTTGGACTGATGTGTCCTTCCTTCCCACACCTGAAACATCTAACAGGTGGTCGTTCTCCTTCCTTCGAAACTGGTACTGGTGCTGGTGCTGACGTTGGTGCCTTTCCATGGTTGTTGAATCTCCTCTTCTTGGAATTGTTGCCACTTGACTCACTCCTTCTGTTATCGGGGCCAGGATTACCATCGAAGTGGTTACCATTTCCGGTGTTGTGATTCCCTCCTCGTTGATTATCATTATTTCGATAATTGCTGCCACCATTACGATTATTACCGTGATTTTGCTCTCGTGGTTGGGTGTTGCTCCCTGGTTGTAGTAGTCCTCTTTCCTGCTCCACTACTTGAGCCCTATCCACAGCATCTGCGTATATACAAATTTTATGAGAAACGAGATATTGGCGAATCTCTGGTTTCAAACCTCGTAGGAACATTCGTGTCATCCGTTTCTCAGTGTCCACCAAATGGGATGCAAAACGTGACAGCTCGACGAACTTGGCTTCGTACTGTGACACCGTCATGTTGTTCTGTTCCAGTTTGATGAATTCTACCTCCTTCATATGACGAATACTTTCCGGGAAATACTTCTCGTTAAATAATTCCTGGAACTCGACCCAAGACATCTCGAGTGCCGAATGATGGGTACGTTTCACAGATTCCCACCAATGATCCGCTTCTCCTCGTAACATAAAGGTGGCAAAAGGAACCTTTTGGTCGTCCATGCAACGCAGTACATCAAATATCTTTGTTAATTGTTTAAGCCATGCCTCTGCCTTGAGTGGATCTGGCTTGTCGAAAAATTCAGGTGGTCCCAATTCTTTGAACTGCTTGGCAGTGACCATCCGTACATTATCAGCGTTTCTGCCAGTATTGTAGACAGGAGCTCTTCTCGCCTGGTTCTGCAGGTATTGCATGAAGTTCCTAAAAAGTTCATCATTCATCCGGTTGTTAGCATCATGATTAACATCATGATGTTCTGAGTTTGCACCCGAATTATTTGTAGCTTCCTGGTTTTCAGCCACAATGGTCTCATAGTGAATCTCTTGGTTTTCAGATGCCATTCTGAAATGTGATCACAAAACAAATATTAGTTAAAGAAATAGACATGCAACATCTTGTCCCTATAACCAAACCAATTACTTAAATAACCAAAAATAGCTTAGGTAGGACACACTAGCGAAAGATTTTACTCGTCTCTCCCCTCCTAGTTCTAATCCCAGATCTCTACCAGAGATCATATCCCTAAGCTCTGATACCAACTGTGACGCCCCCAAAATAGGTCCATACAACCCATTTTGAGTCGCCAATAACATTCCACAAAATACAAATACAAATATGAATTTTCCCATTTACAAATATTAAGTGTCGTGCAAAATACGACAACACAATATAAATACATCTTAAATTCTCAATACACTTATTATCACACTAATAGTAAGGTATTGACACACTTCTATTATCTCGGACCATCACTCCATTCCCCGGTTAGTCCCCGCTACACTCTCTTTTTCTGAGGAGAACAATGGAACAAAAAGGAAAAGGGTGAGCACAAATAGCCCAGTAAGAAATATCATGACTAAGATAATGAAAAATAAAAATTATCTTTAGTCTTCAACAATAATAAATCAGAGATTTAAAGATATTATAATTGTTCAACACAACAACTGCAGCGGAACGAACAATCCATTAGAAGAGTCAAGTAGATTATAATATCTACCATCGTCTATAAGTTAAAGGATCACCACCAATATTTTATCCCTGTAACACCAATCAACAATCCCTGTTTATGAACATCCAAATCAACAGTTTATATTCAACAGCCTCTCTTTGCACTATGTGCCAAAGATATTTATTTGTAACATCACCGGTCATGATCATGCCAAACGCCAGTTCATCTTTACACTACGGGCCAAAGAGAACTTTCATCATACGCCTTTGTTTGTAACACCAAAAGTCATGATTATACCAATATACAGTTTGGTCAAAATCATGTCACGCCAGTTCATCTTTGCACTACGGGCCAAAGAGAACTATCACCACAATTTAAGTATGAGGATGAGGATGATGACAATGATATAGTGAGATTAAGGATAAGAAAAGCTTTATAATTTAATCAATATCAAAGATTGACCAAATTGCCAACACGATGACCAAATTGTGGAGTCAAATTCAAGAATGATATTCAAGAAATTATTTCATGCTTCAACTATGACGTATAAAATGAAATAGAAAGATTCAAGTGAAAAGATATTAGATGAAGCACAAACTATTAAGGATATTCTACTAATTTTTAGGGATTCTCTCCATTTAAAAAAAATAAGGTTTTGGAAACAAACAAAGATTTCTTATCATAAATGGAGAAATATGAAAGAAAAAGATGTCCCTTAAAAAGTACAAAAGAAATGATACGTTATACGAGTATAACAGAATATATGAAACTGCAAATGGATTTTCACCCGTCATGCGATAATCCGCGTAGACAGATTATTTCCACAACAGGTTAATAAGTAATTAATACAAAGGGTTATTCACCAGGTACGACACTCGTACATACAGGTTATTCCCACAGAGTAATAAGGAATAAATAGAAAAGGGTATTCACCAGGTACGACACTCGTACATACAGGTTATTCCCACAAAGTAATAAAGAATGAATACAGAAGGGTATTCACCAGGTACGACACTCGTACATACAGGTTATTCCCACAGAATAATAAGGAATGAATACAAAAGGATATTCACCAGGCATGCGTCATACCGCACGGACAGGTTATCCCCACAAATTAATATAGAATGAATAACAACCTTTATGAGTATAATATCACTTACGAACAAGGAAGCAAATGATATTACATAAGAGTATGAAAGAAATGATATCCCCTACCTTCGTTAACAAGTGATTGGATGTTGCTTTCTATGAAGCTTACTAACTTGGACAATACTAGTATTCTCACAAATACTCACAATAGCCTAGCACACTTAGAGAACTCCAGAAATTTAGAGAGAGAGAGTATATGCAAGGAAGGTGTGAAGATTTCTTAAGATAACCCCTCCTATTTATAGGAAAACCAAGTTTCATTAATTGCACAAAAAGGGCTCGACTTATTACACTTTAGTACCTCCATCTTTGCCTCTATTTTTTAATATAATCCCTCAAGTATTATCAATCTTGCATAACATCCCCTAATAGTTCCCACATGTGAACTAATAGTTCCATCATGTGAACCAATAGTTCACATCATGTGAATTTCAAATTTTCAATTAGGTACCCCTAAGTTACTCCACTTTTAATCCGTCAATAATGCTAAAATATCATAACAAATAATATGAGTTACAGTGCCATGATAAATAATAAAAAGTATCATGCAGATGCTATTGTAATTATTGAATCAAAATACTGTGCAATTGCTACTTTATCAATTATTGAATCAATAATTTAAAATACTGTGCAATACCGTGTGCCTGTGAAATACCGCGTACTACTGTGGAATAACGCGTTTTACTGTTCTTTTTATTACCGGGTATTTCAACAGTTGCCGGTGATAATATTGTTGACAACATACTGTCGTTTTCAGTATCCGACAATAGGGCCCACTATCGTTGATAATATTACCATTGTGGGGCCCACTAATATTTTGATATTTCGGCGCCGTCGTACGGTGTCAAATAGAATATTCTCCGATAAAAAGAATATTCCCCGACATACACTGTTTATCAGATAATTCGCATATAACACCCTTAACTATCATTTATACAATTAAGCACCTTACTATAAAAAAATTTATCATAAAGAAAATAATAAACTTTTATTTAATAAAGTCGGGATCTTACAGGTTCGACATCCTAAGATTTGGCTTGCTATGGTCTAGCCACCCTAAGGTTCACACCTCCAATCGATCAACTAAACGGTGATGGTTTCTTGTCCTGCATTTAATCAACGAAGGAATTTTGAGCGTAACAAGGAGAAGATCGACGTAAAATGACTAAGATAGATGGCCACTCAAGGTTCACCACCCTATGGTTAGGCCACCTATGGGGTTCATGTTAGTGCAAAAAATATAATTAATGTGGAAGCATGACATAAATCGTATTTAAAAATTTTCTACAATCCTAAGAATCACATTTATGTGATATTATTAATTGACGAAGTTTTAAAATCATAATGTATGAAGACAAATACTTTTAGTTTGGTCTTCAAGGTCCAATTCTGCGTTCCTTCGTTCTCCTTCAATTCTACGGATCAAACGCAACCTACTTAGTGTGTGTAGCACTTCAAAGGTGATCTACCAAGAGAATATAGATGAAGAAGAAGTAATTTATGGTTATGGAAAACCCTAGGGTGGGTAGTCCTTTTTTTCTTTCTATCTCTCCTAAACTATTTAGGCTTAAGAATGAATAATAATAGTAAACCCTAATCCATAATAAGACATCTCCTTATATAGATAACTCCTCCTTCTTAAACTCTTTAGGATTTAGGATTTTAATCTAATTTCTAAACTATTTAGGAACTAGAGTATTTATAAAATAATAATAATAACAATAAGAATACTTCTTATTAATTTATAATTAGTATTTCTTAAATACTTTATTATAAATATTAAGCTATTTAATTTATTCCACTATAGTACAAATTAAATATACTCAATTTATTATTATTTGAGATAATTACTTCTAAATCAATATATCTCTTTTATGGTGTGACTCTTTAGGTTCAATATTATGTTGGTAATAAAATAAATAAAATTAGAACTATTCTAATTTTATTTAAACGAATTAAACTCTTTTAATTCTAATATATAATTAATAAAATTAATTATATTTATTCTACATCATGAATAACACCTCTCAGTATATCATGACTATCCGAATAATATGAAATCAACATTTAACCACAAAAAACATTTTTAGTAAATAGTTACCGTACAATTAAATTCTTCTACCACACAATGTCCCAATCAAATATAAAATCTTAGTTATTTGATTATATGCATTTCAATTCTCAAAAGCACAACTGTAGTTAATGTTAATTAGAAACTCATTTCTAATTTCTATTCAACCTTAGCCAAGGATTTCTGAGTTGTCACTGATCAAATCGCATATGAGATTTTCTCCCTTTACTAGAAGTGGTAGATCCTTTGTTAATCATTTAACCTACCTCCATGTACACTTTGTTACACCCAAACATACCATTTTATATACCTAAAGAGTCTTAAGGAATATGACAAAGTATAACTCGAAATACACAAGGTACTATGATGATCTCAAGTTCAAGGGTCACTTATACTACTATCACTATAAGAACTTCTATTGATGGGTACGTAAAACTCCATTAGGTATTCCTTTAAGCAAGTCACGTTCAGTGAACTTATTCTCTAAAAAGCACCTACATACTTGCTTTAGTGTCTCCACACAAATGATTATGAGATCAATTACTCTCTTCAAAAGAGCAAACATAATATGTACTAATCTGTCCGAATTCACTAACCCCATATTAGTAATCATATGATTAAGAACGTTCAAGTTTTGAGCTATCTAAATTTTATCTCATTAACATGATCTCATCAAGATTCTAAAAATATTGCTCTAAACTACAGATTTATCACAATATTTAATTATAACAATTAAACATGGATATATAAATGTCATTAAATAAATTAATTCTTTTATTAGTAGATAAATAAAATTACAACGTAAATGCTCTATCACATCAAATGTGATTGGTTTGAGGACATATTACTTTTAGTTCATCACCCTAGGAGTTCTCTCATGACCTATGAACATGATCTTCGACCGCGATAATGAACTGAGATGTTTGAGAAGCTAAGAGGATGATTTAGAGATCGAGAAAGGATCAACTATAATAAGACGTCCTAAGTCTACATTTACTTGGGACCTTCACATCCTAAAAAAACCTTTCAAGATTCATGCAACCTCATTGAAAAGAATAAAGAAAGGAGAAAATGCACAAACCGAATACAAGGAAGTACAAATGATCAACCAAAAGATGGTCATAGGGTTTGGCCCCTAAAGTTCGGCCAGGGCACCCGAGGGCTCTCCTAAGAAGCCTACTATGTCTTTCTTCTTACAGCTCATTCGAAGGTGCATTAATACATTAATGAGACGTCCATGACCGACATAGCACTGATAATAAAAACTAAAGAGACCTCTCTAAGTCCCATGATAAAAGACTTAAAGAGACTTTTTTACCAAAAATTGGTTTAGGGAATTAGATTGACGAATAGAGAAATAGTAGAATTCAAGCATCACAATGGGTATCAGATAAGAAAGGGTCAGTAAGCAACTTGAAGTCACATTATAGGCACACAACCAAGACACATGCCAATCACATGACTACTTAATAAGAGACATCCCATCTTCTATAAATACCACTCGCAATTACCCCATCGTAAGGAACATGTGAGAGAAAGAAATTGATTCTAATATGTATTTGCCTAAAATATTAATCTACTAATTGTTTTGAGGCATATTAGAGAATAGCTTCAAGTATTTGTTAGAGTAAATTAACTTTATTTGTTGGAGTTATTAGGTATCTTTAATTTGTGACAAAGTTTCACATAAGTTAAAATCAAAAAATTATTGTTGGATCTCCATCTTTTAGAATTATTTTGATGATAACAATAATTAGTAAATAGGTTAAGTAAAATAGTAAAAACTAGAATCTTTTCCATAGGATTTATATTTATAATTATATTTATAATTGATTTTACTTATCTTATTTACTTTGACCAATTTTTTTTATTTATAATTGATTTTACTTATCTTATTTACTTTGACCAAGTTTTTTTTTCAAATCATTAAATTAATATTTTATTGACCTTGATAATCTAATATCATGTGTTTAAAAGATTAGTTCATATAATAATATTTCATAGGGTAAGGAAACTCTTATTCTTCTTAGAATGATTTTCTACACATTAAAACTCTAAAATACTATATTATAGGGCAAAGGTGCAAAGATGCCCATGTGGTTTTCCCCGAAATCCCACTTAGACCATGAACTATTTTTTTCTTCTAAAAGTGCCCTTAACGTAACAAATTTTAGGTCAACTCTGCCCCTCTCGTTGACGGACATGCCACCTAGACTAACGTGACTAACACGTGGACATATTTTGTTGACGAGGCTGACACCTGGACTCAAGCCCAACAACCACATGGCTTTTTAAAAGGGCAAAAACGTAATAACATACTCCCTCCGTCCTAAATTAATTGCTCAATTTTGACTTTTTAAAGTCAAATTAACCATTTTTAAAACTAATCTTTTTACTTGTACTATTTTTGCTAAAATATAGGTGAAGCGATTATAACCAAAAGAAAGTATATATACAATTTATTACTAACTCCAATTTTTATAATTTTAGAAATATATTTATATATGCTTAATTATTAATTCTAAAAATAGTCAATTTGACTTAAAAAAGTTAAAAATGAGCAATTAATTTAGGACGAAGTGATATTTTATAATTTAAATCAACAAAAAAAATCTACAATTTCATCCTCCATAGATCCGAACAAAGATCGAAACATGAACTAAGAAAATCAGTAAGCAAAACATGAACCCAGATCAGGATAAAACATGGATCAACCAGAGCAAGCCATAAGACCAGAACCCAGAATCCAAAACCACCAGAACCATATAACCCATTTCCATGTTAGAGCGCTTTGATCGAACCCAGATTCTGGCGACTAAATCAGATAAAATTGGTTAATGGACGTGATAATCAATAAGCATACATAACCAGATCTGGAACAAATCCCACATCCAAAACAGCACCAGGGCGAACATCCAAACCCCCAATTTGAAAGCCCAAAACGAAACCCCCACTTCAGATCATAACTTCCAAATCAGCACTCACGCACACCCCTACTAATCTCGCAAGAAAACCCTTCAATCTATAAAACCCTCAGACTTGGCAAAAGTTGGATTCGACAACCCATTAAACCCCATTCTACAGAAAATCAACAGCCCTTAAGTTGCCTTCTGTCGATATTTCTCTCTCTGATGTTGATCAAATTTGAGGGTGCACATATCATATATATATATATATATATAGAGAGAGAGAGAGAGAAAATTGATGCTTCTTAGATATATATATATATATAGAGAGAGAGAGAGAAAATTGATGCTTCTTAGATAGACATGGATAGATAGATATACCGAGTTTAACTGGGTGACTTCCTGTGATGATATTTTTCTATTCTATCAGAGCAAACCCAATCGGACATGGTGAAACTTTAGAGGGAGAAAATGAATCTGAGAAAAATGGGTTTAGAGAGAGAAAATGGATCTGAATTTTTTGGGTAACAAAAATTTGTCCAGTGTCAGCCTAGTCAGCAAAATATGTCCACGTGTCAGTCACGTTAGTGTAGGTGGCATGTCCGTCAATGGGAGGGGCAGAGTTGACCTAAAATTTGTAACGTTAATGGCACTTTTGGAAGATAAAAAATAATTCATGGTCTAAGTGAGATTTCAGAAAAAACCACAGGGGTATTTTTGTACCTTTACTCCTATATTATATATTAAAACTATTTTGTCAAAATAGAAGATAAAGGCAAAAAGGGATTTGTAAACTTAGAAGAAATAAAAGGCCAAAACCTTTTACTTCTCCCACATGATCGGGCATAAGCATTCAAAATTGTGCAAATTATTTCTCCCACATGGCTACTTAAAACCTTCTAGAAACAACATGTGCTAAACTAAGTTTCAAATTCAAAATATAAGTTAGCATGCAAAAAGCGAAAGGCTAAAGCCTCTTTGCTTCATATGACCGAAAATTGCTTCTAGAAAGGGAGCATGTGCATGAAAATTTTGAAAAAAAAACTTAAGTAGACAAATTAAAAGACATTTTTCATTAAAGGCTAATTTTTTCAAAATTTAAATTTAAATTGCTCATCTTTTAATTCATTTTAGCCTTTGATTTTGAAAACAATCAATCATAACCTTTGATTTTACAAAACAACTTCCAAATGACTTTTACGTCCTAAACTTGTAAAAACTATAAATAGGAGGATTTTTTAAACATTTCAACTTACCTATTTACAAAGAAAGAAAAGCAAAATACTCCTTGCCTACATTATTTCTCTAAGCTTTCAAGAATCTCTCTCTCTCTCTCTTATGTTCAAAGTTTTAATCTTTTGTCGAAGAGAAAATTGGTCATAGTATTTGAGATAAATTCTTAATTGATTTATTTGAACAATTTATATACAAATATAAATTGTCATAACATTTATATATATATATATATATATATATATATATATATATATATTATAAAAGGTTTGTACTTAGACACCGAGACTATAGCGAAGATATTTTTCTTAAATGAAAAAATTAGCTGAACAAGGACTTAAAGTCTAAGTGACTTTTATTGATATAGTTTATTTATATAAATATCGTAAAGTAAGTTCGTACTTAGGTACTGAGACTATAGCGAAAATATTCTTTTTAAGTGATGGAATTAGCAAAAAAGGACTCAAAGCCTAAGTGATCTATCAAAATTTTATATAAATATTAGATAGTAATAACTATAAATTTGGCTCGTACTTAGACACTGAGGAATATAGCAGATCTACTTACACAGAAGCATATCACTCACTATAAAAAGTTACTTAAACTTTTATATCTGAACTTTAATTTATATCTTCTTAACATAGAAGTACATTCTTTATTTATAAAAGAAAAACAAACCTTTACAAATATGCACTGAATTTTATATACATATATATATATATATATGCATGCTTATGTAAGAAGCATATTTCAAAAACAAACTTTTATTAAAACGAGTTTTGAGTGAGTTAGCTTGTTTTATATATTTGTGAGAAAAAGAGAGTGATCCTTTGTCCAAGATCAAAGTCATAGAGAGGTCAACGAGTAGTTGGGTCTCTAGTGAACTTGTGAGGTGAGTGACAAACTTTTTGTTTCAAGAACAGATTGTAAAATAGAACTAGACTCAGGAAGCAGGTACATCTACGTTTGAGAAAGAAGCGGGGGAGCTACTGTCCAAGACAAGTAGTTGTAGGAATAGTTGGAATCTGTATAACTTTATTAGGCTTCTCCGCCTGTAAAATGAGTGTTTATTACGGATAGTATTCGGATCTCAAGTCCTGGAGAGGAGCTTGAGAATGGACATAGCAATATACGCTTGATATATATTGTGAACCGGATAAATCTTTGTGCATTGTGTGATTGAATTTCTACTATCTTGCATATTAATTTATGACACTGCAAATTAATTAATTAAAAATTCAAAAAGGCCTAAGATATTTTTTTTACAAAAAAACAATAATAATTTATTCAACCCCCTTCTAGATTATTATTGACCTTTCAATTATGATCAAAACTGAATCTCTTTTTATAATATATCAATATTCTTAACACACTATATGTATGTGTGTGTTATTAAAAAAAAATTTGAGAGAACGGGTGAAAAAGTATTGGAGAGAAAATAGGAATTTATTAAGGAGAGAGAGCAAGAAAAGAAGTTTTTGAGTTTCAAAAATATTTACTCCTATTTTAAAAGGGTAAATTTGAAAACTGAACAGGCTTCACAAAATTGTAGCAACAAATTAACCGCTATTCTTTTACTCCAACTATATTAATACTAGTCATCCACACACATGCTATTGCATGTGACAAAAATAGTTCAAATTATACTTTTTTGTTATTTTTAAAAATAATTATATATTACTATAATAATTATGTTGTGAGTTTTATTTAAGGTGTTGATATATGCACACCTTAAAATAATAGTTACACACCTAAATATGTTAAATAGAATATATTACCCTTAACATACTTAAAATAAATTAACCATTTACTATTTATCCATTTTGCCTTAATTTTGTTATACATCATATTTATAAAATAGAAGGTGAATACATTTAGTTAGTCAAAACTTAATTTTCAACCATATATAGAATTGTACTACTTTATTAAATCTGTTATCTTTTTTTTTTTTACAATTTTCCTTAGTAGCATTCTCTTTTTTATTTGAGATTTTTTATATATAATTTATTAAAATTTTGAATTAAAGATTAAAACACTTAAAATATTAAAAAAGTAAAAAACAATTACAAGAATAAACCTTCATATTCTTAAGACATGATATATAATTTAAATTGTTATTTTATTAAAGTACCCATAATATAGTTTATTGGTCTATCTAATTCCAAAATATTTTATTTTGATTTGATATTGTTTTATGAAAATTGTAAATTCAAAGAAAATAGAAAATTATATATATATATATACACACACACACACACACACATACTTGTTTTAAAAAAACTTTCAATTAAAATAAATAAGTGATAAATAAGTTAATTGACTTCTCATTGATGAAGAGTAATATAGTCTCTTTGTTATATAAGTGTGACGCCCCCAAAATAGGTCCATACAACCCATTTTGAGTCGCCAATAACATTCTACAAAATACAAATACAAATATAAATTTTCCATTTACAAATATTAAGTGTCGTGCAAAATACGACAATACAATACAAATACATCTTAAATTCTCAATACACTTATTGTCACACTAATAGTAAGGTATTGAGACACTTCTATTATCTCGGACCATCACTCCATTCCCCGGCTAGTCCCCGCTACACTCTCTTTTCCTGAGGAGAACAATGGAACAAAAAGGAAAAGGGTGAGCACAAATAGCCTAGTAAGAAATATCATGACTAAGATAATGAATAATAAAAATTATCTTTAGTCTTCAACAATAATAAATCAGAGATTTAAAGATATTATAATTGTTCAACACAACAACTGCAGCGGAACGAACAATCTATTAGAAGAGTCAAGTAGATTATAATATCTACCATCGTCTATAAGTTAAAGGATCACCACCAATATTTTATCCCTGTAACACCAATCAACAATCCCTGTTTATGAACATCCAAATCAACAGTTTATATTCAACAGCCTCTCTTTGCACTATGTGCCAAAGATATTTATTTGTAACATCACCGGTCATGATCATGCCAAACGCCAGTTCATCTTTGCACTACGGGCCAAAGAGAACTTTCACCATACGCCTTTGTTTGTAACACCAAAAGTCATGATAATACCAATACACAGTTTGGTCAAAATCATGTCACGCCAG
The DNA here is from genome assembly GCA_034770075.1 of Aralia elata. NCBI lineage: Eukaryota > Viridiplantae > Streptophyta > Magnoliopsida > Apiales > Araliaceae > Aralia > Aralia elata. The sequence continues at coordinate 34,641,374 of CM068377.1, forward strand.
TTCATCTTTGCACTACGGGCTAAAGAGAACTATCACCACAATTTAAGGCTGAGGATGATGACAATGATATAGAATGAATATACAGTGAGATCAAGAAAAATAATAAACGTTTAATTTATCCAGTGTTGAAGGTTGACCAAATTGCCAACATGATGACCAAATTGTGGAGTCAAATTCAAGAATGATATTTAAGAAAATAAAATTTACGATTCAACTATATCGTATCAAACGAAATAGAAAGATTCAGGTGAAAAGATATTAGATGAAGCACAAACTATTAAGGATATTCAACAAATTTTAAAGAATTTTCACCATTTAAAATAAGGTTTTGGAAACAAACAGAGATTTCTTATCATAAATGGAGAAATGTGAAAGAAAAGATATTCCTTAAAGAGTACAAAAGAAATGATACGTTATACGAGTATAACAGAATATATGAAACTGCAAATGGATTTTCACCAGTCATGCGATAATCCGCGTAGACAGATTATTTCCACAACAGGTTAATAAGTAATTAATACAAAGGGTTATTCACCAGGTACGACACTCGTACATACAGGTTATTCCCACAGAGTAATAAGGAATGAATACAGAAGGGTATTCACCAGGTACGACACTCGTACATACAGGTTATTCCCACAGAATAATAAGGAATGAATACAAAAGGATATTCACCAGGCATGCGTCATACCGCACGGACAGGTTATCCCCACAAATTAATACGGAATGAATAACAACCTTTCTGAGTATAATATCACTTACGAACAAGGAAGCAAATGATATTACATAAGAGTATGAAAGAAATGATATCCCCTACCTTCGTTAATAAGTGATTAGATGTTGCTTTCTATGAAGCTTACTAACTTGGACAATACTAGTATTCTCACAAATACTCACAATAGCCTAGCACACTAAGAGAACTCCAGAAATTTAGAGAGAGATAGTATATGCAAGGAAGGTGTGAAGATTTCTTATGATAACCCCTCCTATTTATAGGAAAACCAAGTTTCATTAATTACACAATAAGGGCTCGACTTATTACACTTTAGTACCTTCATCTTTGGCTCTACTTTTTAATATAATCCCTCAAGTATTATCAATCTTGCATAACATCCCCTAATAGTTTCCACATGTGAACCAATAGTTCCCACATGTGAACCAATAGTTCACAGCATGTGAATTTTAAAATTTCAATTAGGTACCCCTAAGTTAGACTCCGCTTTTAATCCATCAATAATGCTAAAATATCATAACAATTAATATGAGTTACAGTGCTATGATAAATAATAAAAAGTACCATGCGGATGCTATTGTAATTATTGAATCAAAATACTGTGTAATTGCTACTTTATCAATTATTGAATCAATAATTTAAAATACTGTGCAATACCGTGTGCCTGTGAAATACCGCGTACTACTGTAGAATAACGCGTTTTACTGTTCTTTTTATTACCGGGTATTTCAACAGTTGCCGGTGATAATACTGTTGACAAAATACTGTCGCTTCCAGTATCCGACAATGGGGCCCACTATCGTTGACAATTTTGTCATTTATGGGGCCCACTAATATTTTGATATTTCGGCGCCGTCGTACGGTGTCAAATATAATATTCTCCGACAAAAAGAATATTCCCCGACATACACTGTTTATCAGATAATTCGCATATAACACCCTTAACTATCATTTATACAATTAAGCACCTTACTATAAAAAAATTTATCATAAAGAAAATAATAAACTTTTATTTCATAAAGTCGGGATCTTACATAAGGGTGTGCAACAGTAAATTTAAGGTGTGCATATATCACTACCCTTTATTTAAATGTGGGTAAAAAGAAAAAAATAAAAAGACTTCATAATACTAAAGAAATAATTAATTTTCCTTCTGCATTATAAATAGGGAATTAGTATTTTCACAAGAGAAATTGTTAGTTCCACAAAATATTCTCTCACATGAGTGGACTCCACTTACTATTCATGTGAGTTGAAGCTTTTGAAATTATTAAATTTACTTGTAAAAATATCAACTCTCTATAAATATTGTATTGGTGATATGTGATACATCTTTATTAACGATATATATATATATATATATATATATATATATATATATATATATATATATATATATACACACACACACACACACACTAACTTATTCCAATTTAGAGAGATCAAATCAAGCTTAAAAGTTATACTCAACGAGGCCCTTGTTGAGTAAAATCAATCCCACGTAAATATATACTCATTTCTTTTTAAAATATAAAATCATTATTAATTTTTTAAAATTAATTTAAGATATTTTAAAAGTAACATAAATTTATTTAATTGTAGTTAACATAAATTGTATGGGTAAAGAGAATGTGTGGCTTGGTCTAACCAAGTTTGACTATACATACACTCATTCATTAACAAAAACTTTGTCTTTTTATTATTTTTTGAGTGTTCTTTTAACACATCAGCTTTTACATATCATGTGTTCAAACCACGTCATCAATTTATAACGTGACAACTTCAATTGAACCACAGTGAAAAAAATTGATAGTTTAAGGACCTGATTGAAAAAATTAAAAGGTCAATCACCGAAGTGAAAAAATGTCAATAGTTTAGGGTAGTCATTTACATTAAAGCCTTTCTATTAATGACATTATAGACATTTCACTGTTTTATTACTAAATAATACGTCATTTTGGGTCTAATAGTCAAGTTTGTTTCCCTTTCCTATATTATCAACTAAAAAATACGACTAATTATAAGATTCATTGTTTCATAATTATTTATAAATCATATCAATTTTGATTTTAAAATTATCTCTATTTGACTTTTAAAAATTAAAATAATTTTATAATTAGGAACGGGGAAAATAGTACAATAAGTTGCAATTGAAAATAGACATAAGAGCGTTCTAAAAATTTCAAACCAAACTCAATATTATGTCTTAAAAATGACTTAAGGCTCCATACCCTCTATAACTACGTTTTCACTCTCCAAATGTGACAAAAGTAGATCGAGTAGACTGTCATAGGTGCTTTCCTTCTACTTTTTTTTTTTTGAAAAAATAAATAAATAAAAAAATACAAGAAATGAGGTATTTTTGCAATACCTATATTATATTCTTATAGAATACCAATATTGTATTCTTAATATTCTTCCTCTGCTACCGGGCCTTGAACCCTTGATTGTGGGTTGTAAACTTGTAATTGTTGTTGAACCAAAGAGTCACAAAAGAGGACTAGTAATAATTTATCCTCCACGGTCCTAAATTAAATGTCTAATTTTAATTTTTAAAGTTAAATTAATTATTTTTAGAATTAATATTAAGCATATATAAATATATTTATAAAATTATAAAAATTGGGATTAGTAATGAATTGTATATACTCAGTGGCGGAACCAGGACCGTATTATAGGGGGGGTCAAAATCTCTCAGTAAAAATATTTATTAGCGCTTGAACTGCTTCTTTCGGCTATACGATTGAGAGGAAACAACTGTATTCTGCGACTCTGCATAGTTTGAAAACGTCTCAAAATTTGTTCGTTTTCAATTGTTGAAAAAATATTCTTCTCAATATAAACTATCAGACTGTCATTCATCCACTATTTTGTATATTTATATTTTCATCTATAGAATAACATAATTTTTTTCGTTCCAAAATATAAGGTAATTATTGACTTTTTGAGTGTTAAATTGAGATATTTTTAAATTCAAAATTGATATAATTCATTTAAAATTTATAATTATTAGTACTTTATAGAAATTTACAAGATTTATCGTTGTAATGACTAAAGTTAGATAAATTTATATTAATTTATGAATCTAAAATATTAAAAATTAATTTCAAAAAATCATTAATAATGTTATATATTAAATTGAAGGAATAATATTAGTTTTGGTAAAACTGCAGTCACTTATCCTATAGATCTGTGCGATGTAAGTGGTGTAATGACCATGTAGACTATAAAACAAAGCGGACACCAATGCAAGCACTTAACACTTTATTTATATGATAAGAATGTGTGTTAATTTTTAGAATATTAATTAATGTTAGTCCTAATTATTAGTAATAAAATAGTACTAGTAGTTTTAAAATACATTAATTAATTACGGGAAGAGATAGTGAAGGGAATAAGTCTACACAAACATGTTTTTAGGACATGGAAGTTAGACATTTCCATGTTCCCTTGGTTTTTTTTTTTTTTTTGGTATTTATTCTAAACATATTTATATTATGGATTTTAAAAAAAAAAACCAAAAAAAACTGAAAAAATTAGGTGTAATTTGGATATATATCAAAAAAATGGTTGTATGGGCCCATACAACCATTTTTTTGATATATATCCAAATTACACCTAATTTTTTCAGTTTTTTTTTGTTTTTTTTTTAAAATCCATAATATAAATATGTTTAGAATAAATACCAAAAAAAAAAAAAAACCAAGGGAACATGGAAATTTACATGGAAATGTCCAATTTCCATGTCCTAAAAACATGTTTGTGTAGAAGGACTCGAAGGGAAGGCCCAAGGCTAGCAGAAAAAAGGACGCGGTGGTCGATAAAGGGCCTTGCCCCTACTGTTAAAAGAAAAAGGTCGGACCGGTGGACGTTCATTCAGACAGAAGGTCGGTCTGTTTCGTGGGTGAGCTAAAGTCTGGGGGGTCAAGAACGGCGAAATCGTCTGAAGCTACGCTGGAGGGCCGGAGGTACCAGGGTCAGGTGACCCCCCTCGCCCCCCCTCCTTCCGCCTCTGTATATACTTTCTTTTGGTCATAATATCTTCACCTATATTTTACAAAAATGATACAAAAATTATTTTTAAAAATGGTCAATTTTATTTTAAAAAGTTGAAATTAGACATTTAATTTAAGACGGAGGCAATATCTGTTTCAAATACCCAAAAATAAATTCAAATTATAAATACTTGAAGTCTAACACACAATATTTCCTCCATTTAAACTTTCAAAATGATGATTTTAAGACAATTATAATTTCTACTTTTATTTATTAAAAGTGAAATATTACATATAAACAAGTAACATATTAAAAATATAATTTTCAGATACCTAATAAATTCATGCACAATATAAAACTTTAAACTGCAACTACTAAACCTTAAAAATCACTCTAAAATGCTAATAACCATTTCAGAACCCAACTGGGAATACAAACACACCAAACTCTATCAATATACCAAAAATTCCTAGCAGGGCCGCAGGTTAGGGTATCTATTTATTTCAATGTGGTAAATGATTTATATGTCTTATAGTTTTATATTGAATATGGATTACGAGATAAAATAAAATAGTAAATGAAAAAGGGATAGGGTAACTAGTATATCACATAGGGGAATCCTACGGATTTTTAAAGAATATATGAATTTTCATATGATCTAGTGATGTCTTCTATCGGTTTTATGATAATGAAAGTTTAATTAATCTTAGTCGTCAAAAAATATACTTATTTTACAATGTTATAATAATTATGCTACTCACCTCAAATTAAATAAAAATTTACTTTGACTCATGTTTTTGCATGATCTTTTCATTTAGAAGGTTAAATTTTACTTAAAATTTTTGAAATAACTCATTTTATAAAACTAAGGTATATCACTTATATACCCTACAATTATCTCTCGCAAACCAAATAATATAAACTTCTTGTCATAATATATATAGCATATATAGCGACACCGAGTATGCTGACTATGCATATTCATCACAATAAGCAAATATAAGAAAGTAAGATTAACTAGAAAACCCAAAAACCAAATAAATAAACCACAGCATGTTAGCCTCTGAAGCAAAGCTACACTCTTGCCTCCATGTATGATTCAGCCAAAAATAAATAAATTACGAATAGCATATAAAAATCTTCAATCTTATTAAAACTTGATCCCAGTAAAGCAACACAATCAATTAAAAGTATTCCAACTCTAACATAACTGAAATATAACACCTAACAAGAATTCATTAAACTTGACTAAAACTCAAAAGAGAAAAACAACTACCACTGGCATTTAGAAACCGCCACGAAGACGAAGGACTAGGTGAAGGGTGGACTCTTTCTGAATGTGCTATAGTCAGCTAAAGTCCTCCCATCTTCCAACTGCTTTCCAGCAAATATCCGTCTCTGCTGGTCTGGCGGGATCGCCTCCTTGTCCTGGATCTTAGCCTTCACATTATCAATGGTGTCCGAGCTCTCCACCTCCAAAGTAATGGTTTTTCCAGTCAGAGTCTTGACAAAGATTTGCATCCACCACGAAGGCGGAGAACCAAGTGAAGGGTGGACTCCTTTTGAATGTTATAATCAGCGAGTGTACGTCCATCCTCCAACTGTTTGCCAGCAAATATCAGCCTCTGTTGGTCAGGAGGGATACTCTCTTTGTCTTGAATTTTTGCCTTAACATTGTCTATGGTATCTGAACTCTCAACTTCCAAGGTGATTGTCTTTCCAGTGAGGGTTTTCACAAAAATTTGCATACCACCACGAAGACGGAGAACCAAGTGAAGGGTAGACTCCTTCTGGATATTGTAGTCAGCGAGAGTTCGGCCGTCCTCGAGCTGTTTGCTGGCGAATATCAGCCTTTGTTGATCAGGGGGTATGCCTTCTTTGTCCTGGATCTTGGCTTTGACATTATCAATGGTGTCCGAGCTCTCCACCTCCAAAGTTATAGTTTTTCCGGTCAATGTCTTGACAAAGATCTGCATCCCACCACGGAGGCGAAGCACCAAGTGCAGAGTGGACTCCTTCTGAATGTTGTAATCAGCCAGCGTCCTTCCATCCTCCAACTGCTTACCAGCAAATATCAGCCTCTGCTGGTCTGGTGGGATTCCCTCCTTGTCTTGGATTTTTGCCTTCACATTGTCTATGGTATCGGAGCTTTCAACTTCCAAGGTGACTGTTTTCCCGGTAAGGGTTTTTACAAAGATTTGCATCCCGCCACGGAGATGGAGAACCAAGTGAAGGGTGGACTCCTTCTGGATATTGTAATCAGTGAGAGTACGGCCGTCCTCAAGCTGTTTGCCGGCAAATATCAGCCTCTGCTGGTCTGGGGGGATGCCTTCTTTGTCCTGGATCTTTGATTTGACATTATCAATAGTGTCCGAGCTCTCCACCTCCAAAGTGATAGTTTTGCCTGTCAATGTCTTGACAAAGATCTGCATCCCACCTCGGAGGCGAAGCACCAAGTGCAGAGTTGACTCCTTCTGGATGTTATAGTCAGCAAGGGTACGTCCATCTTCAAGCTGTTTTCCAGCAAAAATAAGTCTCTGCTGGTCTGGGGGAATACCTTCCTTATCCTGGATTTTAGCTTTGACATTGTCAATAGTGTCGGAGCCTTCCACTTCCAGGGTAATGGTCTTTCCAGTAAGGGTTTTGACAAAGATTTGCATCCCACCACGGAGACGAAGCACCAAGTGCAGGGTTGATTCTTTCTGGATGTTGTAGTCAGCAAGGGTACGGCCGTCCTCAAGCTGCTTGCCGGCAAAGATTAGCCTTTGCTGGTCTGTGGGGATTGCTTCCTTGTCTTGGATTTTTGCTTTCACATTATCAATAGTATCAGAGCTTTCAACTTCCAGGGTTATAGTCTTGTCAGTAAGGGTTTTCACGAATATTTGCATTCCACCACGAAGACAGAGCACCAAGTGAAGGGTGGACTCCTTCTGAATGTTGTAATCAGCTAGGGTACGGCCGTCCTCAAGCCGCTTGCCGGCAAAGATCAGCCTTTGATGGTCTGGGGGGATTCGTTCCTTGTCTGGGATCTTATCTTGGATCTTAGTTTTGACATTATCAATGGTGTCAGAGCTTTCGACTTCCAGGGTGATAGTCTTGCCGGTGAGGGTTTTCACAAAGATCTGCATTCTACGACGACGGAGAAGCACCAAGACAAGGGTGGAGTCCTTCTGGATGTTGTAATCAGCTACGGTGCGACCATCCTGAAGCCGCTCAACTAAATGATCCTCCAAATTCTTTATAAAGATCAGCTCTTGCTGGTCTTGGGGGATTCCTCGCTTTTCTTGGATCTTAGCTTTGACATTTCTGATGGTGTCAGAGCTTTCGACCTCAAGGGAGAAGATCAGGCGAGTAAGGGTTTTCACAGATATCTGCATCTGTTGTGGAAATGAGAAACAATTAGAAACCAAATAATAGACTCTATACAAAAATATTAACCAAGAGTAGTTCAATTTATTTGGGTGGCAGAACCTCCAAAAAGATAAAGAACAGCTGATAAAAACCAAAACTACTTTCTTTAAATTTTGAGTATAAAAAACAAATAATGTAGTTTTGAGCCACCTGTCCCTTGCGTATGTAAAAACATTGCATTAGTAAAGGATGGATACAATTATTTTCTCCATAGCGAGCAGCTTTTTTAGTTCCGATTGACAGAAGTTTTTACGCAATAATTTTTCAAATATTGCTAAAGTTAACAGGTAATGAAAAGGGTAAAAACATTGCATAAGTAAAGGATGGGCCCAATTACTCCATCAAAGAAAACGGTTTTTTTAGCTCATACAGAAAAGTTTTTATGTAATTTTTTTTTCAAATTATGCTAAATTTAACAGGTAATGGCAAGGCAAAGGAACAATAATCTACCTCAGATATAAAGCTCTAAAAAAAAATTAAGCTTCAAAATTTTGAATGAAAATAATAACAATAAACGACAAGAAAACAGATCAACTAATCATAAAATATCACAACATTAAGACATCAGTTCTATCAGATGACCAGACAAAAATACCCTAACGGTTTAACACATACACCTATAAAATCAATTCAATAGATACACAATTAGGCCTGACAATACAAGTTATAAACCATGGGTCAACCCAAATTTAATTAGAACTATTGGGTTGATTAACTATTTTATAGGAGCTAGATTCGTTAAAGTTTGAAACTATATTTTTGAAATGAAAAATAGGTCCAAACTGGATAACCATATTTTAACCCATTTTCATGTTCATTCTAATTTTTCAAATTGAAAGAGACCCATTTCTGGGTATTTCTTCTGCTCAGTCCCCAATCGCAATCAATCCACTACAAACTGTTTCAATATTCAATTCAATAAGCGATGAATGGATATATATACATATGGAGTAGTATGTTACTAGCGAAATGTTTCTTAATTTTCTCTCCCCTTTCACTCAAATTCGCTCTTTTCCCACCTCTCCTCCACTCCAGGTATTATACCATTACTAATATTTATTCAATTCAATTCATAACCCACCTGCTCTGAAAATAACTACTACCCAATTAGTGATCAGCTATTCAATTTGATGGTCTTGCACATTTTAACTCCATCAAATTAAAAATAAAAATCCAACCTTTCTTTTTTTCTTTGTTTTTGTAAATTTTTTATCATCGGTTTGTGTTTATGTTTTTTTTTTGGGGGTCAGATATAAAACGGATTTGTTGGAAATTCATGCTGAAGATCCTACATTGCACGTTTTGTTTATACAGAAATTGTGTATAAAAATGTACAACAAGGTGATGAATACAAATTTTAGAAAAAGAAAGTGTATACAAATTTGAGAGAGAAGACATATAGCGTATACAAATTTTAGAGAGATAAAGTGTAATCAGATTTCAGAGATAGAAAATATAATTAGATTTTAGAGAGAGAAAATGTTACAGATTTTAGAGGGAGGAAGTTTAAAGAACATTAGAGATAGAATGTGTATGAAAAATTTTAGAGAGAGAAAATCTAAAAATTTTAGCGTGTGTATAAAAACTTTTAGAGAGAGGAAAAATGTATAAAACATTAGAAATATGAGTTTGATTTATATTTGACCCATAACTATATGATTCCAACTCACACAACCCATATTAAAAATAGATAATATGGTTTTAGTTCTTGAATAGAACCATAACCAAATTTTATAAACCAAAACCAACCAATAACAATATCTTGCCAGACCTATACACATTTAACATATTCATCAACCAAAGTGAATCTGAGATGTGAAACAAACACTAACATGTAATAATAATAATAATCTGAGACATGCATATTGGCAATTCAATCCAGATATGAAACATCAAAAAAACCTACACCTTAAGAAATACTAATAATTCATCAAATTAGGGTAGCACAAAATTATCACAAAATACATACCATAATATGCTGCTTCTCAACAAAAGTGAGAGAATTATTATTACTAGACATCGGTCAAAGCATTGAGAGATTCAAAAGATCGCAATAAGCAAATTAAGAAGATACTAATCTGATACCTTAAATAAATATCAATCAATAATTAAAATACAGTGAATTGATTACATACAGATCTAATAGTACAACATATTAATCAGCCAAATACAATCAATAATTCAAATATAGTGAACTAATAATTAAATACAGATCTCATACAACATATTAATCAACCAAATAGAATCTGAGACATGCATATTGGCAATTCAATACAGATATCAAACATCAAAAACATATTAAAATAATACTCAAATTAGGGGGAGAAAAGCACAAATACATACCATATTCATATTAAAAAAATACTAATAATTCGTCAAATTATGGGGGAAAAGGACAAATACATACCTTATTAGGCGGCGGCTGCTGCTGCTGCTGATTAGAAGAGAGAGAATTATTGTTATCAGACATTGATGAGAGCATTAGGAGAGATATTAAGAACAGAGTATTGATTACTTGAATTTGTGAAAGCTCATGCCCACGACGGCCTCCTTTTAAAGGAGCTATGACTGACCCGATTCTATACGGTTTCGGATTTTCGCGCAAGTTTCCACCAATGAAATGCAGCCACGTGGATTCAGACTTACATGCCAAACCGCCTTATTTGTCTTTTTCATAATCGGCGGAGATAAGTTCTACGGAGCTCCGAAACCGGAATTAAGTTGGAAAGATAATGTTTGTGGATTAATGGATTAATGGATTAAGTTGGAATATGAGGTGGATTAATTTTTGATATTTTAAAATTTAAATTGTGATGTGATTAATAAGTTTTTTAAAAATAGTTTATGTTAATTCAAAATATTGTTAATTTTGTAGTTTATATGAGTACATTTCTTAGTAAATTTTGAACAAAATGATAGGATAAAATTAAAAATACACACGAATAATTTTGAATCTTTTATACAAAGCTGACTTTATATATGATTATACTATTTTTATATTTACATGATGAGTGAGTTTTATACATACGAATTGAGTATGTTTAGCTTAATAATTTGTGAGTTTTTAAGTATTTTAAGTTATTATTAGATATTTATAGTGTTTTATGTTATTTTGTAGGAATAAGCAAGGAAATGCAATCCGGACATCTTTTGGAGTAAAATATGCAAGCAAATGCGAGAAGGGAAGATTGAAAGGTTTTCAATATTAAGTTGGATGCATGTTCATGGCTTGGGACTTGATTTTCATTATAGAGTTCGTCGAGAGCTTCGATTTGATACGTGGTACGTTCCGTAACTCCTCCCGGATGAAAAGTTATGACATTTTTATTAACGGAAATCAAACCTCAAAGTTTGGAGTTGCCATTTACATAACAGCCACTTTAAACTCAATTTTGACCTTGATCCACCGAATCTTTCAATTCTCAAAGAATGAAAGTTATAGATCTACTCCTTAGCTTTCCGGAACATCTTGAATCGCACCAATCGGAGTTCGGACGAGAAAATTATGGTCATTTTACCAACGGACGTCGAAGCAGAAAATTTCAGAAAAGGGGCCAGCGCCTAGGCGCCCATTTCTAGTTCATTTCAAGCGCCTAGGCGCTTGGGGGCTGTTAAGAATCTGCATTGGAGCGCCTAGGCGCTCCATTTGAAGGGTTGAGGCGCTTGGCTTTAGTTTTGACGCGTTTTTGCATGTTTTTGACTTCAAATTGGATTGTTTTTTCTCCTAAGCTTAGAAATTGGACTTGTAACCTATAAATACATGATGTGAGGCATAGAATAGGGAGATATTCTTGCTACTTTTTGCTAACCCTAGAATTAAAAAAGGATTGGAGGCTTGAAGCAAGAGATTATCACGAAGGAAGATCAAGATAGGAGGCTAAGGAGAATATCAAGGATTGCTTCAAAAGAGTTTTTCCTTTCTTCTTTTATCTTTTTATTTTGTAATTCTTGGATGATGGTTTCCTTGTGGATTATGAATTTTATTTCAATCATGAACTAATTTATATTTAAGATTACAATGAATTTTATTGCGTGGCTTTTATTAATATGCTTCCTTGTTAATTATTGTTGATTATTATTGGGATTGTCTATTATAATTTGTGATTAATTGCTTAATTGCCTGATCAACAATTACCGTGATAATCTATATGAACTCGGGAGATGAAGTATAAATTTAGATCTGATTATAATAGCATGTGATTGTGTTTTCTGCATGGTGATGGAATTCATGATTTGAGTTTAGGATAGAGATATACCTTTACGCCGCATATAATCTGAAAGAGAACTTGAGCTGTAAATCCTTTTTAATTGTAATTCACATAGGGATATAGTAGATTAGTTAACTAGAGTGTTCACCTTAATTCTATCATCTGTGGATTTAAGTTGATTCATTTATGATACGTCGGGAGATGGTCATAAATATAGATGAGTTCTTGATTAACAATCTGAAATAGTTAGAATAACTTAATAGGAAGTGTATTAATTTAAGTGAAACATTAAGAAAATTGTAATCTTAAGCCTTTTATCTAAATTCGATTCTTGGTAATTAGTAATTAGTTAGTTTAGTACTTTATTTTCAAAATTCAACAACTTCATTAAACTGTTTAAATAAAATTAATTTGATTATGAGTTAGTATTTGGTAATTATTATTAAATAATTCTTTGTGGGTTCGACACTCTCTTATCACTTTATTACTTGTGGACTGCGTATATTTGCATATTTTGCTAGTATAGATTTAGGCAAACATTGCATCAAAGTGATATGACCTTTATTTGAAATAAAAAATTTAAAGCGAGACCTTTTATGTAAATTAAACGGAATAAATGTTATTAATCAATTTAAAATCAAATTAATGTAAAAAAAAGGACCTCTAGAATGTATATAACCAGTATACTTCAAAGGTTAATACCTTTATATTTAAGATTTTTCAGATAAATTCAACTACACGAATATAAAGAACATTTAAAAATATTTGAATATATGAATTTTTATATAATTTGATAATTTTTATCAACTAATTAATATTACTGAAAGTTCAATAAATCTAAGTTATCAAATATAAACGTATTAACCTATGAAGTATACTAGTTATTAATCAACTTAAAGTCAAATTAACGTAAAAAAAAGGACATCTAGAGTGTATATAACTAGTATACTTCATAGGTTAATACATTTATATTTAAGATTTTTCAGATAAATTCAACTATACGAATATAAAGAACATGTAAAAATATTTGAATATATGAATTTTTATATAATTTGATAATTTTTATCAATTAATTAATATTACTGAAAGTTCAATAAATCTAAGTTATCAAAAATATACTTATTTTATAATATTATAATAATGGTACTAGTCAACCTTAAATTACATAAAAATTTATGATATGTCATATTTTTGCATGATCTTTTCATTAGTCTAGTTAATTTTTTTAAAAGAAATTAAGATAAAATCAGTTTACAAAACTAAGATATATAACTTAGGTACAAATATCACTATAACAATTATAAAAGTGTCGTTAAATGTATATTTGTTCTCACAGAATTATTTTTACTCTGAAAAAATAAGTGTCGCTTAAATTGTTAAATTTCGTTAAAATAATTATAAAAATGTTGTTAAATGTATATTACTATGGCAGAATTATTTTTTCTTTGACAATATCAACTGCCTTTATTTAATAGTAATTGACTGTATAATTAAAAGTACAAACTTGATTTCACAAAATTTTTTGTTCAGCTTCTTTAATTTCTTTTCTATCCAAATTAATATAAGTGCTATTCAAAATTTTAACAATTAAATACAATCCAAATTTATAACGTGTTTGTTAGTACAATGCATGTTTTAATTTGATGATGATATGTGAAAATAATGTATATTTGTAACCAATAGCTTTTGTACAGTCCTTGTAATGAAATTGGTGTAAAAGGACTTAGTTTAGATATCAAATTTGTTAGGTTGATCTATTTCGTAAAGTGAATCTGATGTATAGATATTAAGTCAAAAGACGATCGTAAAGCAAGTAATTGAAGATCATAGAGCATATTGATCGTAAAGTAGTTCTGAAAATCGTAAAGTATTTTGAAAATCGTAAAGTATGCTGAAGATCTTAGAGTCTGCTGAAGATCGTAGAGCTTACTGATCGTAGAGCTACAACTACCAGCATTCTAAGCCTATAGAACTATCAAGTCATTCCTTAAGATTCTTAAAATACAAGTAATGTTCAAATGACTGGAGCAAAGCTGAAGATCGTCGAGCCAAGAAAAGTCGAAGACTTAGTCTTTCAAGACTAAAAAAGGAGCATCGTAGAGTACATTGAAGATTAAGTGAAAATCGTAGATTCGATCTGTCCAGACACGCTATAACTGGACATTCAACTCTACGATTAGGAAAATCTTAGATTGTATCAGTTCTGACATGAACTAATAGTGCTGATCTTCGTAGAGTGAAGACTCAAAGAAGATTATCAAAACTCTTAAGGCTAAGGAGAAGAGAAGTTAGAAATGTGCTCAACAGCTATATTGGTGAAATAACAGCACCCACGTAAGTGTCTCTATAGCAATACTGATGTGTCATATCATAGCCGAAAGCTAACACATTATCTCCAAAAGTCAACAATCGGATATCTTCAAAGATCTGAGCATTAAATGAGCAACGACAACTTTCAAACAGAAAAATCTCGAGGAAGGTCTATAAAATGCAAGCAAATTCAATCAAACAGTATCCAACGAATAATCAGAAAGTTGAACTGCTGCCAAATTAAAAAGAACTCTACTCCACGATTCTGAACATCTTGTTCTGCTGCTAAGGTTGTGTTTGATAAAAATGATAATTAAGATCTGAATGATTATGATGTCTTAATAAATTAGATCATCTGAATGGTTATGAGGTCTGAATCTAAAAAACTGTTTGATTACTAAAAAGTAAGTTGTCTCTTAATGACACTATTTTACCATTTTAAAGGGTAAAATTTTATTTAATAATTTTAAATATTCAATTTAATAAAAATGAGTGAATAATATTGTTGAATATATTTATATAAAAAAAATTTATCAAAAATTTTTTATTAAGAGGTACCTCTTAATTATTAAGATTTCATTTTCTGTCTTACCAATTAAGAGGCTGATGAGTAAGTTTTATATCTACGAATCAGATACCAATATACGCGAATTATTGTTTATTTCCATGGTTTTCAGTTACTTTTCATGTATTTTGTGTGTTTTTGTAGGTTGCACATGTTGGGATTGCATTGGGCGAGAATTGGACGTTCGAGTGGATGAAGTTGCTGATGTTGCAGGATTTCAGAGCAGCGCGGCCGCGCCCAAAATGAACTGGGTAGCAGCGCGGCCGCGCGTGATGCCAGAGTTAGAAAAAAAATTGCTGCCAGAGTGGCGCGGCCGCGCGCCTTGCAAGCTTAATCCAGGCGCGACCGCGCCGATTCGAGTGAGGGCAAAATCGATTTTTCTGATGTTTTAAATGGTTTTGATTTGAACTTGGATTTGAAACTTTGTAATTAATTAGGAGTTTTATCAGATACTATAAATAGGTGTTTTCTAGTTGGTAATCAATATCTCTTAATTAGCAAACCCTAGTTTGGAGCAAGTGGAGAAGATTTGAAGTAAGTTGATAGCAAGGAGAAAGCAAGGAAGAGCAGGACAGAGATTGAAGGATTGTTTACAGTGTTTCTTCTCTTTTCTCTCTATTCCAAACTTTTGATGTTATTAAACTTGTGGATGATGAATTCTAGTTTATTTATGAACTAAATTTCTTTTAAGGCTATAATGGATCTTAATGCGTAGTTTTGAATAGCGTGCTCCTTTGAATATTATGATTAGTTATTTTTGGATTGTCTATTATGGTTTGTACTGAATTGTTTAATTATCTGGCCAATAATTATTGAGATAATCTGCATGAATTTGAGAGATGAAGTATAGATTTAGATCTGATCATAATAGCATGTGATTGTGTTTTCTGCTGTCGATGGAATTCATAATTTGTGATTAGGTTAGAGATATACCTATCACCGCATGTAATCAAAATAGGGAACTTGGGCTTTAAATCCTTTTGAATTGTAATTCACATAGAAATATAGTGAGTTAGTTATCTAGGGTGATTAACTTGAATCTATCAATTGTGGATTTAAGTTAAGTTGTTTATGAAACATTGAAAGATGATCATAAATCGTGATGAGTTCCTGGTTAACAATCCAGAATAACTAGCATAATCCAAAAGGGAGCATGTTAAGTAGAATAAAGCATTAAGTGAAGTTATAGTCTTAAGTCTTTAAAAATCTGTTTTCAACTAGTGTTAGTAATTTAATTTAGAATTAATTAGTTAAATTCAAAACCTCAGAAATCATTGAACATTTGTTTACTAAAATAGTTTTAATTTAAATTGGGAATTTGTTATTATAGAATCAATTCTTCTCTGTGGGACGATACTCTACTTTCACTTTATTACTTGTGGACTGCGTATACTTGCGTATTTTTGCTAGTATAGATTTTGGCAAACAAATTTTTGGCGCCGTTGCCGGGGAAAATTATGTCTATAATTTCAAGTTTTAATTTAATTAATTCAGTTTTAGTTAACATTGTTTTTCTTGTTACTTCCTGTTTCAGGTGATCTTGGTTTGTTTATGCAAACACGATCCAAGCAGTCGGAACTTGTGCAGAGTGAAGACGATCTTGAAAACAAGTTACGCAAGTTGAGAAAGTTTTGCCGTGAGACCATCGAGAAAGAAAAAATGGCTAACGAAGAACAGAAATCATTGAGGGAATATGCCATGCCGAAGCTTGATGAAATCAGGTCAAGCATCACGAGGCCAGCCATCACGGCTAATTCCTTTGAGATCAAGTCGGGTACAATTCAGATGATTCAGAATGCGGTACAGTTTGGGGGATTAGCCAACGATGATCCTAACGAGCACTTGGTTAGCTTTCTTGAGATTTGTGATACATTCAAATATCCCAATGTAACTGATGATGCGGTGAGACTACGTTTGTTTCTGTTTTCACTAAGGGATAAAGCAAAGAGTTGGTTGCACTCACTTCCACCGGGGTCCATCACAACTTGGGATGACTTGTCCCAGAAATTCCTAGCAAAATTCTTTCCGCCGGCTAAGTCTGCTAAGTTGAGAAACGATATTTCCACTTTTGAGCAAAGTCATGGAGAGACACTGTATGAGGCTTGGGAAAGGTTCAAAGAGTTATTGAGAAGATGTCCACATCATGCATTACCCAAGTGGCTGCAAGTCCAGACATTCTACAATGGGCTGAGTAGTAATACTCGAACAATTATAGATGTAGTTGCGGGGGGAGCACTTATGGATACGAATTTTGATGAAGCTTACACCTTGTTAGAGACTATGGCTGCAAATAACTATCAATGGCCGACGTCGAGGATGAATCACCAAAAGGTAGCTAGAGTTTTGGAAGTAGATGCGGTCACTGCACTAACAGCTCAGATGGCGGCCATGTCTAAGAAGATTGAAGCTTTAGCAGAATCGAAAGTCCAGCAAGTAGCCTATGTGTGTGAACTATGTGCAGGCGCACATCCAACGGACTATTGTGCCATTAATCCGGAATCGGTACAGTATTTGGGGAGTTATAACAGACCACAACAGCCATACCAGAATGCATATAATCCGAAGTGGAAGAATCATCCGGGTTTCTCATGGAGCAATAACACTCAAGTTCAAAATCCCGCTCCAAGATCACAGAATCCCCCGGGTTTTCAGAACCAAGCTCCACAACAGGAAGAAAGAAAACCCAATTTAGAAGAGTCTTTGGAAAAATTTATCACAACATCGGAAAAAATAATGAATGAGCAAGATAAGCTGTTAAATCAGGTAAACTTGAATGTGAAGAGCCAAGCGGTGTCAATTCGGAATCTGGAAAATCAGCTCGGTCAGCTGGCTCAAGTCTTGAATAATCGACCGCAAGGAACACTTCCAAGTGATACAGAGGTTAACCCCAAGAGAGATGGTAAGGAACAATGTCAAGCTGTAACACTTCGAAGCGGGAAGACACTCCAGCAGACCAGCGCGGCCGCGCCCATCCCCAGTCCCAGCTCCTGCAGAGAAATTGGTAGGAAAAGACAAGGAAACGGAGAATGAGGAGAAAGACAAGGAGAAAGCAAAGCAAGCAGAAGTATATCCTCATGTGCCATATCCTCAGAGATTTCACAAGCAGAAATTAGATAAACAATTCTCCAGATTTCTTGAAGTCTTTAAGAAACTACAAATCAATATACCGTTTGCCGAGGCCTTAGAGCAGATGCCGAGCTACGCTAAGTTTATGAAAGGAATTTTATCGAGGAAGAAAAAGCTAGAGGATTATGAAACAGTAGCATTGACTGAAGAGTGTAGTGCCATATTGCAGAAGAAGTTGCCACCGAAGTTAAAGGATCCGGGTAGTTTCACTATCCCTTGCACCATTGGCAGCTTATCAATCAGCAGATGTTTGTGTGATTTGGGTGCGAGCATCAACCTTATGCCGTTATCGATATATGTCCAGCTGGGTCTACCTGCACCAAAATCGACCAACATCTCTCTTCAGCTGGCTGACAGGTCGGTTACATATCCTAGAGGTATTGTGGAAGACATCTTGGTAAAAGTGGATAAATTCATATTCCCAGCCGATTTCATTATTTTGGACTATGAGGAAGACAAAGATATTCCTATCATACTTGGGAGACCTTTCTTGGCAACGGGAAGAACACTTATAGATGTGCAAAAAGGAGAATTGACTATGAGGGTGCAAGACCAAGAAGTGACATTCAACGTGTTCAAAGCCATGAAATTTCCTACAGATGAGGAAGAGTGTTTCCGGTTAGATGTGGTAGAAAAAGTGGTGGAAGACGAGTTTATGAGGAAATTGACTGAGGATCCATTGGAATCTGCGTTATTAGGGGAGGCTGACATGGATGACCTAGAGTTGATGGAGTTTCTTCACATTTTAGATACAGTGCCGCGAGTACGCAAATTTCAGATCCCCTATGAACCTTTGGAACTTATTGACAAATCCTTAGAGCACTTGAAGCCATCTCTTGAAATACCTCCTACTCTTGAACTTAAACCGTTACCGAGCCATCTGAGGTATGCTTATGTGGGTGAATCATCTACTTTGCCTGTTATTATTGCATATGTACTTAACGAATTGCAGGAAAGTAAGTTGATTCGAGTTCTCCGGGAATACAAGTCAGCCATTGGTTGGACCATCGTAGACATAAAAGGAATTAGCCCATCATTCTGTATGCACAAGATCCTTTTGGAAGACGATGCCAAACCAACGATAGAACAACAAAGGAGGCTGAACCCGATCATGAAAGAGGTGGTGAAAAAGGAAATTTTGAAGTGGCTTGATGCAGGTATCATTTACCCCATCTCTGATAGCAGTTGGGTGAGTCCAGTACAGTGCGTGCCTAAAAAGGGTGGTATGACGGTTGTAGAAAACGAGAATAATGAGTTGATACCGACAAGGACAGTAATTGGATGGAGGGTTTGTATGGACTACAGGAAATTAAACAAGGCAACCCGCAAGGATCACTTTCCTCTACCTTTCATTGATCAGATGTTAGATAGACTGGCTGGACACGAGTTTTATTGCTTATTAGATGGCTACTCAGGTTATAATTAGATAGTGATTGCCCCCGAAGATCAGGAAAAGACCACCTTCACGTGTCCTTATGGCACTTTCGCTTTTCGGAGGATGTCTTTTGGCTTATGTAATGCACCAACGACGTTCCAAAGATGCATGATGGCTATTTTCTCAGATATGGTTGAACGTAACATGGAGGTATTCATGGACGATTTTTCAGTGTTTGGTGACACATTTGATAGTTGCTTGGAAAATCTGGTCCTAGTTTTGAAAAGATGCGTGGAGACCAATTTAGTGCTCAACTGGAAAAAAATGCCACTTTATGGTGCAAAAGGGGATAATTCTTGGGCACAAGGTGTCGTCAAACGGGTTAGAGGTAGATCGAGCCAAGTTGGAGATAATAGAAAATCTACCTCCACCAACTACAGTTAAGGGAATACGGAGTTTCTTGGGACATGCCGGATTTTATAGAAGATTCATAAAGGACTTTTCTAAGATCTTTAAGCCTCTATGTAGCCTATTGGAGAAAGATGTTCCCTTTAAGTTTGATGATGTGTGTCTTGCGGCTTTTGAATTGTTGAAGAGGAAATTGACCACAACGCCAGTCATTGTAGCACCAGATTGGTCAAGGCCGTTTGAATTGATGTGTGATGCTAGCGATTATGCTATTGGGGCTGTTTTGGGTCAACGAAAGGAAAAGATTTTTCACGCCATTTATTATGCTAGCAAAACACTGTCCGATGCCCAACTCAACTATACGACTACCGAGAAGGAGTTGCTTGCGGTTGTGTATGCCTTTGACAAATTTCGGTCGTACTTAATTGGAACCAAAGTAGTGGTGTTCATTGACCATTCTGCTATAAGATATCTGATTTCGAAGAAGGATGCAAAGCCAAGGCTGATTCGATGGATACTTCTACTCCAAGAGTTCAACTTGGACATCCGGGATAGGAAGGGGACGGAAAATCAAGTGGCAGATCATCTCTCGAGATTAGAAAACAATGCCCACGTCAAGGGTGACAACACGGTGATCAATGAGTTCTTTCCGCATGAACAATTGTTTTTGATCCATTTAGAAGTCCCATGGTATGCCGATTTTGTCAATTATTTGGTGAGCAACGTACTTCCTCCTAATTTGACTAGTCAACAAAAGAAAAAGTTTCTGCATGATGTAAAAAGGTACATGTGGGATGAGCCATTCCTGTTCAAACATTGTGCCGATCAGATGATTAGACGGTGTGTGCCACAAAAGTGAAGTAGAGAGTATTTTATATCATTGCCATGATTCACTATATGGAGGTCATTACGGAGGCGAGAAGACAGCGGCCAAGGTGTTACAAGCAGGATTTTTCTGGCCAACGTTGTTTAAGGACGCCCACCACTTCGTGCAAAGATGTGACAGATGTCAAAGGGTGGGAAATATTTTCAAGCGTCATAAGATGCCCTTGAATGCCATATTAGAAGTTGAAGTCTTTGATGTTTGGGGAATAGATTTTATGGGACCATTCCCATCGTCCTTTAACAACCTCTACATCCTTTT
This sequence comes from Aralia elata, assembly GCA_034770075.1. NCBI lineage: Eukaryota > Viridiplantae > Streptophyta > Magnoliopsida > Apiales > Araliaceae > Aralia > Aralia elata. The sequence goes on from CM068377.1 coordinate 34,662,650, forward strand.
GGCGGTCGATTATGTCTTTAAATGGGTGGAAGCAAGTGCGCTGCCGACTAATGATGCCAAAGTGGTTCTTAAATTTCTGCAGAAAAACATCTTCACACGTTTTGGCACCCCAAGAGTAATTATCAGTGATGAAGGGAGTCACTTTTGCAACAGGTCATTCACGGCTCTCCTAGCTAAGTATGGGGTACACCACCGAGTTGCTACAACATACCATCCCCAAACCAGTGGCCAAGACGAAGTGTCAAACAGAGAAGTGAAGAGAATTCTGGAGAAAATCGTCAATCCGAATAGAAAAGATTGGTCAGCAAAATTGGATGATGCGCTTTGGGCTTATCGGACAGCTTATAAGACGCCTATTGGCATGTCTCCGTACCAATTAGTCTATGGAAAGGCGTGTCACCTACCGGTGGAGCTTGAACATAGAGCATATTGGGCCATCAAAAGGTTGAATTTTGATCTCGCAGCTGCTGGGGAAAAAAGGCTACTTCAGCTAAATAAGCTCGATGAATTCTGGTTGCAAGCATACGAGAATTCAAAGATATATAAGGAAAAAGTCAAGAACTGGCATGATCGGAAAATCATCGATAGGACTTTTGAGCCGGGACAGGCAGTGCTTCTTTTCAATTCTAGGCTGAAGTTATTTCCAGGGAAGCTCAAGTCTAGGTGGTCGGGTCCTTTCATTGTTAAACAAGCATTCCCTCATGGCGCCGTTGAAGTTTTTGCAAGCAATCCGGAAGAGTCGTTTAAAGTCAATGGCCAAAGATTGAAGCATTATTGGGGTGGTGGTGTTGATCGCTAGAAAACCTCAATCACTCTTGCCGATTAAAGATGAAACAGGAAGTAGTCAGGCTGAAAGACTTTAAATCAAGCGCTACTTGGGAGGCAACCCAATTTCTAATTGTTTTTAGTTATCATTTTGTGATTTTTTAGGACTTAGATTTAGTTTTTATCTTGTAGTAATTTGATACTTTGTGTCTGGGTTTTTGTTGTTTATAGGTCATACACCAAGGAGGATACATGAAGAAATCATCAAAAGGGCTTAATAGTTCAAATTCCAGATTTTAGCCCAGCGCGCCCGCGCCCCAAATGTGAAGAAAACCAGCGTGGCCGCGCCTGACTTCAGAAACTCAAAATGGTCCAGCTGGTACACCAGCGCGGTCGCGCCCAAATTGTGAAGGAAACTAGTGCGACCGCGCCGCATCTCAGAAGTTGAAAAAAAATTGGCTGGCAAACCAGCGCGGCTGCGCCCCATTCAGGTCAAATCCAAGCGCGGCCGCGCCGCGATCGGATCCAAGTTTTTAAAAATCAAGTTCGACCCGACCCACGACTGCTTTTTATTTTCTTTTCCCGCTTGGACTCTATTTCTTCAAACCTATTCCATCTAAAAAAACCGACTCTCTCTGTTCCTTCTCTTCCAAATCGGATTCCTTACCAAATCCCAATCTCTACAAAATCATTCTACAAATCAAACTCTACCAACATCAAACCCTAGTTCGTATTATCTTTCATCTCCATTTTCTCTCTAATTCATACATACATAGCTGACACTCTCCATTCACACCCCAAATTCAATTTCTTCAATAATCACAGAGTTCATCAAGGAGATTGTCAGTGCAATGCAGTGGGTTAGCATGGAATCACAGTGGGTTTATTGAAGTAAGTATATTGCAATTAGGGTGGTTTGATATTGTACTAAGCTTCTTGTCAGATTTTACACAGGGGATTGCATTATATTGGTTTTGTTGCTTGTAATTGAGTTATGCATGCAAGTATTTTGGATTGTTATTGTTTGAGAAACCCTAGTGTAGTTTCTTTCAAGTTTGGGGGAGAATTTTTATTGTGCATTAGGATTGATCTGATATGGCTTCCAAACGACCACGAGGGGAATCGTCCAGTTCACATGCACACGCTGAGGATGTTGATTTTGATAGGAGTCGGTTTGTTTCGGCTGAGGCGGAGGAATTTTATCACCGGGTTATGTTGGGCAAGACCTTTATATTGGAGCGTGGGCTAAGGCCCGACCCAGATTTAGATGGTCAAATGATGAGCATGATCCGAGCGAAGGGTTGGTTGTTGTTTGTTGAAACACCATTGGCAGCCCCGATTTCAGTTGTACAAGAATTCTATGCTAACGCGAAGATTATCAAGGACCGGGCGATTCTGCTATATGGGATAGTGATGGGAAAGTATGTTAATGTTGGTTATGTGATTCACCAGTCTATTCGTCGTTACCTTCAGGGCGGTACTTCAGGTGGTATCCCGCATGCTTCGGTGATTACCCGCTTATGTTCAGCTGCGGGGGTGGAGTGGGCCGACAGTGAGCCAGTGCAGCTCCCGATGAATACCATTGATCACGCGACGATAGCAAAGTATAAGGTGTGGGAAGGAGCCCGTCGCATGCTCGTGGAGCAGGGTTCTTGTTAGGGGACTATTCTGAGAGTGAGGATGCGTCTGATCAGCCAGTGCCTGAGCCTGAACAACCGGTTAATATCTCGCAGGCTCGATTGGATCGTATGGAGAGGAGGATGACTCGGCAGATGGATGCCATACACTCGAGCATGACGGAGCTTCGTTCCTTCTCTACTCAGCTTTCGGATAGCTTCTCACATGCATTTTCTCAGTTGGGCGTTCAAGTCCAATTCCTGACTTTTAGTGCAATCTCAATTTACCCACCTCCGGACACACCTTTCGATGGGGAGGAGGCAGATGATGCTACTTCGGATTAGGGGAGTTTTCTTTCCTTTTCCTTTTCTTTTATTGTTTTATCCAATGAGGGCATTGTCTGTTTTAAGTTTGGGGGAGTTCTTTTAGGTTTTTCTTTAGCATGTTTATTGGTTTTGTGCATCATATCTGTTAGTATATTAGTATCTTGCATAGTTTAGTTTGGTTGTGTGTTTGGTTATGTTAGGTGCATTTAGTCTGTTTGTATGAATCCAATTGATAAGTTGGTATGATTTTGGCTCGGCCAATGATGAGATGGGTATTATTGTGTTAACTTGGATAGTTTGAAAGTCGTTAGGGATATAATAATTTTGATCATGAGGGTAATTATGCCTGTCATAACTTGAGTTTTTTTGGGATTGCACGAATAAATTGATTAATTTGACTGCTGGGGTTCAAAGGGTTGCATAACTGATTTTTACATGAGAATTGGGTAAAACATTGATAGGTGAATTAACAAGGAAGGTTAAATAGGGTAAAAGCTGAGTTTGGGGGTTCTTTTAAGGCTAAAAAAAAGAAAAGAAAAAAATAAAAAAAATGGCATAAATGTTGACTAGTTGGGTTCTGTGGCCTCTATCACTCGGGTAATTAGATCCGTAGGGGTTTCTTAACACCTAGTGCCCTAAAGCCGTCTGGTTTGGGAGTCACTGATTGAACGCTAGCTACATGGGTGATTTTGAAAGCCTAAGAGAACTTGACATTGCACAGTCAAGCATAAATACGAGATGGAGCGTAAAACGCACTCGTAGTAGGATATAGTAGGAATAAAACCTTGTTAGAACCTTCATGCTTGGTATTTACTTGATTTTGGCCGGATTTGTTGTATTTGCTTTAATTTGAAAAAAATGGATTATGCTTGTTTTATAGTCAGTTATGTGGCATTATTGTGAACTTTGGTCAGTTAAGTCGATTAATGAGCACACACACACAACTTGGGTGATGATAGGTATATATTATTTGATTGGTTGAGATTATTAGTCCTTGTGACTGGATTTGCCATTTTAAGCTGTTTATTGGTATCTCTGAGGCATACAGTTAACATTCATATTGGCTATTGGTTGGATTCGTAGGCATGTTAGTTTTTAGTGCATTCATGGCATTGTGTTGCATTGTGTTAGTTATTGCATTGCATTGTGTTGTTTGGGGACAAGCAATAGTTTAAGTTTGGGGGAATTTGATGAGTAGGTTTTATATCTACGAATCAGATACCAATATACGCGAATTATTGTTTATTTCCATGGTTTTCAGTTACTTTTCATGTATTTTGTGTGTTTTTGTAGGTTGCACATGTTGGGATTGCATTGGGCGAGAATTGGACGTTCGAGTGGATGAAGTTGCTGATGTTGCAGGATTTCAGAGCAGCGCGGCCGCGCCCAAAATGAACTGGGTAGCAGCGCGGCCGCGCATGATGCCAGAGTTAAAAAAAAATTACTGCCAGAGTGGCGCGGCCGCGCGCCTGGCAAGCTTAATCCAGGCGCGGCCGCGCCGGTTCGAGTGAGGGCAAAATCGATTTTTCTGATGTTTTAAATGGTTTTGATTTGAACTTGGATTTGAAACTTTGTAATTAATTAGGAGTTTTATCAGATACTATAAATAGGTGTTTTCTAGTTGGTAATCAATATCTCTTAATTAGCAAACCCTAGTTTGGAGCAAGTGGAGAAGATTTGAAGCAAGTTGATAGCAAGGAGAAAGCAAGGAGGAGCAGGACAGAGATTGAAGGATTGTTTACAGTGTTTCTTCTCTTTTCTCTCTATTCCAAACTTTTGATGTTATTAAACTTGTGGATGATGAATTCTAGTTTATTTATGAACTAAATTTCTTTTAAGGCTATAATGGATCTTAATGCGTAGTTTTGAATAGCGTGCTCCTTTGAATATTATGATTAGTTATTTTTGGATTGTCTATTATGGTTTGTGCTGAATTATTTAATTATCTGGCCAATAATTATTGAGATAATCTGCATGAATTTGAGAGATGAAGTATAGATTTAGATCTGATCATAATAGCATGTGATTGTGTCTTCTGCTGTCGATGGAATTCATAATTTGTGATTAGGTTAGAGATATACCTATCACCGCATGTAATCAAAATAGGGAACTTGGGCTTTAAATCCTTTTTAATTGTACTTCACATAGAAATATAGTGAGTTAGTTATCTAGGGTGATTAACTTGAATCTATCAATTGTGGATTTAAGTTAAGTTGTTTATGAAACATTGAAAGATGATCATAAATAGTGATGAGTTCCTGGTTAACAATCCAGAATAACTAGCATAATCCAAAGGGGAGCATGTTAAGTAGAATAAAACATTAAGTAAAGTTATAGTTTTAAGTCTTTAAAAATCTGTTTTCAACTAGTGTTAGTAATTTAATTTAGAATTAATTAGTTAAATTCAAAGCCTCAGAAATCATTGAACATTTGTTTACTAAAATAGTTTTGATTTAAATTGGGAATTTGTTATTATAGAATCAATTCTTCTCTGTGGGACGATACTCTACTTTCACTTTATTACTTGTGGACTGCGTATACTTGCGTATTTTTGCTAGTATAGATTTTGGCAAACAGAGGCATTCAGAGGTAACAAAAAAAAACAAACAAACAACATCGCAGTCCATTAAGAGGGAATCAGATGTAAACAAACAACACCTAAGTCTTTCAACATTGAGTTTCAAGCAACTTAGTAGCACCCCAAACATTATTCTTTTTTAGTGATCGTGCTGGTCTTAGTGACCTATTGTAACCAAGTCTTAGTGACTTGAAGAGATATTAGTGATCTATTGTAACCAAGTCTTAGTGACTTGAAGGAATCTTTGTAATTCATCTGTTGTAACTATTTTATGTGAACAGATCTTAGTGATCACTCCATTCTTAGTGGATTATACCTACTCAAAGAGTAGAAGAGTGGACTAGGAGATCTTTGTACTCTGAACCACTTAAAAATATTATGTCTCATTTACTTTCTATATTTACTTTTCAGTCAAGTTACTTTATTTATTCTGTGACTAGTTCTACTTTGAATTGCTAAATTTAGAACTACGATTTTTCTTAAATCTTTGAAGGGGTTTTTATAAATTTTATCCTTCCACAGTGCAAAATCATTTAATTAACTTGTTTAATTATAAGTTGGTAATAATTCTTTAAAAGCAAATTTTTTTAAAGGATCTATTCAACCCCTTTCTAGATCTCTCGGTACCTTTGGGAAATAACAAGTGGTATCAGAGTAGGTTCTCTTGATCAAAGCTTAAATCGCTTGAGTAGATCTATGACACTAAACAAAACCAGTTCTGAACTTGGTGGTGGAAACAAACCACCTTTGTTCAATAAAGATAAATTTACTAATTAGAAAGTGCGTATACAGGCATACACAGATGCAGTAGATGAAGAGATATTTGATGCAGTAATATAAATGGCCCCTACGTTCCTACAAAGCTCACTTCAACAACTGATGATCCGAATAAAGTAGTTGTCAAACAAAGGGCATAACAGATTGACATAGAAAAGAAGCTGGTACAACTTGACAAGAGAGCCTAGAATATCTTGTTCATGGCTTTAAAAGATGAACTTTTTGAGAATGTAGTCAATTGCAAGACTGCAAAGGAGGTGTAGGAAGCTCTCCTAGTAATCCATGAAGGGGCAGAGGAAGTAAGGGAGAACAAGCAATCCCTCCTCACTCAACAATATGAGATGTTCTTCCATGTTTCTGGTAAAAATATAACTGCAACATACGAGAGGTTCAATATTCTGCTTAACTCCCTAAGAGCTTTTAGAAAAGTCTATCCCAACAAGGACCTCCACATCAAATTCATGAGAGCATTGCCTAGCAAGTAGGATGCAAAAACAATGACAATTAGAGAATCCAAAAATCTACACGAGATGACTATGCAGAAGCTCTACAGTAATCTCTTTACTTATGAGCTTTAGTGGAATCAAAAGGCAGAGACTACATCAGAACCAAGAAAGAAAGAAAAAGAAACAACTCTTAAAGCTTCAAAGGCATCCTCTAAAGCTCCGGTGGAAGATGAATCCGATGATGATGATGATAATGATGAAAACATTACTCTTCTCGCCATAAATCTAAGACAATTTATGAGAAATGGCAGAAGCAGTAATTTCAAAAGATACAACAACAAGTATCATTCAAAAGACTTGTGCTATAATTACAAATAGTGACCTACAAGGCTCTCTCTTCTATAAAGCGAACCAAAACGCATGGCGCTAAAGTGAAAAAAGCTCAATAAAGACACACGAACACGATGCAGGGGCATAACATAAATGAAACCGTTGATCATTTCATAAAACACATATGCTTGCCTTTTCTCGATGCTTTTTGGGGGTGACTTACCAACCGACCCAGCAGTAATCAATGATAGAATGGTACGAATAAATCAAAGTCATTAGATTTGGTAGTTCTTTATGGACTTCTCTTTTTACCCCTTTGCATATGTTTGTGCACCTCCAGATGGGCGGGGGCCGGCCTCCCACTCTCTTATACAACATTTATTAGCTTAACTGGGTTGGGAATGCAACAAGTCTCTAAGAAAAGGACTGAAGAAAGATAAGAAGAAAAGAATTTGCTCCAAAGAAATATTCCAGAGGTCATAAAAAGCATCAGAAGAAAGATAAAGGTCTCGTAGTAGAAGGATCGTGGAGTGACTCTAATAATGATTCAAGTTCAAAGTCCAGTGATGATGAAGGACCCCAGATGGCCAATTTATGTCTCAAGGCCATAAAAGCTCAAGCAAACAACACCACTAATGATCAAGAGATTGATATCAGTGAGGTATTTAATTTTAACTCACCTGATGTAAAAATAAATAATCTTAGAATTGCATTACATGATATTATATTTGATTTACATAAATATATGAAGTGGTTCATGGTTCTATCAAGGGACCATTCTCTTCTTCAAGATGAGAAAGAGAAAGTACAAGTGGAGATGGAAACAGCTCAGAGAAATGCTAGCTCTCTCTCCATGCTTGAGGCTGAGAATGAAAAGTTGAGAAAGATAACTGAATAGTCTGCATAAAGAGAATCAACTCGAGTTTTCAAGATTGAGGAACTAGAGAAGGACCATCTCTGTGACGCCCCCAAAATTCGGGTCTTTACCACCCAATTTGAGTTGCCAAAAAACAACACTATAAACACAAAATTTTCTATTTACAACTATTATAATGTCGTGAAAAGTACGACAACGCGTACACTTTAAGTTCTCAGTACAATTATTATGTCATATATAGTACAACAATATTCAAACCCAAAACCTCCCTACAATTATTGTCAAACTATTTTATAACATGGTAAGGTTACTACAGCTACAAACTCGCAACATCAATCCATACCCCTGTTCTCCCTACTAGCCCCAGCTACACTCTTATTACCTGAAAGGAATTGTGAAGCAAAAAGTTAGCACAAATAGCTCAGTAAAGAATATCATGACTAAGATAAATAAATTATCAATAGCCTTTAACAGTAATAAATCAGATATTTAGAACATATGGTAGATGATATAAGTTTTCAACAAATATTTGCAGCGGAATGGGAAATCCATTCAAAGAGTCAAATAGATCATAATATCTACTGTCTTCTCCAATTGAAAAATTTACATCAATATTTTATCCCCGTAACTTCAATCAACAATTCCTCTTTAAAGAGAACTTTTACCACCTGTCTTTGCCTATAACACCAAAGGTCCTGATTATACCAATTCATAATTCCTGTTCATAATCATGCCAATTCACAAATTTTGGTCATAATCATGTCGATCAATTCATCTTTGCACACAGGCAAAAAATATTCAATTGTAACACCCATAGTCATGATCATACCAATCAACAATTTATCTTTGCACTCAGACCAAAGATATTCAACTGTAACACCAATGGTCATGATCATGCCAATCCACAATTCATCTTTGCACACAGGCCAAAGAGAAATTTCACCACAATGATTACAACCATGGTATGAAAGATGGACATAAATAATTAGCATAAATAAATATAGCATAAACATTAATTATTTTCAATTTAATCCATCCAGAGTTCAAATTGTCAACACGATATCCAGAAATCGAGTTGAGTTCTTGATTTAATATAAAATTCAAGAAAATATAAGTTTCACATTTTAATATCACAATTAAAATTTAATAGTAAGATTCAGGTAAAAATATTAGATGAAGCACAAACTATTAAAGATATTTTAATCATTTTCAGGAATTTTTACCATTTAATGATAAGGCTGGAGAAACGAATAAAATTTCTTACTATAATATAGGAGTATGAAAGAAAATGATATCCTTTACATTAGCATATGACTAGATGTTGCTTTCTATGAAATTAATCAACCTGAACAATGCTTGCACTCTTTATTAACACTTGGAGTAACATTACACTCAAAAGAAATACTCACAATATTATTCTCACAATATTGTAGTAGAAGAATTTTATATTTTTGGTGTAGGGATCTATTTATACTGAAAATTGAGAAGACAACTAGTATACACGCTTTGACAAAATAACCAAATAAGCTACATAAAAATATTGGTAGTGAAATTTGTGGTCCCACAGAGGAAATTAAACCAACTTGGATACGATTGTAATAAAATTTGTTTGTTAATTGAGTTGTGGTCTAGACTACTTTAGGAAAAGTAAAGTGTCGGCAAGTCCTGCCAAACTTACTTTTTTAAAAAGAAAATAATTGAACGAACATTTACTTATCATACTAATCTTTAATCAACACCTTTTATTCATCAATTATTTGCACATTTTCAATCTTTCAACAATTATTCACAATTATTATTATAGACTCATAATACTGTCAACTGGTTTAATAATATCATAACTATTATTTATTAACATATGTAATAAATAATTACATGCATGATAGGGAGAAAATAAATGCATGATAACCAAAAAAAATTTAGAGGCCTCAATGGTGTCTTTTATCGGCACAACTCAACTTACTCCTGAATAAATTCAGGGCGTGAGACTACTTGAGCATAGAGGAGTTTACCAGGACTCGAACCCACGTTAATGGGGACTTATGTCCGGCTTCCCACCACTAAGCCACCGCCTCAAGCGATGATAAAATATAACAATATAAATATATAAACATTTATATTATTAGCATATCCCTTTAGTTAGAAGGTATGCAATCACTAATGTATATACTAGTATTACTGTACACATAATAAAAAAAATACATGTACAAAATTGTAAATGGATCTTCACTCGTCATGCGGTAGTTCGCGTAGACAGATCATTTCCACAAAATACTAATAAGGAATGAATACGAAAATGTATTCACCAAGCATGCGGTAGTCCGCGTAGTCAGGTTATTCTCATAAGTTAATAAATAGTAAAAAGGTTCTCAATAATGATTGATTATTTCGGCGCAGTCGTACTTTACCGAATATTTCTTGACAGAACGAATATTCACCGACACAACAAATATTCCCTGATATACTTTTATAATTTGCACATATCACCATTAACTAAAATTTATTAGTCAAATTAATTAATTTTAACAGAAACTAGACTTCCAATACTCCAATTTAGCCTCAAGAATCAACCAAATCGGATTTAAAATCATTAAGTTATACATTTTTAAATATTAGAACTTATTGCTGAAAATCTGCTTGAAAAATCCCAAACTAGCCACTTCTTAAAATTCATAACAAATCACACGTAAATCTTTAACGGTTCAAAATTGGTAAACATATTTTTAGCTTATATATGTATAACGTATCCAAAAATTATAATGATCCAATGGTCGGATGAAGAAATATAACCCACACAATAAAGCTTAAGAAAACTGATTTTTTTTTTAGATTTTGGCAGTGGCATTTTTCTTCGAACCAGTCTGACTCGAAAAATCACTATAAATCATCTACTCAGAATTTTTGAGTGATTCTTGATTCTATGTGTAGCTGACTTACATAGCTATTTTTAGACATAAAGATGTCATTTTAATTCCTTATACATCACAAGATATAGATTTTACAAAATCAAGTAGTAAACTAACTTTTCTAAAAATTTCTATATTTTACTCTTCATTTGATTTCTTGATTTCTCTTGTTTGATTCTTGTTTATACAAGTTTAATCCATCAAAACAAACATAAACATGTCCTATCCATATAAAATCCATAAAACTTAACATCCATAAATGAAAATCAAAGATTAACTAAAGTTTTATTCATTACCTTTCTTAGTTTTCTCCTCATTCCTTTCTCCTTTCTCTCTTCCTCTCTTCTTCTCTTCGGATGGAGCCTTTGGCTTATCCCCCCTCTCTGTTAGCAACATGGGAGAAATATATAAAAGTAGAAAACCTCTTTACATTTTTCACCCTTCTCTTCCTACCTAACCCATTAACACAAAAGGACAAAAACCTTTTTTTTTGTTTTTCCCAGGCCATTAACCCAAAAACCTTTCTTTTTTCCATTTTTCTTCTTTCTCTTTTTCCTTTCCCCCCCTTTTCCTATCCCACCAATCATCTTTTTTTTTATTTATTTATTGTCCCATCAACTCTCTCCCTCTCTCTCCTCTCTTATCAGATTTCAGTCGCCTATGTGTCCACACTCCTCCAAAATCTCTTTTCTCCTTTTTTACTGATAATAGAAATGTAAATATAAAATGATGTGTTTTGAATTTATTTTGTTAATAATTTCATAAAAGTTGGGGTCTTACAATCTCTACCTGGAACATGTCTTCTTCTTTAATGGGCTCCCTGATCACAAATCAAAGATCTGTCCCAGATCGATCAGGATTTGGAGTGTAAGAACCCAACTTTTTATGAATAAGTTTTAAATTTTTAATATTATTCTAAATAGTAAGGTGTTGATTTAATAAATATTATAGTTATGGGTGATATGTGCTAATTATAAGAAATAAACAGTATGTCGGGGAATATTCTTTTTATCGGGAAATAATCTTTCTGTCAGGGAATATTATATTTCAGTAAAGTACGACGGTGCTGAAATAACCAATCATTGGTGGGCCTTGTAATATTCCGAACCCTAATAAGATTTGTATATGTAAATTATGTGTTTAGTAAATGAAATTTCTTGTTCTGACTTTGTGTTATGTGATGATATACTCTAATGAATGACTGTTCAGGGAATCATTGAAAACCTAATACGATTCGAAAACGCTATCGTATACGTTTAAAATTATAGCATATAACCTAAAACTAGGTATCAAGAAGTTTAAAACCTTAAGCCCTAATGAGATTCGAATTTTGTGCTTAATAAAGATCGAAATGATATTTCGAACCAGGTGTTTTATAATTTTATTGTGTAAACGATGAATTTGGTTAAATAAAATTTTTTTTGTCAAGCTGCTTAGTTGTGCTTTCCACGATTTCACCAAGAAGTATCCCGGCAAATTATTTTTAGTAAGCTGCTTTGTCGTGCTTAATCTGATATAGTGCTTTGTCATGCTTACGGTAACAAGCTACATTGTCGAGCTTGTAAGATATTTTCATTGAGGAGGTTAGAAGATAGGTTCAATTACAAGTTGCATTATCGAGCTTAGAAAATATTTTCATTGAGGAGCTTAGATTGCAAGCTGCATTGTCGAGCTTGGAAGATATTTCATTGAGGAGCTTAGAAGATAGGTTCAATTGCAAGCTGCATTGTCGAACTTGGAAGATATTTTCATTGAGGAGCTTAGAAGAATATTCTAAGAATATGCTAGGGTGCAAAGTGTAATAAGTCGAGTCTCTAACGTGCAATTAGTGAAACTTGGTTTTCCTATAAATAGCAAGCTTAGTTCTTCATTATTTCGTACCATTTCAAGAACAGTTCAAGAGCAAAAACACTCTATATTTATATTTTGAGAGATATTGTAAGATAAGAATTACTTTCTAAGCATCGAAGCGCTACGCGATTGGAAGTAAAACTAGCAACTACAAGAGGTATTACTCTAGTGGTTATTATTTTCACTCTTCTTTATATATTTAGTAAAAATATACTTTTATAAGCAGTTATAATGCCCAAATTATTTTAAGTATATAGTGCATAAGTCCTATTTACAAGTAGTTATAATGCTCAAATTATTTTAAGTATATAGTACAAAAGTCCTATTTACAAGCAGTTATAATGTCTGATTTATTTCTCTTATATATTAGAAAATATACTTTTATAAGCAGTTTACTATATCCGATATTTTCTTCAAGTATTTAGTAAGAATATTCATTTTATAAGCAGTTATAATTCTGAAATTATTTCAAATATAATAGACGAATATTCATTTTATTTGTATTTATTATGCTCAATTTATTTTATAGTTGATGAATATTAATTTTATATGCAGTTATAATGCTGAAATTATTTCATGTATATTAGAAGGAGTCTTATTTATAACGATTATAATATCCAAAATAAAACTTAAAAGCTTTAATCGTTAAATGCTTAATTAGTTTACATGAACTTATAATCATATAGGATTTACGACGAACGTTTTAGACCGTTATATTTATCTGTAATACGAGGCAAGTTTTCTAACGCTTAGTATTGGTATAAATAGACTACGTGACGCCGATAGACTGCGTAAACTAGACGAACTACGCACAGGAAAGTCTCCAAACCTTGTTACTTTTATGCAAGTATTATACATCTAGCAATCAATTATTGTGAAGTTATTGCTTCTTGATTCAACATAACTTAAAAATGAATCATTATTCATATATTGTTTATTCGAGCATGAATTGTTGTGTCAAGCCAAATTATTTGGTACGATATCTTATAACTGAGTATACAAACACCCTATATGGGTTGGTATTGTCGATAATATATTGACATCTAGTGCATGTTGGGCAGGATTAGGATGGTATGCATACTCCTAGGATATCTCGATTAGGCTGATCCCCTATAAGATATCTGAACAAAGCTGTTCTAAGTCATTGAAGGCTGACAAAACTGGTTGAAACATATGGTTCATGTACTGAACCCTGAGTTGGCAAATGCTTTTGAACTTCTTTCAAATCAAACACATTGTGTTTCCATTTTTGAAATAAACTTGCTGAGCATTCTGTAGCTCATCCTTTTATAAACTTTCCTTTGCAGTTTTAGATGGTAATCCCGGAATTTCAGGAACAGACAAGGGAAAGAGACTATGTTAATCTTACTATTTTGAATAAATTCAAGTCTTATAAGACTTTATCGTAATAAGAACATAGTACTGAGAATGTTGTAATCAACCTTAAACTTATGTAATATATATCATCTTTTGTTACATCTCTTGCGTTGTAGTTACATTCTTAGTTAAGTTAGAAAGTAGCATTTGATCTAGTACAGTATCCTTATGAACTATACATCTGAATGAGGGTATTTAAATGATATTGGGAGTTTTGTAAGTGCTGAGGTTACACTTAATGAGCGCCGGTAAGGTGCCACCTTTACCGGAATGCGCCCCTCAGTTCCAAGAACGATCTTATCATTAATACTGTGAATGTCAGATAGATAGAAAATATTGATATAGAAGAGATATTCATAAAATATGAATCTATACATCCAAGTGAGGGTATCCAAACACAGTGAACGTTCTGGCCAGAACTATTATCTGTTATGCAATACTGTGAACCTTGGATAGATAGAAGTTATATATTATGGATATTTATAGTTGAATAGTATCACGTGAGCACCAAATCTGCTACATGGAGTGTAGAGAATTTGGGGGCGTCACAAGCCTCATAACGACTTATTGTCGAATACGGAAAATGACAGAAATAATATTTTTATAAAATTATCAACGGTACTATCACCTGTAACTGGAAATACCCAGGGTAATAAAAGAACAGTAGCACGCGTTATTCTACTGTAGCACGCGGTACTGACTCCACAGTAGTACATGGTATTCCATAGTAACACACGATATTGCATAGTATTTTTGATTATTGATTCAAATAATTGCTATCAGTGACAATTGCATAATATTTTATATTATTGACTCAATAATTGTCACAGTAACAACTGCACAATATTTTTACATTGTTAGATCAATAATTGATACGACACAGATAACTCAATATTATTTGATATGGTATTATTAAACCAGTTAGCATTATTGGACAATGTCTAGAAGTTTTGTTGAGGAAAGGGGTTATTTAATTCCGCATCGTTTATACGGAAGGCCCCCTATTTCCTAGGAACGATCTGGTTGTCAAAATTTTGAATCTATAGCAATAATTGTTGAAAGATTTAAAAGGTTTGAATAATTGAAGAATAAAAGGTGTTGATTTAAAGGATAATTATAATAAGTAATGTGTGGTAGATATTTATCCAATTTGTGTTATAAATAGAGTTAACATGAGGCGTTTATTGTAAGTTTGACTTATTATTCCATGGACCCACCACTTGCCAATTTGTTAAAACCGCCGACAAAGTATTCTTTCGGTATTTGTTTTATTATTATTATAATAGTAATAAAACAAAAAACTTTTTATAAAGTTATTTGTTTTATTAGAATATAATTAAAATATATTATATTATATATAAAGTTATTTGTTTTATTTGAATATTTTATTGAATAATAAAAATCAGATGGAAATTTTTGAAATTGGTGGGCGAAGCATGCACGTTTGTCAAACGTAATATGCTAAGCATTCTCTTATAAATAGGTTGCTTAGTTGAGCAATTAAGAACACACCGAAAATACAAAATTCTTCTTCTATAATATTGTGAGTATTTTTTTTTAAATATAAGGATACTTTGAGTGTAGCTAATAGTGCAAGATTTTCTCAAGATAATCTCGTTTATACTAGTCAGATCTAGTCTCCTATTAAGGTAAATGATATCAATTTTCTTTCATACTCGTAAGAGATATCATTTTCTTTTATACTCCTCCATTTATGGTAAGAAATTAATATTCGTTTTCCATAACCTTATGTATTAAATGGTGAAAATTTCCTGAAATTAGTAGAATATCCTTAATAGTTTTTGCTTCATCTATTACATTTTCACCTGAAACTTTCTATTGCGTTTTACACCATTATAGTTGAATTATGAACCTTATTTATTCCATTCTTAAACTCAAATCGAATTTCTAGATATTATGATGACAATTTGGACATTCTTGGACTTTGGATAAATTAAATTACAAATTGCTAATATTTATTCTTGATCTTATTGTTCTATTCATCCTATATATCATTGTTATAATCCTCAGACTTAAATTGAGGTGAAAATTTTTCTATTGGCCTGTAGTGCAAATATGGACTGTTTGATTGGCATGATTATGACCAGGACAACTGTGTTATTGGTATAAATCATGACCTTCGGTGTTACAAACAAAGGCTTGTGGTGAAAGTTCCCTTTGCCCGTAGTGCAAAGGATGGACTGGTGTTTGGCATGATCATGACTATTGGTGTTACAAATGAATATCTTTGGCCCGTTATGTAAAGATGAGCTGTTGATTTGCATAATTATGAACATGAATTGTTGATTGGTGTTACAGAGACAAAATATTAACGGTGAACTTTTAAATTGTAGAAGATAGTAGACATTATGGTCTACTTGACTCTTCTAATGGATTGCTTGTTCCGCTGCAATTATTATTGAAAACTTATATTATATTTAAATCTCTGATTTATCACTCTTGAAGGCTAAAGATAATTTATTCTTCATTATTTTAGTTATGATATTCTTTACTAGGCTATTTGAGCTCACTTTTTTCCTTTTTGTTCCATTGTTCTTCTCAAGAAATGAGAGTGTGGTTGGGACTAGCAGGGAATGGAGTGATGGTCCGAGATAGTTACTATAGTAGTCTTCACCATGTTGTAAAATAGTGTGATAATAATTGTATTGAGAACACAAGTTGGGTGTGAATATTGTCATACTAGTTACGGTACAATATTTGTATTGAAACTCACAGTATGTGTGTTGTCGTATTTTGCACGACAATATAATAGTTGTAAATAGAAAAATTTATATTTGAATTTTGTAGTATATATTTTGGTGACTCAAAATGGGTTGTGTAGACCTATTTGGGGGCGTTACATGGGGATTCATTATTCGATTGTAAGTCTGGACCACATTGTTGGAGACTAACATTAATAGTGCTTCCTATTCCTCATAGAAATATTGTGTTTTGTGAAATCCACAGAGGTTACTGAGCCAAGTATTCTAAGTTGTACAATCTTTGTTGATCTAATTGTGATCCCTAAGAACAACATGTCACACACTAGTCTGAGATTCAAGAAACCGCAGGGTAAAGCTTACTCTGCTTTCAAGCCTCGAAGGATCGTAGAGCCAGGTCGCACTCACTCAACGAACCAACCAAGTAAGAATTGTAGAGTTAACTTTCACCCTACAAATTCTCAGAATCGTATAACAGTGTGGAAGCAGAGAGAATACAAGCCTGGAAGAAAGGCAATAGGTTTCTATTGTCCCACACATGTCCTCAAAAAGAAGAAATCCATACACACACAAACATGCATTATATTAAATGTTATAACTGTCACGAATATGGACATATTGTAGTTATGTGTTATGTTGATGATTTTTCTGTGTATATAAGACCTAGAAGTAAGCAAGTCTGGGTCCTTAAGAAAACTAATAAATTAGGACCCAAGAAAATCTCGGTACCAAAATAAAGTTTAATGTTTATTACAGGAAAGGAACTCTACTAGTTCAATATGGGTATCTCGATAGTGCATGCTCAAGGCATATGAACCGACAACAAAGCTCTCCTGTCAAACTTCAAAGAAAAAGATGGTCCTGCAGTTATTTTTTTGAGATAACACAATTTTGAAAAGACTAGAGAAAGAATACGGCTCAATAGGAATGATGGCGGGTTTCTTTTAGCAAGGTGGCATTTGTTGAAGGTTTTGAAAACACAATCTCCTGAGCATTAGCCAATTATGCGATAAAGGGGCGCCAAGTAATATTCCTCAACAACTAATGCCAAGTCAGAGACATGGAATCAAACTCTCTGAAGCTAACCGAAACTAAATAAGGCAATGTGTATGTGGCGAATCTCGCTGAATTAAGTTTAACAGAGATTGCCTGCTTCTTTGCTAAAGCCTCAAAAGATGTTAGCTGATTGTGGTATATAAGGCTGTCTCACTTGAACTTCAGGAATATGTCAAAGCTTATCTCTAGAGATTGTAGTTTTAGGTTTACCCAAGCTAAACTTTGTCAAGGAAAAACCTTGTAAAGCTTTGTCAGCTAGGAAAGTAAACCAAAGTCTCATTTAAAAGTAAAATAGTCAACTCTAATGATAGGCCTCTACAATTGCTTCATATGGATCTTTTTGGGCCTATTCCGACTGTCAGCCTTAGAGGAAAAAAGGTATTCACTATTTATAGTAGATGACTACACTAAATTGTTAGGTTTGTATAACGCGAACATGCAATCAAATTACATTAATAAAGCGAAAAGCGCGATAAAATCAGATTTTAAAAATTTTATACAAACCATCACCATGATCTTTCTTTATGCACAATAATTAATTAAACGAAAGAGATGGAGAATAAGAATTATACCCTTGTAGAATTCTAGCTTCCTCAGGTACAAGTTCACCTCCAATTCCCTTCGCGTTCTCCTTGAATTCCACCGATTAAATTCCTTCCTTTGATCAACGTTAGCCACCCAAGTGTTTGGCCTTTAGAGGTGATCCACCAAGGAATAATACTTGTTTCAAGAAGATGGGTGTTGGCAAAACCCTGTTTCTATCTCTATAGAAATTGTAAGTACTCTCTACAATTCTTATGCAAGAGTGTGTAACCCTAAACTATGATAAGACTTCTCTTATTTATAGATGAAGGAAAACCCTTCCCTAAACTATTTAGGATTAGGGTTTCTATTCTAATTAAATTTCTTTAATTAAATTAAACTCCTAATCCAATTAGGAATCTCATGTGAGAGTACTTCTATTAATTAATTCTCAATCCCTATTAGGAAATTACAATAATAGTAATAGGTAATAATGAAAAATAAGACTCCCTTCTATATTAATTTATATTTAAATATTTCCTAAAATATTACAATAATCAAATATTAAGCTATATTAATTTATTCTATCCTCCATAAGACTAAATTAAATACACTTAACTTATTATTACAATTTATGCCATTTACATTAATTAAATAAATATTTTTTTACTTCTTGCTGGTGTGACCCTTTAGGTTCTCCATGATTAAACCTGCTTGTGAATAACATCAACTTATGAACAATTCTAATCTTATTTTAAATAAATAAATTAAAACAACTATTTTAATTTATTTAAATAAATAATATTTATTCTACAATAAGGGTAAAAGCCCCCCCTTAGGCGTATCAAACTGACTTTCCAGATAATATAGATTTCAACATTAATCATAAAAGAAACCTTTCAGTGGTCATAGTTACCACGTTACAATTTCAATCCGTCTAGTCTACCAATTTCAATGTCCTCAATTAAATATAAGAACATGGAATTACTCGTCAAGTTCTTATTTTATTTAATTATAAGTATTTCAGATTCTAAAAATGGCACAACTCTGATAAAGCCAAATTAGAAATTCCTTATCTAATTTCATTTTGCCTTGTTGGGCCAAAGCACTTCTGAGTCGTCAATTTTATCGAATCACATAGGACATTCTCGACTCCTTTTACTAGAAGTGGTTAGATTCTTTGTTTCATATGATTCATTGCACCTAACACTCCATGTAATAACTTATTATACCCTAATTCATAACACCTTTGAATATACCTCTGAAGGGTCTTTAAGGGCATGTCAAAGTATAATTCATCATACACAAGATAACTATGATGAATCTCAAAGTCCAAGGATCACTTGTACTACTATCACTAAAGGGTAATTCCCTATTGACAGGTAAAGGAAGGCTGAGTAAAACTTCCATTAGGTATTCCTTTAAGCGAGCCCACGTTCAGTGACCTTATTCTCCTAATAAGCGACTTTACATTTACTTGGGCTTTAGTGTCTCCACACAAATGATTATGAGTATCAATCATCCTCTTCATAAGAGCATAGCAAACAGTTATGTACTAATCTAATCCGGATTCCACTAATCCCCTTTTTTAGTAATCCATCGAATTAAGGAACCAGATTTTTAGTTTTTGTGAGCTATCTTGAAATTTAGATCTCATTAAGCATGATCACCATCATGATTCTAAAAGCATATGCCTTCAAAACTATGGGTATTATTCCACATTTAATAATAACAGCATCATAGTAGAATAAAGTAAAAAATGCCTTTAACAAAAACGAATAAGATTACAAAGTATATAATGCTACAGTCATAATCCAAAATATGAAATTGGTTTTGTGTGCATACTACTTTCAAATCTCCCATACTTGCAACTATAGCCAATCGTCACTCGGTATCTAATACCCCTTCTTCTCAAAGTGACGATCATCCTAGCTGGTTTGGTATGAAAGCTTCAGTAAATGGATATGCAAATGTTGTGCTCTTGAGAGTCCACTATCTCTAATAGTTACTTCTCGCTACTTTCACATGGATTCCATACTAATCAAATGAAAGTGCCCGGCAATACATGTTTGAAATCCAAGATGAGACTTGAGGGGAACTATTCCTATTTCTGTAATGAACTTTTCATACCAAACAATCAACTTGCCAGCTTCATTTAACCAGCTATTATACCCACTTTTTGTCCCCTTTAATCACATAAACCCTCAGCCAACTCTTTGCTAGTTTGAAAACTTTTCCAATATCACTGTTACCACCTTTTTAAGGTATACGGATTTAAACTTTAAAGTGGATTTGTTTTTTAGTTATCGTCTTTGGGTCAGTCTGAAAAACTTTGGAATCTGTTTAAGCCCTCTAGTTTTTATTCAGATCCTACCATGAATCATGATAACATCTTCAGTAACCAACCAGGTTTTGAAGTTACGTTAAAGAAGGTTTATCACTGTTCTTACAGTGAATCTTTCTCCAGAATATGACTAAGAGTCATCAACATCAAGCCTAGTATAGTTCATTGGCTAATTACATGATAGTAACTCATGTGGTTCTCTCTTATCAATTGGGGACAATTTTAGAGAGATTTCTCTCCATGGCTCATAATCATGAGACCATCTCCTTAGAGTTTTGCCATGCTAAACGCCTTTATCATTCAAATATGAATATACATTCCTTGTAGGTCAAGAAAGGACCGAACAATCCTTTTAAAATCTATCTATATAAGACTTATATCCCCAATTTAATATGGATGCTCCCTCCCAAGTCATTCATGGAAGAATGTTTAGACAAATTTTTATCTTTACTGATTGTCAGCATTGGTGTGTTATTCCTTGTCTAGTAGTATATCAACATATTATATACCAAAAGAATGTCACAGCGCTCCCTCTGACCCTTTTGGTACACACTAGGTTCATTCTCATTTTTGATTAAATCAAACTCTTTTGATTGTCTCATCAAAATGAATGTTCCATCTTTGAAGAAGCTTGCTTCAATCCATCAATGGATCATTGTGAGCTTAAAAACACGATGTGGTTTCAACCTTTGTAACAAGTTCCTCTGGTCTGTATCACACATACATTCTCCTCAAGTTTTCATTTGAGGAAGGACGTCTCCACATCCATTTTGCCAGATTTAGTAAATAAGCTTTAATCACAAGCAAAATCCAAATGGACTTGAGCATTACCCGTGGTAATAAGATTTTATTACAGTCAACTCCTTGACTTGAAATACCTTTTAATCAGGTTTCTTGGTCTTATAGGTCTCCACCTTGCCATTTGCCACAGTCCTTTCTCTTAAAAGGACCCATATTCACACTCTAGGTACTATTCCCTTTTTGTGGAGTAACCAGAGTCTATACCTTGGTTCTCATTTACATGGAGTCCATTTCGGATTTCATGGCCATCTGCCATTTCTCTGAGTATTTTCTACTCATTGCCTCATCGTATATAATCTGGATCATCATCCTCTATGATGCGTTACCTCATCATCATCCTCTATGATGGTATCCATACCTCCCAGGTATCTTCGGTACTCTTCCAGATTTACGATTCGGTTGTGGTACAATAGGTCTATTTATAGGTTTCTGGGTTTGACTTAAAGTGCTTTGTAGTTCTTGAACCCCTTCAAGATCTTTATTACCCTCCCACTAGCTCCTTCAATGATAAACACTTTTATCTAAGAAGGCAACGGTTGTAGGATTATAGTAATATTACCCTAAACTTCCT